>JAUKNK010000422.1:1955000-2523580 GCA_030765055.1 Mantis religiosa | reverse complement strand
CGGAGTTTCTTTCAAACGTAATCACTGCTGATGAAACTTGGCTACATCATTTTGATCCTGAGAGCAAACAGCAAAGCTCAGTGTGGAAATTTCCTTCATCACCAACCTCCAGAAAAGCAAAAGTGGTTGCTTTTGCTGCGAAAGTTATGGTCATCTCATTCTTTGATATTCATGGAATGGTTTATCAGCATGTTGTACCTGCACACAAATCAGTAACTGGACAATACTACAGGATGTTCTGAAAACATTGCAAGTCCATATCAGGCACAAAAGACCACATTTCCATGAAGCAGGCTGGGTGCTGCATCACGATAATGCGTGGCTGCATATTGCCAATGTTCTTGCTGAATATCTTGCAAAAATCAACGTGAAGTGCATCCCTCACCCTCCCTATAGTCCGGATTTAGCCCCATGTGACTTTTTTCTATTCCCTAACTTGAAGAAACGCCTTTGTGGGAAGCATTATCCATCATCAGAAGCAGTGGTGAAGGCTGCGGAGGCGATTTTGAAGGATCTCTCAAAAAATGGTTTCGAGCATGTCTTTGAAGACTGGCAGAAACGCTGAGACAAGTGCATCACATTCAGGGGAGACTGTTTTGAGAAGGACCATCAAAATTATGAGGATGAGTAAAGGTACATTGTCAAAAAAAAAATTGTGATCATTCTTTATTGAACAGCCCTCGTAACAAAAAATAGATAGACAAAATAAGTAATTTTCACGTTTTTTAATGTTTTATGAATATTTGGATTAAAATAATATAAATTACCCAATTCTCTTGTACTCTGAACATAGAATTGCTTTAAATTTTGTAAATGCTCCAACAAAAAAAAAAAAAAAAAAACTTTCATATTCACGGTGAGTCAAAAAAACACCAACAATGCTCAGTTGTTGTGCAGGATGACAATGGATAATTTTCCAAGCAGCAACCCATGTCTGGAACACACAGTTTGAGCACAGTAGACCATCAAGGTGTCCGCTCCACATGCTGTCAATACAAGAAACAAAGCAGTTTAATATTACAAACGGGATTCAAACTGGGTATCTCCTATGTCAATACAGCTCATGCTCCATTAAGTGTGGTTGACCTGAAAGAATGGCAATCTCTTGTACTCGTGCAATGAGGTCCTCCTCTGATTTTACAGGAGTAGCGTCCACTATGGTTTTCATACAACCCTACAGAAAATAGTCCAGTGGTGTTAAATCTGGGGATTGTATTGGCCATGGAAATGGTTCCCCTCTACCAATCCATTGATTGGGATATGTAATGCTGACGTGATTCCATACATTTCTCTCAAAGTGTGCTGGAGCTTTGTTGTGTTGCAGCCACATTCCTGTTGAATGTATGGGACGTCCTCCAATAAGGTAGGCAGAATATATTTAAGAAATGTGAGGTACATCAGTCCTGTTAGTCTATTTGGGAATATATGCAGACCAATGATATTGTCAGCAATTATTCCAGCCCATAGTTTGATATTAAATGTGTGTTTAATATGACTTCGTGACTTCGAATGATCTGCACATGTGGATTTTTGTTCACTCAGCGTGCACTTAGAACACCAGTTCTTTAAATTTGATGTTCTACAGCATCCAAACCATGTGTTTCTGGACATGGAGTCCTTAAAAAATGATCGGTATGCTGCCCTGCACAGCATACTAAGTGTTGTCAGTGTTCTTTTTTTTTTAAATTCATCCTGTAATAAATAGAGAGAGATTTTAAAATTATTCAGCTTGAAAGTTTATCTTTTTATGCCTAATAGTCATATCTATGATGTATACCCTTTTTTAATTTTTATTTTCAGTGAACATCAATGTAAATTAGAGTTTGAAGTCAGTGATTTCTTCATGTTTGGAAGTCCTTTGGCATTGGTGCTTGCATACAGAAAGATATCTTCAAGTGATGATAAGAATAGTAAGTATACTGCTCTCTATTATATTTATGACATATTGAATTGTGTTATGTGCCATTTTTGTTGGATACTTTATGGGTAAGTGTGTCCGGATGGGAGAAGGGTTACTGGCTTCGTATGTACCAACCAGTTAGCCAGCAGACCAAAGTTTAGAAAGCCAACCACCTAGAAATGTTGTGCATGTGGCACTTAATATCATTCACAACTGTAACCAATAAATGCTCCTTGCTTTACTTACAGGTCCCATTCCAAGGCCTCAAGTGCAACAGGTTTATAATTTGTTTCATCCAACTGATCCTGTTGCTGCTAGATTAGAACCTCTTCTGTCTGCAAGGTTTTCCATGTTACCTCCTGTAAATGTTGCTCGTTATCAAAAATATCCTTTGGGAAATGGACAGCCATATCATCTCTGTAAGTTCAGTATTTTGATAGCACTTGCATGATAATTTTATTGAAATGAACTTGAAGCACTGAATGAGGTAAATAAAATGAAACTTGGAGGTTAAATAGTGACAATGATTGTTTTTAAAGGTATGTTATGTTACATATATGAGGAGCATCAAATCGAAAAGTACTAAGTGCATGATAAAACACTTTCAGGAAAGAAGAAGACAGACGCATTGCTATACTTACCAGCACTTTTTAAAGCTCTTCATGCTTAATTGTAGTGCAAATATCATTTTCCTGGATACTACAGACACCAAAATATTTTTTTTCAATACTTGATGTATAAGTTAATCATTGTGAATACGTATTTGGTTATGTAAGCTAAATTTACGACACATTTGTCAATTGCCATGGCAACAAAGTTAAAACAGGTCATTAATACAGCTCCAGTTTTCATTATTTATGGTACCAGTAGGAAGTGATGTAACACCCAACAGCATAATACTTATGGTACCAATAGAAAGTGACATAATACTCAACAGAATTGTAGCAATTTTGATTTTTATGGCTTTTTACAGCTTTTTCAAGTATTGCAAAAAGTAATTCACTAACCACAAACTGTAAGTTACTTATCAGATCTCGATTGCTTGGGAATCCTTGGCCCTGTGAGCCTCATATTCCCAGTATGTATTCTCGACCTGATAAGTATCGCTTACATTCTTAGTGTGCTATATACTATTTGTTTATTACCACATCTATAATGAAAATGTCTGGGACTGGGTGCATCTGCTTATTCAGATGAGTGAGTGGGTGGGTGGGTGAGTGAGTGAGTGAGTGAGTGAGTGAGTGAGTGAGTGAGTGAGTGAGTGAGTGAGTGAGTGAGTGAGTGAGTGAGTGAGTGAGTGAGTGAGTGAATTAATTTTGAACCTGTGTTCTGGAAATATAATTGTGAGCATTAAGGAAAAAAAATGTAAATACTTATTATAATTGAGTAGAAGTTCTATAAATAGTGATGTATTGATAATTTATAAGGTTTAGTTGGATTTGAACATAATATCACTAACGAAAAAAACAGTACCGGAACATGTTTCGAAGCAGTGATTGGAGGAATTTAGTAACCGTGACATCAAGTGACATAAGTGACGAAGTGTCAATAAACCAACTACAAATAGTTTTTCCGATGCTCAGGTACTTTTTAACTTAGTGATGTTATTGTTTCTAACCCAACTCTTCTTTATAAATGAAAAGCTTATATTTAATATTTTAATAAAAAATCTCACTTCAAAGCAGTTTTATACTTTGCTTTGCACATTTTTTTTCTGGAAAGAATCTTCAAATTACATTTGTAAGTTCTTGTGTAAACACCTTTATGTCAGTCATCTTTTAACAAATGAAACTATTCCTGTATATAAACAATATCTATTTCTTACTCCATACCTGTTTTTGCTACAGAATGCAGAATATTCATTCACAACCTTCACATAAAACTGCATCTCAGCCTAATCTTTCCGTGTACTCCTAAACTTTCTGTGTAACAGTGCATCAACTTCCTTCTTTTGTGCTTTATTAACTCACTTTGGAGTGTTAAACACTCTGTTTTGGCATACATTCAAACTCAAACTTAATTATCAGTGAAGCAGTGAATATATTAGTGGTTTAAAGGGATGACAAACATTATATTGGATTTAAATCTTATTGTTGTATCAAAGATGATATAAGAGAAAGAGAAATTAATATTTCTTGCCTTTTTTTTAAAAACAGAAAAAAAAAGACAGAATACAGCATGAAAGACAAATCACAGAAAATTGTCTTAATATCCTTTGTGGACATTCCACTGTATTTATTTTCATGAAGAATAATATAAGAGTTACATTTTATGACATGACAAAAGCTATTTATTTCAGTTCTGCTTCTTCACTTCTCTTCATTTCCTTCATTTTCATTTTCATTCTCTTTCTGAGTTTCTACTGTTGTCTGCAGTAATTATTTCCTTTTTAATGTTGCAATAATCATAACATTGCGTAACAGTGGGCCATGGTTCAGTGGGCCAGAACCTGCAAACCTGACTGCTGGCCTCTAGCCCACATACGCAAGGCAGAGATGGGCAGTTATCCAACCGATATGGGGAGAAGATGTGGTCAGCATCACAGCACCCTCAACCAGAAAATTGGCTTTTTATACCAGGGTTTGCTACCTCATATAGCTCCTCAATTTCCTCACATGCTAAGTGGGCACTGCTCCTATACCCAGGGACTTAAAATCCACGTCCCGCAGGGTTGGGATTGATTCTGGACACATTCTGTGGCAGGGAACCAACTATGTCACCATTGTAATACATTAGCATATCTACTATTAGTAGACGGAGGTACAAGGGATAGTGCCTCCTCTCCCTGCCGTGATGCACCACCTTGCTTTAACAGATGAGAATTTGGGGACTGATTTACAGTGATATAATTGTTCCATCAGAAATGAAGGAAATACCATTTACACAGTTTCTGCTGACTTATCTTGACAGTGGAAATGTACCTCACCTAGCAGATGAAGGAAAGGCTGGTTATATAGTTATGATGGGCTGGTTATGATAGTGCCAAGCCTGATCTGATGGAGCCATATACCTACAACAGATGTGTACCCTCCACATTATAAGGGTTAAGAAGGAGATCTAACTAAGGTAAAGGTAAAGGTAAAGGAACCCCCATGCTAGGCCATATGGCCTCTATCTATTGGGGTGACGGGTGGTTACAGCACCCCTCTATATAGACCTTCGACATACAAGGCCTGTGAGGTGGTCAGCCTCACGAGGCAGCCGCCTTCACTCCCAGGAATTATCCTGGTACTCATTTTTGTTAGAGGCTGAGTGAACCCCAGGGCCAGAAGGATTATACCAGGGAATAAATTCCAATGGTACCATCGAGAATCGAACAGGGAACCTCCTGACTTGTAGTCTAGTGCCATAACCGCTAGGAGATCTAACTGCCTACTTATAAAAGTATACCATATTCTTATACCATAAGAAACATTGAAACCTGCTCAATCAGCATTATATTGTTTTATATCTAGAGGTATGCTGTTAAGGCTATGAATCCAGTTTCAAACAGCTGCTAATTTATGTGAAAGACGATTGAAACTATTGCCTTTTATGTAATTATGAGTGTGTGTAGGTTTTCTGTAGATTCCAAATTTTAAATTATCATTTTCTCATATAATCATTAAATCTAAGAAAGGTAATTGATTGTATTCTTCAATTTGCATTGTGAACTTTATGTGATGATCTGTGTATACAGCAGTTTTAAAGGATCAGTTAAAACCTTTTGAGGGTTTACAGCAAAAATATCAACAAAGTACCTTGTCCACAATTTAAACATATATGAAAAGGCTTTTGTGATAGTGTGTCTAAATTGCTCATAAACACATCTGCTAGGTAAGGTGAAAGTGGATTACCCATGGCTAGACCTTTTGTTTGTTTATAGTATTTGTTATTGAATATGAAGTAATTTTGTTCAGTACACAGCATTGTTAATTGTATGATTTAATCTATATTATTAAATTATAGATGAGTTGTATTTATTACACATCAACTTCACTTACGTACCTATATTGAGGACATGTTTCGTAAACTATCGTTAGCATCATCGGCTTTAATGCAACTAAAGCTTGATCCAGTGGTGTGGGTAGTTCTGGAGTTGCTGTTGCCATCTGTTGATTTTGTGATGAATTTAAATGTGGGGGGTTATCTTCTGGCGGAATTTCAAAGTTCATTAGTTAGTTTTTATGTTTTTCTATGTATATTCTCTCCCATATTATGAGTTCACTATCTTTTTGTTCGTATTTTAGTAATTTAGTGCTATCTTCAATTTCATGATTTTCAGACCAGAAATGAGCTGCTATTGTGGACTTATCAATATTTTTGTATCTTAAGTGCCTAAAATGTTCTTTCTTTCTAGTGCGTATATTTCTTTTTGTCCTCCCTATGTAAATTTTTTCACAGTCTTTACACTTAATCTTGTAAATACCTGACTTTTCTTCTGGTTTTATCTTATTAGTATTATTACTGTTAAGTAGGTTTTTAATGTTGTAATTCTTTTTGGTGCCAATGTTATATTGTATTTCTTGAATATTTTTTGGAACTTTTTTGTGGCCCAGGGGTGGTAAGTAAATTTAGCAAATCTAATTTCTTGTTTTAGTGATGAAAGAGTTGTGATCTGTTTTAATCTTTTTTGAAGTTTGAATGATTTTAGTTTTTTATCTACAACGCTTTTTCCATATCCATTTTTAATTGCAGTTTTTAAGATTTGATGGTATTCTTTTTGATATTCTTGCTGGCTGAGGGATAGATTTACTAATCTGTGTGTGAGACTGTTGATGTATTTTTTATTTATTTGTTTCATCCTTTGGAACGTAATACATATGTTATAGGACACGTCAGTTCAAGATACAAAGATAAATATAAAAAGTTACATAAGACTAAAAACTGTAACAGATACAGGATCCAACAAAAGTCTAAAGTAGAAAAAGCAAATAAATATAAACTATATAAAGACCATAGAGAAATGCTATATAAAAGTAATTGTTCACAAATGTGGAGTTTACTCTACTTCATGATTTAATTCAATTCAATTCAATTTATTTTGTCCTTTTGATTGATATCAGACATGTCATAGTATAAAAATTACATTAATGGCTATTGTCATTATTTACAACACTTAAAACTAATTAACATTTAAAAACTCATTTACAGAATAAAATGAATGTTGCAGTAAAAAGAGTTTTACTCCCTTTTTAAAATGTATAAGGCTCTTCATTTGTTTAATATTTTCTGGTGGTCTCTTGTATAATCTTATACCTTTATTGATAGCACTAGACCTGAAGATTTCCGTTCTACAACTTTGAGTGTGAACTTTGATGGTGGCATGTTTGTGTGGAATTGGGTTGAAACTATTTGCTTTGATGTAATTTTCTGTGTGTGTTGCCTTTCTATGAATACCAAATTCCAGTTTATCATTGTTTTTTTGTGATTTTAAGGTCTAAAAAAGGTATAGTACAGTCCTCTTCAGTTTCTACTGTGAATTGTATGCTGGGTTCTTGAAGGTTGAGTAGTTTCAGAGCATCCTCTATTTGTTTGTAGTGCACTATTGCAAAGATGTCGTCTACATATGTGTAATAAATACAACTCATCTATAATTTAATAATTATTTCGCTTCACTGTGTATGTTCCAATACAGTTAAATTTCGATACATCTATATTGTTGATCTTGATTGACCATAGCCACTTTTTCAATAATCTTGGAATCTTATCTATCCAAATGCTCGTAAATAATGATTTAACTTTAAATGACACCATAATATTCTCACTTTTTATTCGAACATGTTTCATTTTATATATTAAATTTTGAGAGTTAAACACATTTAAGTTGTCAAATTTTGTGGAGTACAATTTTTTACAATCCATTTAGCTAATTGGTACATTTGATCATTGATCTGATTAATGATTGGTCTCATACTGTTATCATTTTTATATATCTTTGGAAGACCATACAATCTTGGTAAAATTGGATTATGTGTTTTTATAATGTATAGTTTATCTTGAAGTAGTTTGTGATAGTTTTTTTTAAGTTTTTTACATTATGTTTTGCTATCTAGGTAGAGGGTCCTTTGAAACTTCTATGTAATCATCATTTTGAAATAACTAAATCATTTTATTACTATAGTCTTCTGAATCTAATAAAACCAATGCATTACCTTTAACTACAATTATTGCTTTGTTCAGTTCAGTTCAGTTCAATTTAGTTTATTCATATTTTATAATCAATGTACTTTTGCACAATGACTTAGGACATGTTGTTTATGAGCATTGAATTACAATAAAAAATTGAATTACAAATCTATTCAATATAAAATAAATACTAACATAAATGGAATCTTCATAATTAAAGCTAAAAATAAAAATATAAAGTTATGCAATATAAAATAGTGCTAACATACAGGGTTATAAATAGTCTTCATATTTAAAGCTAAAAAGAAAAAAAATGAGCTAATCTAATTTAATTTAAATTCAATGTAAATGAGCTAAATACTGCTCAATAGTGTAAAAACAGTGATCGAGCAAGTATTTTTTTTTAAATTTAAATTTAAATATTTTTGGATTTTGTATTAATTAATACAATTTGGTAGTTTATTATAAAGTGTTACACCCATATGAACCATATTCTTTTGAAAAACTAACCATATTCTTTTGAAAAACTTTGTCATTCAGTTGTTTAATTTTTTGTTGAAAATTCAAATTTTATTTTTTTCATTAACAGAGACAAAATTATTCTGTGACATTTTTCTTTGACTATTGTTTTGTCACTTTCTGAAAGGTCATTAGTTGCCATTTATATGTCTGCTATGATAGTCACAGGTTGATGACAGATAAAATTCCAAACTTACTGAAAAAGTGGCTACAGTCAATCAAGATCAACAATATAGATATAGATCAAATCATATAATTAACAATCCTGTGTATTGAACAAAATTACTTCACATTCAATAACAAATACTATAAACAAACAAAAGGTCTAGCCAAGGGTAATCCACATTCTTCTTACTTAGCAGATGCATATATGAGCAATTTAGACACACTATCACAAAAGCCTTTTCATATATGTTTAAACTATGGGCCAGGTACTTTGATGATATTTTTGCTGTAGTCCCTCAAAAGTTTTTAACTGATCCTTTAAAACTGCTGAATATACAAGATCATCACATAAAGTTCACAATGGTAATTGAGGAATACAATCAATTACCTTTCTTAGATTTAATGATTATATGACAAAACAATAATTTAAAAGTTGGAATATACAGAAAACCTACACACACTCATAATTATATAAAAGGCAATAGTTTCAATACTTTTTGGGCTGGCCCCTTATCTCAGTCGGTGGAGCACCTGCCTGTCAATCTAGGTGTCCCTGGTTTGATTTCCAACGGTGGGAGTGGCGATTTTCCTCCAACCAAGATAATTCCTCATCTTCCCCAGAGTCTGGAAGTATGAATGAGAGTGCAAATGTGTGCGTGATCTAATGATTAAAACCCAACGAATACGAGTTAATACTTTCAATATGTTCCAAAGCAGAATGGCCCCCGATATGACCATGAGCAAAAGAAATGACTATAAGCAAAATAAATTAAATCAGATCACTACTGTAGTTAATTGATGGAAATTAATCATTTCTTCACACTAGTAAGTAAGTAAGTAAGTAAGTAAGTAATAAGTAAGTCATCTTTATTTCCAATTCAATTACAAATTATTATACATTTACTTACTTATTACTACACTGAGTTGCTGGTTACCCTTGGGCCCAATAGACTCAAACTCTTCACACTAACCATATATAGGCTAAGGTTTTTGATAGAGTCAACATGAAAAATTCAATGCCATGGCGGGATTTGAACCACAGATCTCCTGGTTTTAGAGCAACTGGACAGAAACCAGGAGATCCGTGGTTCAAATCCCGGCCATGGCATTGAATGTTTCATGTTGAATCTATCAGATCACTACTCTTCAAAATATAGGTAAAAACTGGAGATACAAAAAATGTATGTTCCAACCTTAGGCATATCGTAAGTTAGAACAAATATTTAAAGATTATGACATCAAACTAGCTCCACAATACAGAAAGCTGTTAAAAAAACAATAGCACCAGAACAAATATCAGGCGTATGTAGGATCAATTTTGAGGATTGTGACAAATTTTATATTGGATTGACAAAAGTGAATTTAACAGCTGGACTAACAGAACACAAAAGAACATAAAATATAAACAAACAGAAAAATTGGCAGTTGCGTTTCATTTCTGGAATAATAATCACCACATTGAAGAGGAGATTAAATTACTGAAACCATTGAAAACAAAATTTGAACTTACCACATAGGAGAAGATTTTTATTGTAAAAAGCATTCCACATATTTTAAATTTTGATGTGTCGTTGGTGAGCAGTCTAATGAACTTGCATAAAAAGTTTCCAAGAGGGTAAGTCAATTACAAGAGACCCACATGACAACCAATTGTGAAGATAGTGGTCAGTTGCCAGTCAGCTGAGGATGGGATGCAGACAGTACCAAAAACATTCCTGTTTTTAATGGTGATGTAAAAGACAAAGTTTATGAAACAAATCCTCATACACCAGAAGAACTAAAACAAAATATTAAAAATGAAATCGGAAACATTACAGTGGTCCAACTTAATTGTGTGAATCTGTGTATGTTCTGATATAATGCTTGTTTAACCGAGGGTGGACAACATTTCCAGCATCTTCTATAAGGTAAACGTATTATACATAATTTACGTGTGGAGTTTATATAGGAGCAAACCAGACTCGTCTACATCCTCGCAAGAGAAACATTTCTTATCGAGGACCTAAGGACACTTTTGACTCTTCCCAACACTTGAGCCTTGGAAAATCTTTTATCAACATTAAAAGTAGGAAGAGAAGAAGTACCCCAAGGGTTTTATGGAGTGGGAGGGTGGGGGGCATGATAGACCGGACATGGACCACATCCAACTTTGGAATGAGGCACGTGTTTACTAGAATGGCAGTACACGGTTTCCATCATCTCATCTGTAAGAACACATCATACCATGAGCCAGCAGAGACGTGTGAGTGCAACTTTTGCAGACAAACATGTGAACGTTACCACATAGAACTGTGCAGGAAAAGAATCCAATCAATTAAAGACTATGCGAACCAAGGCACCAGAATGCAAACTTGAAATTACTTGAATAATTTGTAGTTTTTTGAAATTTACCTCTTTTTGAATGGTCATTTGGCTGCAATAAAATTTTATTATTAACAAGGAGCAAAGCCAGCTGCAGCACACCCAATCACATTCAGGTGAAATGCTGTGCACCCGTTAGGTTTTAACCCATTATTTTTAAGTCTTGACTTAGTAAATAAAATATACATATTTAATCTTCCATAAATAGCTTATGAAGTCATCTTCATTCTCACAGAATTTTGCACGTCTAACTGAAAAATAAAAAAATGCTCTTGTAATTATAAATCATTATGTACAGTAGTTTAGTGAGAAAATACAAGTATAAATATAAACTGAAAAAGGCATGACTATATAAAAAGTTAATGTGGGAAAAAGTATAGAAATCACTGAAATACAGAATCATGTAAAATACTTTCTCATGAACTAAGCACTTGCAAAATATTCACTATTGTTGGATCAAATTTTCAAATAGTTGCGGCTTACAGATTAAAATGTTATTGATAATTATTTTGTTTCTGATAAGATCATCTAAGGAGTATGCAATGATAATATCATATAGAAAGCAGCTTACCGTTATCTGGCCTTTCTTTGCTTCCTGTGTACCTAAATAAAATGTATATTAATTACCCTTGTGCTTCTATTCCAGGGTTCCTAATGGGTGGTGGGAAATGTTCTTTAATTAAAATAATTCCCTACCCTTCATAGAGTTTGGAAAGTATAAATATGCATTGTGAATGTCCATGTCTAAATTTTTAAAGATCTGTAAATCTTTAGTTAATCCAACGTAAATGAGTTGCAAACATCAGAAGTTGTTTCTAAAGTCATAGTCGCCAATGGGATCATAACAGTTAAGGGCAGTTAAATAACTGATACAATATAATATTATATGTATTGCAAGTAAATAAACTTAAAAAACTGAAGCAAATATAGTTTGCAAATTATAATAAATAATAGTGACTAAAACTTCAAAACTTAGCTGAAAATGCAAATTAGTGATTTGGAAAATAAGATCTATTTATATATAAATATAAAAAATAAGTGAAGTTTGAGTGACTATTATTTATTATAATTTGTGAACTATATTGAAAGCAATTTTTGTTAAACATTTATGTTACTTAGCTGGAAGTATAAAAAATAACCAGTTCAAGGAACAGTATCAGAATACCTCTGAAACCATGAATGGATAATTTGTTGCAAAAAGTTTTACTTTTTTAAACATTAATGTAATGCATTACTTCTCACTACTAAGTAATATGTATCTGTAGATTATTTCTGAGATGTTGGTAACATGAAAATCTAACCCTGTGATGTTAATTGTAGCATTTAAGTACCTTATAGTACTCATTTCATAATCATAATGTTTTAAGGGTGATTTGAAGTTACACATTTTTAAATTGTTTTGTAATTATTTGTTTGTTTCCTATTTATCCTGTGAAATCATAATTTCTAAACTTAGACTGGTTAAAAAGTTGCTATGCTTTGAGCTGTTGAAGTGAGTGAGCATGAGAAGATGTGTATCAGCTAACACTTAGAAATGTTTGTAATATTCCATCAATCAGAGTTTGCTCTTAAGCATCTGTTTGTGTTTTATTCCAGTGGAAATCATTCAGGCTAACCCACAGATGTTTACAGAAAACTTGAACATGGCCCCTCCTACCCCAGGATGTCACTTGCGAAGAATGTCTGAAGTGAGCATACAAAGTACAACATCGGGAGTAAATGACTCTCTACCACTCCAAACCATCAATGCCTGTAAGTGTGCTAAAATAATAATAATGATGACGATGACAACTTATTGATCCATTTTATAAATTAGACATTAATTTTGGATATGTTAGTTCTCTGAGTTAAAATATAATACATAGAAGTATACAATATTTTAGCAAATGATGTAGTGAATAATTTGCACTTCATTAGAGCATTATGTGATAAAACAGATATAAATTTTCAAATTTTAAAAGCAATATTTAGATAGCACATCCTTTGTAGAATTAATTTTTTGTTTATTGGAAACATGTCTCATCACTTTCCTTGTGCCTCTGCAGATAGCATGACAAATTAACCCACCTCTTAGTTGCCCTAGAGTATAAATTGATAAAAACAGAACACATATCAAATGTTATCATGTGTATCTCACAATGTATGTCAGACTTCCAGCAAGTAATGTGCAATGAGGGATATAATAGCTGAGCAAATCAAGTATTTTTTAAAACAACATTAAACATACATTATTTGAGATGATCTCATGGGATATATGAGCAGAAGGTCAAGGAAGGCAATGTTCTGCACCAACTCATCAGAATGAGGAAGATTTACTGCAATGCATTGAGAACAATCCCACTTGAAAACTCAACCTAAGTCATAGCACTATGGGAAGAATTCTGCAGGAAACGTTGTTGTACACTTTTCATCTTGTAAAGGTCTTCATAATGAAGTCTGAAGACTATCCTCTGTGACAACAATTTTGTTAATGTTATTTAAATAATATGGAAAATGACATACAGTTTGCATCCCATGTCATGTTCATAAATGAAGTAAATTTCATGCATGAGCAGTTATTTCACTGTCATAATTCACATGTTTGGGCAGTCAAAAATCCACATGCTACATTTCAGAGGTCACATCAATTGAGATATGATGTTAATGTGTGGACTAGTATTGCAGAACTTCTTAATAGGACCATACATTTTGCTGGCCAAACTTACTGCCTGATCTAATGGAAATGTTTTCTCTTAATTTCAAATAGGTTATGTGGTTTTAATATCTTCAGGTACCAGCTCACTTTAAGGCTGGTGTTTGTTATATGACTGCTACATATGGCAATTGCTGTATAGAGGATGGACCAATTAATTGATCACACTCCTGACCTTACTCCACTTTACTTCTTTTTGTGAAGACAACTGATGGCTGTAGTTTTTGACTTGCCTGTGGAATCTAGAAAGGAACTTGGGTATGAATAGCCTGCACAATTGGAAAAATAAGAGAAAAGGCTGATTGACTGCAAGATTATGGCAGAATATGGCATACCGATGCTCTTGTTTTGTTCACTGCAATGGATATGCATTCTAACATTGCTTTGAATGGGAAAGCTCTGGTGTATTGTAAACACTGAAGTGTTTGTGATTTGTTTGTATGTTCTTATTTTGTTCCTTGGACTAAGATTTTGGATTTTACTTAATTGATGGAAATTAATCATTTCTCCACACTAGCTGTATATAGGCTAAAGTTTTTGATAGATAGAGTCAACATGAAAAATTCAATGCCATGGCCGGGATTTTTCATGTTGACTCTATCTAAGATTTTGGACTTTACTAAGATAAATACAATAGTGTAATTTGTGTTTTTCATTTTCTGTATTTAAACAAGCTTGGTGGGAGGTAACAACATGAACTCATCTAGCAAATAAGTGAAGTACTGCAGGAAAAAAAAACAGAGGGAAAAGCTTCACTTATCTTTTGAATTAAAATTCAAACAAGTCATTCACATTTTCTAATTACTCTATTATCATTTTATACTTTCCTTACTCAATTTAAAGCAGTTACTAAGATCACAGAATTACATATGATAAGTGTGTTTTAATGTATAGGATCATTATAATATGTAGTAGTAGTAGTAGTAGTCTAATGCCCGTTAGCTTGGATATATTCCATTTGCTTTCTTGCTTCCCAGTATAGTTCAGTTATTGTTCTTGTGGGTGATGTTTTGAGAGCCGGACAGACAGAAAGGTGGTCTTTATTCATTATGGAATCGATATCTTGACACAGGATACAATTTGGAGATTTAAAGATTTTAATTTTATGAAGATGTGCAGCCAGACAGTCATGACCTGTTATCAATCTGAATTTTGCTACTGCTTCATGTCTTGGGTGTTCAGGTATCAAGTTTTTCTTGTGTAGGATAGCTGCCCATGGTTTCTCATTGCTTTCTGTTGTGAGGTGTTCCATCAGTTCTTTCTGAAACTTTCTTTGGATTATAATTTTTGCCGAATGATAGGACAGAGTTTTGTTAGGTTTCTGTAAGATTTTGGTGCCCTTTTTTGCCAGAAGGTCTGCCATTTCATTTCCTTGAATTCCACAATGAGAGGGGATCCATTGGAGCTGGATAGTTTTATTTTGGTTATTTAAAGTTCTTATGATCTTTTTAATTTCCAATATTTTACTGGATATTGGTAAGTTATTTGTTGTTATAGCTTGTATAGCTGAACTTGAGTCACTTAGTATAACTGCTCTCTGAAATGCATTTATTCTGTATACTAGGTGTGTTAGTGCTAGTTCTATTGCCTGAATTTCTCCATCAAAATGGGTGGAATATCTCCCTACTGCAACGTAAAAACTAAAAAGTTTTGAATAAACCCCAGCTCCAGCTCCATCTTCTATTTTCATTCTAGATCCATCTGTATATATATGTATCCATTGTGGTTCAGGGTATAGATTGTGGATAGTTTCTAGTGTGATTTGTTTTAATTCATCTGGGGTCATTTCTTTTTTTAGGACAGGTTTTATTAAGTTTATGTTATGGGCAATATCTGTGTCTTCCATGGGTGATGTTGGTAAAAGGAGTTTTTCTGGCATTTGGTTTGGGATATATATTTTCTGAAGTTTAGTTGCTTTTTGTATGAAGCCATTTTGTGTTTTCAGGTTTCTCTCTCTGTCTTTATAATTCAGCCAGTAATTATCATGGGGAAGTCTTATCAATTTTTCGTATTGCAATACGGTCTGCTAAAGGGCTGCTGTTACTAACAGGGGGGAGACCCCATAATGCATTCACCAAGTAGAATGATTGTGGGAACCAACCTGGACAAATGCCTAGAGTCCTACCCCTATCCTTCACGTGGTGCAGCTGTTAGTAATCATGTACTCTCATGATGAACTAAAGGGGAGGGCTACTCACCAAATGCACTGGTCAGCATGGTGGGATATTAGACCGAGCTGGTATATCCTCTCCTTCTTATACCAGCTCCCTCATTCACCTTTCCTATCTAGCCCCTCTTGGCTAAACTCTTGTTTTCTTCGGACCCTGACGGTATTAGAGCACTCGAGGCCTTAGGGATCCTTTCATTCTCTATCCTATCCTTACCTCACTCTAATAAATTTAAGGCAAAGTTGTTCGCGTCCGTAGAGTTCCTTAATCTACACGTGCCTTTGGGTGGTGCAAAATGAACAACGCATAAGCCCATAATTCCTATACTGAAACCTAAAAAACCTGCTGACAATGTATCTAGCTACCGCCCAATCTCACTGACAAGCATATTGTGTAAGAAATGGAGCGAATGGTGCAAGCAAGACTTGTTTGGTATTTAGAAAAAAAAATCTAATATCACATGCCCAAGCTGGATTTCGACCACATCATTCCACAACAGAGCAAGTTCTGAAACTGAGTCAAGAAATCAAGGACTCATTAGATGCACATGAAACAGTCGCAGCACTCTTTGTGGATTTTGAAGATGCCTTTGGATCAGTCTGGAAACTGAAACTCATGGAGAAAATAATGAACTTAAACATTGATGGGAACATGTTAAGATGGATCTACAACTTCATTAATCAAAGATTCTGTGCAACAAAATATGGCAATTCAACATCGAAATACAAACAAATGAAAATGGGTCTCCCTCAAGGCTCAGTACTCAGCCCAATTCTATTCAACATAATGATAAATAACCTACCATCAGAATTAAACAAAAACAAAAACATTAAATGTTCACTCTATGCTGATGACGTAACAATTTGGACAACTACACCTAGAAATCTTCAACATAAACTAACCTCACAAATGAACAATGCTATTACCACATTGGAACAGTGGTGTAAAGATAACTGCATGAAGATTAACACCAACAAAACCTGTTTCGAGATATTTTCATTGGCACATACGTCACCAGAGCTCCACCTCAAAATTAATGGGCAAAACATTCAACAACAAAACAACATCAAGTACCTAGGTATACACTTTGATAGGATCATTATAATATAGAGTAACCCATTTTCAGGTTCTCTCCACTGCACAAGAGAACCAAGAGTCACCAGCAAAATGGTCCTAACAGAAGAGCACCAAAATCCTTGCATTATAGTACATGCTGGAAATGTTGACCTTCTGCTCTCAAACAGGAAGCATATCTTGCAAAAATATTCTTGCTTACTTAGTGAAGTTCAGTAGCAGGAATCCTTGCATTACGAGTATCACTAAGTTTCAGTAGAATATGAAGGTTAGAATGATACTTTCAGACCCAGTATGGAATGGGACACTAAGAACCAAAGCAGCTAAGGAGTGCCCAGAAATTAAAAAAAAACAAAAAGGTTAAAAAATAACTCAAACACTGTATCTTTCAAAGAACCCTATGAATGAAAATTGCAACTAATTAGATCAGGGAAGCAAGATAGCCACAAATCAACACTGTCATGCAATCAGAAAATATCTGCTATTAGTCTCTAATGTCACTATGTATTGTTTCATTAAAGAAAATGGGTCCTATTATTCTTTTAGTGCTTATTTCACACCACACTCCTATTTTCTGAAGCCCAATATCAGCTGTTGTAGGTGTTCACAATAATTTCTTCGCAATTTTTAAAGTGATTGCTGCAAACTGGGACCAATTTCATGTAGTTCATTTTCTGTTAAAACTAATATACTAGAATGTTTCTTGTCTAACACTGAACCTGAAGCTTCAAATTTATTCACAATTGATATATAGTTTTTCTTACAAGTAGTACAGAGTTTGGAAATCTTTCAACAAACTCCCTGCTCATATGGCGAGCTGATTTATGTTTAAATTAAACTTTGCAAATAGACATATATTCTTCATACAGGGTTGGGCAGATATAACTGGTCCATGTTATGACATTGATTTTAAACAAACTTCTAATGATTTAAAACAAACTTCAACGGAGTAAAATAATAAACTGGATTAAAATGCATGAACCTTCATAGTAAATGTTGGAAGTGTCCTCCATCTGCATCTAGATACCCCTGTGCACGTCTTAACAGGTTCTGAAAACACTCGTCAATTCCTCATGGGTGATGTTGCAGATGCAATTCCTGCAATTCCTCTTTTTACTGCAACATTCATTTTATTCTGTAAATGAATTTTTAAATGTTAATTAGTTTTAAGTGATTGTAAATAATGCAAATATGTAACTGATATACTATGACGTGTCTGATATCAATGTATGATCAACAGGACAAAATAAATTGAATTGAATTGATGTTATCATTGAGATCATAAATGGTATGGGGATTCTACTTGCACATTTTTCTTCAAGTACACCCATAAATAAAAATCACATGCTGACAAATTGGTGATTGCAGTGGTCAAAAGTTTTTGCTCACAGTCCTCTCAGGTGTGTGTGACATGTTGTCCCATCTTGATGAAAGAAGCAGTAGTTATACTCCTCTTTTGTCAGTTGTGAATACAATTCATCCAAGAAGGTTAAGATCGGATGGTTAATGCGTTTCATTGTTATAGAGCATATCTTTTGGTTGTACAGGGGTTGCTTGAACAATAAGTTAGGATTTTGAGTCAATGAAACCAGCCTCATCACTTATGATGAACATCAGTAGGTCCATATGACCTTCTGCAACCATGTCCAACAACCAGCAACAGAAATTTACACGTTCAGGCTCCTATAGTTGCTGTACAGTTGTCACTCTATATGTTTGAATTTCAAAGACTTTAACACACATTTGCATGTTCTCCTACTCACATGAACCTTTCGAGCTTATCTTGGGTAGACTTTTGGGGACTCCTAGTCAATTCATTAATTTGTGCCATAAGCTGAGTTGTCCAGACAAAAGGCATTCTGTTCCTTGTTGCATTTTTAATGAATCCAGTTGTACACCATTTTCACACTAAATCTTGAATGCTGCTTTTTTCTGATACTGAGCAAAGTGGATATTTGTCTCTTAATAATTGTTATGTTACCTTGATAGAGCTGGTCTTTACTTATGCCTCTACAATGAATACTGGCTCTGGTTTTGAATAAGTTATGCTTATTTAAAAAAACAACTCTTTACTTGTGTTTAGAATGTCTTACTTTACACTGGCAACCAGAACGTGCATATGTGAACAGTTTATAAGCCACAATGGCACAACAACAATGAAACAAACTATGAGGAATGTAGTATAGCCAATATAAATTCATTTCAAGAAAGAAAACAATACCATACATAATTTCTTACCAAATCCTGTGAGATGAACTGAGATGAGACGGGCCAGTTTTATCTGCCCAACGCAAGTGATGTATCACATTTACGTAATGGGAAATACCTGATTGACTGAACTTGACACAGTAATAACAGTGTGACACATGGCATCAATACATCTTTGAGCAGGAATTGTGGTCTGAAGTCTCATTAGGTGGCAAGGGAAAAACTATGGAGAGAAAGGCTGCAAGAGGGTTATGGTATAATATAATGTCCCTCTATAAGTGTAACATATATTGATACTCTACAAAGGTTTAGCAATTAATTATATTAAGATATTCAAGCACTTGTTATACTTTTAGGCTTTGCATTTATTTTTCTGTTTAGTAACTCAGAAGTGGTGGGGTACGAAGAGGTTGGATTATGCATTGTATTGTCCTGAAGGTCTAGCTAATTTTCCAACCAATGCACTACCACATCTTTTCCATGCAAGCTACTGGGAATCATCTGATGTTATAGCCTTCATACTCAGACAAGTGAGTTATCATTTAATTAACATATTGTTGTTTTTTTTTGTCTTGTTTTGAAACCACATTTTAATTTTTAAAAAATTACAAATCTTGACTCTATACTTGAATTTTGTATTCAGTACCTTTTCTGTGTTGCTAAATATGCAATTTATTTGAATTAAAAGCAAAATAAATAGAGAATGTAGTTATATATGATTGGGGGAGTTTAGTAACAGTGATGTCAAAATTAATTGAGAAAACTATTTGTAGTCGGTTTTTAACACTTCATCATTTTCATTTTTATATTATTGAGGGACTAGTTTCAGAAGCTGTTTGCCTTCATTTTTAACCTCGGTCCAACTAATAATTGGATTTCCAAAACTATTCCCTGTAGAATATAAAAATTTAAGTGATGGTATTAAAATCCGACTACAAATAGTTCTCTCTCTCTCTCTCTCTCTCTCTCTCTCTCTCTCTCTCTCTCTCTCTCTCTCTCTCTCTCTCTCTCTCTCCAGAAAATATAATCTTAAAAGTTTAAGCTCTTTTTACAATCAATATATTCTAATTTAAATAAGAGGAACATAAATATGTATACTACACACCTTGTTCTGTATAGTTTTAAAAATCCAAGGCTTGGAAACGGTAAATATAGACCCAGAAAGATCACAACAAATAGCTAATGATTACACAATAAAAATACAGAGATAACACAAATGCTGTGTATCAGATTTAAAGTTGCTCTTCAGGCTAGAGAGATGTAAACATACTAGCCAATGGACCATACCAGCTTTACTAATCTAGTGTGTTTATATTTCTCTTAGAATGAAGAATGTAAGTTATACTCTGATATTAGAATTCTTATTGTGTCAATATTTCATTATGGACATAAAATCTTCTGAATCTGTATTTGCTAAATATGTATTTCTTTAGTACAAAAGTGAATCGAGAATATATTGACACATTGCTTCACTCACACTGTTTATTCACAGGACATGTTTCAAGAGCTCTTGCTCCTATCCTCAGCTGATACTCGACTAGTGCAAGTTGTAGTGGTTTAGGAGCAAGAGCTCTTGAAACATGTCCTGTGAATAAACAGTGTGAGTGAAGCAATGTGTCAATATATTCTCGATTCACTTTTGTACTAATTTGTGCTTCACTGTCCCTACGCTTCTTTCAAGTTTATACTTTGATGTATTTCTTTAATAAATTTGCAATTAACATCACAGTGATGATCTCCAATCTGGATTTTAAAGAAAAACTTCAAAGATGTAGTGATACTTTTGGCAAGATGCTTAATACAACAAATGTTTTGAACATTCAAAATTGTCTGGATTCTGCCTTATTTGGCTTTCCTTGCTCTTATTAATGCGTTGATTTCCTGTTGATTAAAAAATTCATTAGATTTAGTTATAGAATTTGCAGATAGAATTTATAATGGCTGCAGCATTAAAAACATTCTTACTGCCCTAATGTTAAATAGCAGAAAAAAGCTGTTTGAATGAATGACTGAATTTATTTCAGCTTCTTGAACTCTTAACAAGTTTTATGTACATAGCTTCAAATAATTATTTTTAACTATTTTTGTTAACATCTCTTATATGCACTAATTATTTATACTTGTTTACACTTGGTTGTCTTTAGCCTGAATATGTCCAACAGTATAGTTATTGATATAATGCATGCCAGATTCACTTCTTGTCTAGCCATCACTCTACATAATCCAAAATGTATATCAGCTATTTATATCAGTAACTTTCAATACATTTATGGGTCATATTTTTTCATCTCCATTTCTCTCTAATTTTTCCAAGTATTTCACCCTTCCTTCTGATTTCCATTTCTTGTGCTCATGAGCCTTATAATTGTCATCTCTCTCTTGGTAACTGCCGCCACCATTTCATTATACCAATTGTTACCTCCATCTTTTGGTTTCTTCCCGATCTAAAGCATAACAAAACCATTTTTTAAACCTTCATACAATGAACATATACATGAGGGTGGTTCTATAAGTACCCTTGTTTCAAAATAGATGGTATTGCTAAGGCAAGTTGGAGTTACGATTGTTCACTGTAATTTTTATACATTGCCAAAACAAATTTGGGACTGATTGATACATTATTTTGGATATGGCAGGCAGTTTACTTAGTCATTCAATGGTTTTCAATAAAAGAGAAGAAGTGCAGTATCTTACAGGATTCTTGTTTTGCTTTTGAATGGGTAAACTTGTGAAGAGATAAAAGTGAAATTGGATGCTGTTTCTGGATACCTTTTGCCATCTATGAAAGTACAAACTTTAAATATGGGCAAAAATATGTTTTTTTTTTTTTATGAGGAGCACTGAGGATACCCAGCAGATGTGGCTATCAAGAAAGTAATTGCATAATATGTTCTTTGCTGATCATCTAACAGAAGTTCGTGAAGTGGCAGAGGCCATAGCTATGTTGATAGGAATGGTAATTCATATTTTGCAAGTTAAGTGGGAAATGAAATAATGCATGATTGGAGGAATTTAGTAACAGTGACGTCAAAATTAATTGAAAAACTATTTTTAGTCAGTTTTTTCACATTTTGTGACTTACTTTTTTATATTATTGAGGGACTAGCTTTGGAAGCCGTTGCCTCCATTTTCAGCCTCTATCCAATTAATGTCTGTTGTCTGCTCTCTTCTCTCTGGCTTTGAATTACAAACTTCTTTGTCAAATTATCTGCTGGTAGGATTTCAAAGTTCATTACTTGGAGTAATGAACTTATTTTTCCATATGAATCTGTTCTCCCAAGTTGTCAGTTTATTTTGGTTTATCACTCCTTTTAGTAATGTTGGATTTGGATCAATGACATGGCTTTCATTCCAAAAATGAAATACTACTGATGACTTATCGTGTTGTTTCATTTTGTTGTTTCTAAAGTGCTCTTTGACTCTGGTGTTTAGGTTTCTTTAAGTTTGACCTATTTAGCATTTTTCACAATTCTTACAACTTATTTGGTATATTCCAGGTCTGTTAATTGGTAGGATTTCATCTTTTGTTTTTGAATTTTGAGAATTTGACAAAGAAGTTCATAGTTCCACTGCCAGGGAGAAGAGAGTAGACGACAACAGACGTTAGTTGGATAGAGGTTGAAAATGGAGGCGATGGCTTCTGAAACTATATAGTCCCTCAATAATATAAAAATGTAAGTGACGAAGTGTCAAAAAACGACTACAAATAGTTTTTCAATTGGAAATGAAATATTGGCCCATTTGCTCACATTGGACAACATGAGGTACAGCTTTCTATTTTCAATCTGTATTTGGAGCTTTTTAACCCTTCGTTAGTCACGCATGTATTGATTCCGAATATGAAAACATAACTGAAATACGATCTGTAGACACTGATACAGATCATGATGTTGATGAAGAGAAAATGATGATAATTACAATTTTGGTGAGTACAAAAGACACAAGATGATAACGATGAAGATATTGGTGATGATGATAATAATCATAATAATCGTAGTACTGCTACTGCTACTAAAATCAACTGCCTAGAGTTGTGGAGAATGCCAAAACTATGAAAACTGAACTTGACTGTTGGAAATGTTTCGTAAGTGGTGATATTCTGCATCTAATTGTGCAACCCACCAACAGATGCATAGATGATTTCAAAGTGGAATATGAACGTGAAAGTGATTGCAGAGACATAGACATAACAGAAATGAAAGCCTTTATTGTGCTATTATACATTGCTGGTGTGTTTCATGGAGGAAGGCAAAATATTCAAGACTTCTGGACTATAGATGAACTTGGTGTCAATATTTTCAGGATGACTGTGTCTGAGAAATGCTTCCGATTCATAATAAGGTGCATTCGTTTTAAAACAATTGAAAACGTATACTAAAACACAATTAACATCATATATACCCAGCAGATACATTGCGACTAACGGTGTCGCAAAAGTTGACACGCCCAACAGAAGGTTAAGCAAAATTGAATGACTTTTTGCATTGAATTGCCTCCAATGATGAGACCTGAATTAACAGTTATAGTCCAAAAACCAGCAACAGTCAAAACAATGGGTTACTTCCAGTGAATTTGCTCCAAAGAGAGCAAAGATGTGATCCTATTGACTTGAAAGCTGATGGTGACAATTGTTTGGGATACGAAGGCTGTCATACTCATTGAATTCTTGAAAAAGGAAAAACGATTACTGGACAATACTACAGAGAGTTATTGGGCCAATCTGACAAGTATTTAAAGGATACACTGCCCCATTTGGTAAAAAAGAAAGTGCTGTTTCACCATAACAACCACCAGCACATTCACCCAGTGTTATTGCTGACAGACTGCATAAATTGCATTATAAATGCTGTCATAACCCCATATTCACCACAGCTGCCTGCAATTTCTTGTTTCAAAACATGAAGAAATGACTTGTGGGAATACAATTTGGATCAAATGAGGTCATTGTCAAGATAGAGCATATTTTGCAGAACTTGACAATTTGTATGATTTAGAGGGGTTAAAAAAATAGAAGAATTCTTGGAAGAAGTGTATATCCCTAAAAGGGAAGCTATGTTGTGAAATAGGTAATTTATGTTTGAAAAAATTGGAACCTTCATTCCAAACACAGGTGCTTATTGAGCCACTCTTGTGGCCTTATGCCTTAATTTTATTACCCCAGTTTTAAATAATGCCCTCCCCTCTCTACTTAGTTTGTTACACGTAGCTATACCAGGTGAGTTAGCTGCCCATATTTATTCTTATCTATGCAACCCACAGTTTATAGTCTAATGTGAAAACATTGACTCATTTAGCACAAAAGCCATTATTGCAGCTCTGCCCTTCTATTCAGTACTATACGCATCCAGCATTAATACTTACAGCCCTGAATGAGGACCAAGAAGCTGCAAAAAGCTTAAATAAATAAATGATGGTTTTTCATGCATATAATACTAGCAAGGTGATAAATGAATGCTTTCCCAAAGAGCGATATAGAATACGTGGCAACTGGCCAAGGGAGTTACTCTTGGAATATGGTGTCTCAAGGGTTAGGTTCAAAATGACGTCACATTGTTCCCCCCCCCCCCCCCATTCTCCTAGTCTTTATTGTCTGTATTTTAGTTACTAATTTATTTATTGTTGCTACTGGTTCTCTTGTGAGCCAAGGACACAGGAATTACAATGCGTTAATGAGGGATCACATTTTGATTTATGATCCTTTATAATCTGTACCATATCTGATGTTCCAAACCATTTTACATAGCCTTCATTTTTAGGAGCATGTTAAGGACATTAAATCTAATAGTTTATACACAGAAAATGAAGCTAGTTACAGTGGAGTAATAAATATTACACAAATAAAAATATTTGTTAATTAATGTCCACTTATCTTAAGAAGTTGATGTTAATACTTCTTTGTTCTTTTTCAGATCGATTTCATGAACATTTGCTCACATAATAACCAGAATTTGGTCAGGCTATAAAGCTATTAGGCTATAAAGCCCGGGCCTTAAAGTACTTACATGTTGTAAGTCGCCATTAAGGTAGTTGTATCATGTGTTTATGAGAGCTCCTAAGTGGTTTACCGGTAAAAACACGAGTCAGTTGGAGAATTTAATGTCATGTTGGCACATTGGCCACAGTGGCTCAAGGGTTAGAGCGGCTGGACGGCAACCAGAAGATCCATGGTTCAAATCCTGGCTATGGCATTGAATTTTTCAGTCTGATTCTATCTTTCCAATGGCAATTATTGTATTTTATAAACACGTATAATGTTATAAAAATGTTATTTGTATCATAATATCAAATTATAGGCCCCAAGATGTAAAACAAAGGTTAATAAAATTTCTAAGTTGAACACACAGGATTTGAACCAACTTGCAGTGGCAGAGTTGTGAAGTATCCTGTATAATACCTTTTAGCCAACTCTACCTTTCGAGCAAATGTTTCTATATGAATAAGTAACTGCAGACCTTAGTACCCACCTCAGTGTTTTACACGTTTTTTACAGCTTCATACAGTGTTTTGAACTTTTTTTGGTAGTTTTAACCCAAATAAAGAAACTGCATCTGCCATTACAATTACTATATGAGCTAAAAACTGCCATAATTGGTGATAGAAGCGAAAACAATCTACCTAATACTCAGGGGCGGTTTGTCACAAGGGCGTGAAGTCGCGCGCCCCCTAAAATAAATCTTACAGAAATAAATCAATAAATCATGGCCATTCGAAAATTAAAGTCAGTTTATTTTTAAAATATGAGAAAGCTTCATAAGGTGGTAAAAGTGATGTTTTCATACCTACAGTGTATGACTTGGTGCGGTAAGATTAGCGCCAGCCCACTGCATTTCCACATAACAGAAGGCATACAGCTCTGAAGGTGGCAAGGGAGTGGGGAAAGGACTTGCGCCTGTGCTCATCTGGCACGGTTCTGTTCGCACCTAGAGCAGTCTGCAGAGTAGTTTTATATTGCTAAAATGCATGGGTTTCATATTTTGTGTTCTTTGTGGAGTTAGGAACATTAACAGAGTGTTACAGGTGGCTTTATAAAATCCAGTGATTAAAAGAATGATGCATAACTTTGTAAAATCACTAATGGAAGTTCAATTTTCAAGGTTGACTCTTGAAGAAAAAGTACAATGGAAACCTTTGGATAGACCAACGCCTGAATTCTTTAAGGCAAAAGTAGAAACTAAGAAAAATGAAAACCGGGTGTTTAAGAGGCAACTTAGTTCTAAGGTCATGTATGAGAAATATGACTGGATCCGTGGCTGTGAAATTCTCAAGTACTTTTTCTGCTATCCATGTGTTTTGTTTGTTCCTAAATGTGTCAATTGTTTGTGGACAGTTAAGGGAGTGAGTAATATAAAACATTTAACAGAAAAAATAAACAAAGATGAACATTCAGTGCACCATATGGTTAGTGTGGTACATATGTCACTCCTAGGAAAACAAAACATTGCATCATGTCTTGACTCTGTGTTTAAAGAAAATGTTAAGAAACATAACATTCAAGTGAGTAAAAATAGACATATTTTAAAAAGGCTTATTTGATGTGTGAAGTTTTTCACTGTGTTTGAACTAACTTTACGAGCACATGACCAATCTGTTACTTCTTCCAATCCAGGGGTGTACAGGGGCCTCATTGACTACACAGCTGAACTGGATACAGTGATGAAGGAACATTTAAAAACAACTACAGTATTTAGAGGAACTTCGGAAACAGTGCAGGGTGATCTATTAGACTGCTTGTTAAAAGTCTATAGGAAGAAAATAGAGCAACAGATACGACCTTCTGAGTTTGTTCCCATTCAGTGTGATGAGACAACTGATGTTTCAAATCACTGTCAGATGGTTTTGGTATTCCATGACATATATGAGGAATTCGTAAATGAGAGACTTTGGGCTTTTGTCAACTATGAAGGAAGAGATGTGGAATCTCTGACAAAGTGCATAAGGAATGAAATCTACCCGCCTCTTGGAAATACCAAAGAAAAGCTCATTGCTCAAACCTTTGATGAGGCAGTGGTATGAATGGAAGGACTGGTGGAGTACAGGCCAAAATAAGGGAAACATATCTATATGCGTTCTTTGTCCATTATGCACACCAGTTGAATTTAATCATACAAAAGGCAACTAACCCTAATTCTCAGGTACACGTGTTCTTTTCAGATCTGTCGGATATTCCAGCATTCTTTTCCAATTCCTCTTTGCGATCTGATATTTAAGAAAAAGTAGTGCAAGCAAGACTGCCCAGAGTTTCTTTAACAAGATGGAATTACAACATTCGTACTGTCAATGTTATGTACGAAAACATAGAAAACCTGAAATATTGCTTCAAAATGATTGAAGAGAGTTGCACTTATACAACCACAATGAATGAAATCAGTAGCTGTAGAAGAGCTCTTGAAGATCCAAAGTTTATTTTTTGGTTAACAGTTTTCCACAAAATCCTACCTCATGTAGATATTTTGTACCAGCAACTTCAAAAGAAGAGCAAAGATGGTGTAACGTTACAAAATTACATCCTTATATTTAAACAACAAATGGAAAAGGTAAGATTGAATATTGATGAAGTACACAGAAACTTAGATGAAGAATTTCCACAGCTGCCAAAGAAAAGAAAAAGTATGGAATGTGCAAGGGTTGGAGATGCCCAAGGAGGTGTGTGACGTCATCACAACTGCTGTTACAGATAGATCTACTTATAATGGACATCTAGGAGCTGCATCTTTGCTGTGTAACAACTTATTTAAGGATTTTTGTGAACGTTTCCTGGAAGAAATTTTCACAAGAGTGATGCAATGCTATCCTTTTCTACAGCAAGGAAAACTGTGCACAGAGTTGCAGCTAATTTAAAGATGAAATGACTTTAACATTCAAGGAGCACTGAAACTTTTTCATTTCATTATGAAAATAAACTTTCGTCAGTGTTCAATGAAGTCACAAAACTTTTGAAAATTGTCATAACAACGCCAAGGAGACTGTGGAACCTGAACGTTTCTTTTCCACTCTGAAAAGGATGAAAATGCTTTTCAGAAATACAATGACAAACAACAGATTAAATCAAATTAGGCAAGTGAGTCAACCTTGTATATACTTTTCTCCACTTACAAGTTTTTTATGAAGACTAGTTTCTGGGGACTTCTCCCCTATCGTCACTTCTGTGGTTTACTGATGATGCATCCGGTGTCTGCATCTGGCTTGGTGTCGTGCTGCCATCTAATGTCCTGGTAAGTTTGATGACGTCATCTACCGTGGGAATTTCGAAATTCATCAAGAGGTCCTGTTTTTTCGTAATAAATATGTTTTCCCAAATCTGTAGTTCCAGAGGTTTCTTTGCCTGTTTGATCAGTTCTATTTCTTGTTTTATGTTGTGATTCTCAGACCAAATGTATTGTGCTACGGCTGACTTGTCCATTTATTTGAATTTAATATTTCTGAAGTGTTCTTTCATTCTTGTTCCTAGATTCCTTTTGGTCTTACCAATGATATCTTGTCACAAAAGGAATCTAGGAGCAAGAATGAAAGAACACTTCAGAAATATTAAATTCAAACAAATGGACAAGTCGGCCGTAGCACATCACTTTTGGTCTGAGAATCACAACATAAAACAAGAAATAGAACTTATCAAAGAGGCAAAGAAACCTCTGGAACTACAGATTTGGGAAAACATATTTATTACGAAAAAACAGGACCTCTTGATGAATTTCGAAATTCCCGCGGTAGATGACGTCATCAAACTTACCAGGACATTAGATGGCAGCACGACACCAAGCCAGATGCAGACACCGGATGCATCATCAGTCAACCACAGAACTGACGATAGGGGAGAAGTCCCCAGAAACTAGTCTTCATAAAAAACTTGTAAGTGGAGAAAAGTATATACAAGGTTGACTCACTTGCCTAATTTTAGTAACAATGGCACTCCACTTTCTGAAATACTTCTTTTTATTCTATATAATTCTAGACAGATTGAATGCTTTAGCAATGCTGTCAATAAATAAGGTCCCTATCAGTAACATGCAGGATTTTGATGAAAGAGTGATGGAAAATTTCATTAAATTAAAGAACATATAAATTGGCCAAAAGTGCAATTCATGATAAACTGAACAGATGCCAAATATGAGAATTAATGTGTGTACATTCAGTGATATGCGCGTGAATCTGTGAAAAAAAAAAATTCACTGGTGTGGTGGTAGCTTATATGGATTTGCGTGAGCTTGAATGATGTTCTAATAACACCCTTTTATATATCGAGATTTAACTGTATTGGAACACCACAGTGAAGCGAAATAATTATTAATTTTTAGATGAGTCGTATTTATTACACATCTGCTTCACTTTCATACCTATTTGAGGACATGTTTCGCAAATCATCGTTTGCATCTTCTGCTCTTATGCGACTAAAGCTTGATCCAGTGGTGTGGGTAATTCTGGAGTTGCTGCTGCCATGTGTTGATTTAGTGATGAACTTAAATGTGGGATTCTCTTCTGGCAGGATTTCAAAGTTCATTAGTTGGTTTTTATGTTTTTCTATGTATATTCTCTCCCATATGACGAGTTCACTATGTTTTTGTACGTATTTTAGTAATTCTGTGCTATCTTCAATTTCATGATTTTCAGACCAGAAATGAGCTGCTATTGCGGACTTATCAATATTTTTGTATCTTAAGTGCCTGAAGTGTTCTTTCTTTCTAGTGCCTATGTTTCTTTTTGTCCTCCCTATGTAAATTTTTTCACAGTCTTTACACTTAATCTTGTAAATGCCTGACTTTTCCTCTGGTTTTATCTTATCAGTATTATTACTGTGAAGTAGGTTTTTAATGTTGTAATTGTTTTTTGGTGCCAATGTTATATTGTATTTCTTGAATATTTTTTGGAACTTTTTTGTGGCCCAGGGGTGGTAAGTAAATTAAGCAAATCTAATTTCTTGTTTTATTGGTGTGAGAGCTGTGATCTGTTTTAATCTCTTTTGAAGTTTGAATGATTTTAGTTTTTTATCTACAAGGTTTTTTCCATATCCATTTTTAATTGCAGTTTTTAAGATTTGATGGTATTCGTTTTGATATTCTTGCTGGCTGAGGGGTAGATTTACTAATCTGTGTGTGAGACTGTTGATGGTGGCATGTTTGTGTGGAATTGGGTTGAAACTATTTGCTTTGATATAATTATCTGTGTGTGTTGCTTTTCTATGGATACCAAATTCTAGTTTTTCATTGCTTTTTGTGATTTTAAGATCCAAAAAAGGTAGAGTACAGTCCTCTTCAGTTTCCACTGTGAATTGTATGCTGGGTTCTTGCAGGTTGAGTAGTTTCAAAGCATCATCTATTTGTTTGTAGGGCACTATTGCAAAGATGTTGTCTACGTATCTGTACCATGTTTTAAAAATATGAGGGAAGGCTTTAGTTATATGTGTTTCGAAAAAGCTCATGTATAGATTGGCCAAAAATGGTGATAGCGGGCTTCCCATAGCTAGTCCTGAAATTTGTTTATAATATTTTCCATCGAAGACAAAATAATTTTGATGTATACATATTTCAGTCATTGCCAAATATTCTTCTATTGCATTGGCATCTAGGTTTATAGAATTTAGCCATTTTTTCAGTTGAATCAAAAGTTTGTCTAATGGAATGCTAGGGAAGAGGTAGAAAAAATTCAAAATCTTAAACTAAAACCTCATGACACTTTAGAATCCTTTGATGTCCACTCCCTCTTCCCTAGCATTCCATTAGACAAACTTTTGATTCAACTGAAAAAATGGCTAAATTCTATAAACCTAGATGCCAATGCAATAGAAGAATATTTGGCAATGACTGAAATATGTATACATCAAAATTATTTTGTCTTCGATGGAAAATATTATAAACAAATTTCAGGACTAGCTATGGGAAGCCCACTATCACCATTTTTGGCCAATCTATACATGAGCTTTTTCGAAACACATATAACTAAAGCCTTCCCTCATATTTTTAAAACATGGTACAGATACGTAGACAACATCTTTGCAATAGTGCCCTACAAACAAATAGATGATGCTTTGAAACTACTCAACCTGCAAGAACCCAGCATACAATTCACAGTGGAAACTGAAGAGGACTGTACTCTACCTTTTTTGGATCTTAAAATCACAAAAAGCAATGAAAAACTAGAATTTGGTATCCATAGAAAAGCAACACACACAGATAATTATATCAAAGCAAATAGTTTCAACCCAATTCCACACAAACATGCCACCATCAACAGTCTCACACACAGATTAGTAAATCTACCCCTCAGCCAGCAAGAATATCAAAACGAATACCATCAAATCTTAAAAACTGCAATTAAAAATGGATATGGAAAAAACCTTGTAGATGAAAAACTAAAATCATTCAAACTTCAAAAGAGATTAAAACAGATCACAGCTCTCACACCAATAAAACAAGAAATTAGATTGGTTAATTTACTTACCACCCCTGGGCCACAAAAAAGTTCCAAAAAATATTCAAGAAATACAATATAACATTGGCACCAAAAAACAATTACAACATTAAAAACCTACTTCACAGTAATAATACTGATAAGATAAAATCAGAGGAAAAGTCAGGCATTTACAAGATTAAGTGTAAAGACTGTGAAAAAATTTACATAGGGAGGACAAAAAGAAACATAGGCACTAGAAAGAAAGAACACTTCAGGCACTTAAGATACAAAAATATTGATAAGTCCGCAATAGCAGCTCATTTCTGGTCTGAAAATCATGAAATTGAAGATAGCACAGAATTACTAAAATACGTACAAAAACATAGTGAACTCGTCATATGGGAGAGAATATACATAGAAAAACATAAAAACCAACTAATGAACTTTGAAATCCTGCCAGAAGAGAATCCCACATTTAAGTTCATCACTAAATCAACAGATGGCAGCAGCAACTCCAGAATTACCCACACCACTGGATCAAGCTTTAGTTGCATAAGAGCAGAAGATGCAAATGATGATTTGCGAAACATGTCCTCAAAATAGGTACGAAAGTGAAGCAGATGTGTAATAAATACGACTCATCTAAAAATTAATAACCCTTTTATATGTTGCATGCATATTAATATGCAGCTTTGGGCAAAGATTGTGTTGGCCTTCTTGTACTTATTTCTGAGGTATATATCGTAACTTGAGAACCACTATTTCGGTGGGTTGTAGATTAGAATTTGAAAAAACTGGTTCTTAAAATTTACAAATGTAATAATATATTGTTATCAATACTTAGCAAGCAAAACCGTTTCTGCACCCCCCAAATATTTCAGCCACGAGCTGCCACTGCTAATACTTAGCATTTATTGACATGGCTGTACATCAGAAATACATGTTGGCTGAAGATTTAAATCCAATTGGGCCCATTGTATAGATCTGCCATTTTGTGTTCCAGTGTTATTGTCAAGTGATGCATGTTATTCCTTCAGGGATGAGTTTAAAGGTGTGTGTGAATGTACACTAATGAATTAAAGTTTGCAAACTCATCTAAAATTGCTACTGCAATTCTCTGTATCTGGATATGATGTTTTTTGGAATTGATATACATAGTGATTGCTTTCTGTCCCATACAGCACTTATGCACTGAATTATCTACCTCTCCTCTATAAAATGTTGTGCAAATCATCCATTAGAAGGCATTCAAGAAAAGGCCTAAGTCACATATGCAATGTGCTAAGTCACATATGTTGCTTAGCACATTCCATACATTAAACAATAAATAGAGGCAGGTGATTCACCTGGTATATTTTTCCCTCCTCCATTCACTTTTATTTCTCATACAATACTAAACATTTAGTTTCTCTAATATTGCTGAAGATTTCCTGCTGTTAATAGTATATTCTATAAAAGAATAATTTTGAGATCTTTAAAGGCAGAGCTGGGGAAAATCTCAAATGTAAATTACCAAAATTATTATCAAAGCACAAATTTTACAACATTGATGATTTTCTAGAATCAAATATCTAGCACACATGTTACTATTATATTAAGATAATTGAAGATTAATGTATTTATGTACAGTATACATTTAGTTTTTAGTAATTACTCTGTAGTTTAATGACGAAATGATATATGTATGCATCTTGTAAATTTGCAGTGAATAAAAGTCAAATATAACCTTAATCTAAGTTAATTGGGAGTCGATTAATAACACAAAACAACACTCACTTTTAAATTTTCCCGGAACCGGTTTCTGAGGCCTTCCCTCTATCTTCAGCCGGACATCAACTAGTTCTCATTGGTGTAGCTGGCAATATTTTGTCTTCGGTCTCCTCTGGTGGCGGTTCGAGGAACTTGCTGAACAAATCTTTCTGGGGGATGTCGAAATTGAATACTTTGTTCCTATTTTTTGACCGAAGACAAAATATTGCCAGCTACACCAATGAGAACTAGTCGATGTCCGGCTGAAGATAGAGGGAAGGCCTCAGAAACCGGTTCCGGGAAAATTTAAAAGTGAGTGTTGTTTTGTGTTATTAATCGACTCCCAATTAACTTAATTTATACAACAACACTGTTTTCAACACTTCCATGAAAGGATTTATAACCTTAATCTCTTATTATTTGAGTTATTACTCCTCAGAACTCCCATATTAAGCTTCTTTCTCTCTCTCCATATATTAACCATCCCAATTTCTTTTAATATTGTTTGCACTTTCATCATTGCACCACTTATTACTCCATCCTTCTTTTGTAGTCTTTAACACAGTTTCACAATATTATACTCATCCAGTTGCAAACCAATATTTTAGTAATTTTTCAATCATTTGTCCTTTATCATTTCTCCACCACCGTCACCTTCATGACAATGTTAAAAAGATTGTAATCAGCATGAAATTCATGGTTACTGTGATTTACTTTAACAGCTTGGAAGGACAGAAACATTAACATCAGCAGGGCAAGAAGAGAAGGATCTTGCAAGTTTTAGCCCCAGCCAGCCTAGAGAGAAATGGATCAAGAAAAGAACTTCAGTAAAGCTCAAGGTATCCTAGATAATGTGTATTTTCTATTACATTTTCTTCTTTATTCTTCTGTTTTCATCTTTATAAAATAGGTAGTGATTGAACAATATGACCATTTCTTGGTCTCAGTACCAACACTAATTTTTAAGCACTAATCCTCTATAATTGATGCTTTATGGAAAGCTGTAATGCTTGTTCATTGAATTATGTTCTTATTAGTAATTTTCTGTATATTAATGCATGTAACAAGTTTTGATTTTGCTCATTTTCAGATGTCACAGCATCATATTCTGACAGCATTGCGAACCTTGTAGATTACTTTTTCAATAGAGGTTCTGTAAACTTCACTAAGTTTATGAATGTAACAAGCTGTTTTAAATTTGTTATATTACGTAACTTACCACTGCATGAAAATGTTTTTCTGTATATTTCACACACTGTTTTTGTTGTTATATACCTCAAAATAGTTTGACACTTTACTTGTACTTTATTGAATATCACATTGTACTTTGCTAAAACAAAATATGTATGGAAATTAGTCATACAGTACACCTGTAAAGTATGGTTTTGTATTACTTTGACTTGCAAAATACAAAATAACAAATGTAAGGAAAGTACAAATATTTCCACATACTGTACTATCTTACATCTTAAATTGTGATATATTTCTGCTGGATTTGCAGATTTTGGTCATTTGAATAGGTAAATATAATGGCTCAGAATTAGTCACCAAGTCAGGCTGATGCAGAAATATGATTTGTTCATCATTTAAATCAGCTTCTTTCACAACTAGTTAATGCTGCACCTTTACATCTCTTCTCACTGTTTTGCATGTTTGTATCGTATGTTCGTTACATTCATTCACCGTTAGGAAAATATTGAAAAGTATCAGAAGTTTATCACAAAGTTTGATACTTTAATGTCTTTGAGCATTGAGAGAATCAATATATCTAAGGTAATGAGGTTCCAGTCCTAAAACTAAGCATTGAATGAAGTTAACTTTAAAGAGAGTCGATTAAAGACACTAAACAACACTTACTTTTAAATTTTTCTGGAACATGTTTCTGAGGCTTTGCCTCTATCATCAGCCGGCTCTCGACTCCATGATAGAGGCAAAGCCTCAGAAACATGTTCCGGAAAAATTTAAAAGTAAGTGTTGTTTAGTGTCTTTAACCCTTTCACCGATATGGACGTGTATAGACGTCCTGCGCATACATGCATTTAATGCATATTTAATGATAATTCTTTTAAACCTTATGTTTTACAGTAAATTTAAATAAGTTCTATAAGAGGTAAAAGCTTACCTTTAAAAGTTTTTCCTTGAATGGTACACCTCAAAACAGGGATAAACACACAAGGGCACATCTCCACATTCATGGCAAATCGTACTAGTTTCTTTTCGGACACCTTTCTTGCGGCACACCAAACATTTTCTGAAGGGACGCGACTTTTTTGCTGTGGGTGGTATCCTTTTAGGAAAATGTTTTCCTTCAAGTCTGAGGGGTGCTGGGGTGTTGATTTTTTATCCCCAGTATGGAGAGGTCTCTGAATTTTATACTGCTCAATTAGGCTGCGAGCTATTGATATGCGAAAGTCCAGGTACGTCATTGTCTTCTGTGGGTTTAGAGCTCTCCAAATTACTAAACAATTGTATATGGTTATATCCAGCTGGTGTAAAAATACTTTTTTATACCATTTGATTGTTTTTCGCAAAGAGGGATATGCGTGTAATACCTGATCTACTAGATCCACTCCACCCATATGCATATTATATTCCTGGATAATATCGGGCTTGAAAATTGACATTTTGTTACGAGCATCAATTTTTCCAGTGTCAATCATCAAAATCTTAGAGCTGCAATTGGATAATGCTGTAACAACCCTCCTGTCTTGCCAAGCAACATAGGTCAAGGGTGGGAGCTGATGCACCTGCATTTCTCCTCTTCTTAGAGCCTTCGTATTCACATCTTTTGGCAAACCAATACGATTTGAGCGTACTGTTCCGATTGCATTTGTTTTTCTTTTGTGTAAGGCCATGAATAATTTAGGGGAACTGTACCAATTATCTAAATATACAGTCCTACCCTGATCAAGTACAGATTCCATCAGGTGCATTACTATGGAACCAGATAACCCCAAATCTTTGTCTCCGGTGTTATCAGTCCCTTGGCCAGTGTATATGCAGCTATTGTAAAAATATCCTGTTTTACTTTCACATACATCAAAACTCTTTATGCCAAATCTGGCCCTCTTTGTTTTGATGTATTGTTTCCAACCTAAACGGCCCTTCCAAAGCATCAAGCTTTCATCAACAGTGATCTTTTCACTAGGCACATAATTTTCTTTGAATTTTGAAATAATGTAATCAAAAACTGGTCTGATTTTGGATAGTTTATCATTCACATTTTCTGTGCAGGTGAAATGAAGGAAGCGCAAAATGGAAGTAAACCTGTTATTTGACATGCATTTCCCAAAAAATGGGGTAGCTAGCATGTCGTCTGTAGACCAGTACATGTCTAGCGTAGGTTTACGAATAACACCCATGAGCATAATTAGACCAAGTAGTCTGTAAATCTCATTCATTGTTACTTCTGTCCACTTCTGCAATCTACTCTTAGGTCCTAAATTGCCTTTAGCAATCAGGTCTTCCTTCACCCTACTTGCATATACATTTGTTTCCGAAACAATGAGAGAGAGTAAGTCAGTAGTAAAAAATTTTGTGAAAATGTCAATTGGTTGGCTGTCAGAAGTTAGTTGAGTATGAGGTTGTACACCAGAGGTTGTGCTCGTGAACGTATGTTTATTTGTGTTACAGTTATTTTGACACCTCCATAATGTTGATTCTTCACGAACACCTGTCGGAAATGAGTCATTTTCCTCCTCACTGCTACCTATATCCTCAACACCCCCCTCAAAATCTGAAAACTCGCCATCAATGTCCAAATCACTGTCTAACAGCAAAAAGTCTTCCATTTTCTGATGTAATATCAGAAGCCCGCACTCGTCCTACACTAGCTAATTGATTTGCTACATTACTAGTTGAAGCCATGATTAGCACTGAGAAAACTATTTCAACTGTGTTTTAGCTAAAGAAATTCCTTGGAACTCTGATGCAATCTAAATTACTATGTGAAGTGAGCGAAGAAAAAAGTTACGTCAGCTAACATAAACTTCCGTTGTGCAATTAGAGAGATGCTGACGGAGTTTTCTTTCCAGCATGTATAACACAATATAAACAGTTATTATTACGTGTTAGCATGAACTGAAACCTAGAAACCTTGAACCCAACACTTCGTTTATTCAGCTGATATACACATATAGCTTGTAAAACAAAAGTACTCAGAATTAAACACGTTCAACGCAAAGAATGGCTTTCTTTACAGTGATACAAATTAATGAAATTTCATCGCTTTATTAATATAGTCTCTATTTTAATGATACCGCAGATGTATACAGCTTTTAATGGGCTTTTAACCAGTTTTTGTTTCCCTGAAATAACTTAGTAAATACAGAAGATACAAATATTTATTTATGAAGCATTTTTGCAGCATTTAACAATTTAAATGTCTTGTTCTGTTTATTGAGTATCCGTTCCCGGCCGTGCAGGGTTTAAATGGCCATCGGCGAAGCGGTTAATTGACTCTCTTTAAAGTTAATGTATCATAACAACACTGTTTTCAACACTTCCAAGAAAGGAATTGAATGAAGTACTTATGTTGAAGGTTATGGGGGATAATGGCATTGTTTCAGCTAAATTAATGAAAAAAAGTTCAAAATAAATTTAAGTTTTGGAGGAAAGAAAAAGGACATTAAAAGTAAGAAGGAAATACTACCATGTAAATATCAGGGGCAGTTTGTCATAAGGTTGCGAAGGTGCACGCCCCCCTAAGAAATCTTACAGAATTAAAGGAACCATGGCCTTACGACTATTAAGGACAGTTTAGTTTTAAAATATGAGAAAGCTTCATAGGGTGTTAAAAGTGATGTCTTCATACCTACAGCATATGGCTCAGCGCAGTAGGTATAGTTCTGGCCTGCTGCATTTCCACATAATGGAAGGCATGCAACTCTGAATCTGGCAAGGGAGTGGAGAAAGGACTTGCGCCCGTGCTTATCTGGCATGATTCCGTCCACGCCTAGCGCAGTACATAGTGTAGTTTTGCAGTGCTAAAATGCACTGGTTTCTTATTTTAGTGTTCTTTGTGGAGTCAGGAACATTAACAGTGTGTTACATGTGGATTTATAAAATCCAGTGACTAAAGAGTGATGGATAACTCTCTAAAATCACTAATGGAAGTGCAATTTTCAAGGCTGACTCTTGAAGAAAAAGTACAATTGGAATCTTTGGGTAGTCCAACACCTGAATTCTTGATAGAAATAGTAGAAACTAAGAAAAATAAAACCCGGGTGTTTAAGAGGCACCTTAATTCTAAGGTCATGTGTGAGAAGTGTGATTGGATCCGTGGCTGCAAAGTTCTCAAGTCCTTTTTCTGCTATCCATGCGCTTTGTTTGCTCCTAGATGTGCCAATTGTTTGTGGACATCTAAGGGAGTGAGTGATATAAAACATTTAACAGAATAAAAAGCAATGAATATTCAGTGCACCATATGAATAGATCTGTCTCTCCTAGTAAAACAAAACATTGCATCATGATTGACTTCGTGTTTAAAGAAAATGTTAAGAAACATAATATTCAATTGAGCAAAAATAGACGTATTTTAAAAAGGCTTATTTCATGTGTCAAGTTTTGCACTGTGTTTGAACTGGCTTTAAGAGGACATGAGTGTTATTTCTCCCAATCCAGGGGTTTACAGGAGTCTCATTGACTATACAGCTGAACTGTGTACAGTAATGAAGGAACATTAAGAAACAGCCACAGTATTTAGAGGAACTTCGAAAACAGTGCAGAATGTACTATTAGACTGCATGTTAAAAGTCTGCAGGGAGAAAATAGAGCAACACATACAGGCTTCTGAATTTGTTGCCTTTCAGTGTGATGAGACAACTGACTTTTCAAATCACTTTCAGATAGTTTTGGTATTCCGTTACATATATGAGGAATCCGTGTATGAGAGATTTTGGGCTTTTGTGAATCCGGAAGGAAGAGATGAGGAATCTCTGACAAAGTACATAAGGAATGAAATCTATCCACCTCTTGGAAATACCAAAGAAAATCTCATTGCTCAAACCTTTGACGGGACCAGAGTTATGAGTGAAAGGACTGGTGGAGTACAAGCCAAAATAAGGGAAACATATACATATGCGTGCGTACTTTGTCAACTGCTATGCACACCAGTTGAATTTAATCATACAAAAGACAAAAAACAGTAATTCCCAGGTACACATGTTCTTTTCATATCAGTCGGGTATTCCAGTATTTTTTTCCAATTAATTCCTCTTTGCAATCTGATACGAGGTGCGTTCAAGTTATAACACTTCCTATTTTATTTTCAGGACTGGGACCAGGTAGGAACTTCTGTTTTTTTTTTTAAATACATGTGGACTGTGTGAATGTGTGACAGAGATGGCAGCACTGTAGAGTGCATAGAACTCTAGTGGCCGCGACGAGAGTTAGGACTGTTTTTTATACTTAAAATGGCGACATTTTCATTGCAAGAACAGCGTGTAATCATTCGTTTTCTCCATTTTCGTGGTGTGACACCTATTGAAATTCATTGCCAGTTGAGTGAGGCATGTGGTGATGGTACCATGGATATGCCTAATGTGTATTCCTGGGTGCGACAGTTCAATGAAGATAGATCATCGTGTGACAACAAACCAAGACAGTTACAGACATCGCCTCCAAAATTGGCATTTCTGTGGAATCTGTGCACAGATTAAAAAAATAAATAACCATGAAATAAATCCCGAAGTTAAATTATTAAAACAATTAAATGGTCCCATAGAGTTAATAGTGTGGGAGAAAATATTTATTTAAAAAAATAAACATTGCATAATGAATTTTGACATACTGGCAATTGATTCTGTTTTTAGGTTGGTTTCATATTCAGATGTTGGTAATGTTGGAAATGTAACATAATAAAAGAAAATAACATAGTAACCAAGATTTCCTTAACAACGGAGTTTGTTTGATAAACTGAAGATGAAGGCGATGTGTCTTTGAAATCAATCTTTTCTAAAGAAGAAGGAATTATTACATCAACTTCTTAAGTTAAGTGGAGATTCTGTTGCAAATATTTTTATTTGTGTAATATTTGTTGCTTCACTGTGACTAGCTTCATTTTCTGTGTGATCAATAGATTAAATTATTATCTTAATCTATTTAAATATTATAGAATTATCATTTTTTCTACCCCATGTGGACCTTTTATACCAGCAACTTCAAAAGAAGAGCAAAGATGTTGTAAAGTTACGGAGTGATATCCTTATATTTAAACAACAAATGGGAAAGGAAACACTGAATATTGATGAAGTATACAAAAACTTATGTGAAGAATGTCAAAGAAAAGACAAAGTATGGAATGTGCAAGGGTTGGAGATGCCAAGGAGGTGTGTGACGTCATCACAATTACTGTTACAGATAGATTTGCTTATAATGGACATCTAGGAGCAGCATCTTTGTTGTGTAATGACTTATTTAAGGATTTCTGTGAATGTTTTCAGGAAGAAATTTTTCACACAAGTAGTGCAGCAAGAGAAACTGCACACAGAGTTGGAGCTAATTTGCAGACAAAATGACCTTAACATTCAAGGAGCATTGAAACTTTTTCAGTTCATATACAAAATAACCTTTCCTCAGTTTTCAGTGAAGTCACAAAGTTTTTGAAAATTGTCACAATGCCAATGATGACTGCAGAACTGAACTTTACTTTTGCAGTCTGAAAAGGATAAAAACACTTTTAAGAAATGCAACAATGACAAATGACAACACAATGCTTTAGCAATGCTATCAACAAATAAGGAACTTATCAGGAACATGCAGGATTTTGATGAAAGAGTGATAGAGAATTTCATTAAATTAAAGAATATAAGACTTGATTTTGTATATAAGTAAGCCAAAAGTGTAATTCATGATAAACTGAACAAATGCAGAATGCAAGTATTAATGTGTGTACATACAGTGATGTGCGCATGAATATGAGACACAAATTACACTGGTGAGGTAGCAGCTTATGTGGTGAACATTACTTCTGTATTTGGATGACTTTGAATGATATTTTAATACCATCCTCATATAAGTATGTTGCATGCAAATTAATATAGCAGCTTTGGGCAAAGATTGTATTAGGCTTCTTGTACTTATTTCTCAGGTGAATATTACAACTTGAGAACCACTATTTCTGTGGGTTATAGTGGAAGAATTAAAAAAATAAAAGGTTCTTAAAATTTACAGGTGTAATAATTCATTGTTGACAATAGCAAGTAAAGCCGTTTCCGCGCCCCCCAAACATTTCAGCTACGAGCCACCACTGGTAAATATGTATGTGCTCGAAAGTTCATATGACCATTTGCATAAAAATTATTACAAAAATCTGGTAAGTGTTTTAACAATGTCAATAACTGCAAGGTCATATATTTGTTGCTAGTTTAGAAGAATTTTCTACTACAGGATTTTTTTTACATTCCAGTAAATCTGCTGACATGAGGTTACCACATTTAAGTACATTTGCATGTTATCACCCTGGGCAGAATCAAATTTGTGAGCGTGGCACAGAAGGCCAGCACTCATTTTACATTTGAGAGTTATTATTGAAAATTGTGAGGTCTAGAATACATTTATTGAGTAACATAAAAAACAATGCAACTCTTCAAAATGATGTTGGAACATCTTAATAAGTTTACATCGTACATCAGTGTACTTCAATTTTTATCACATTTGTTGAAAAGATTAAAGCATATCCATATATGATGTTGTTTATCACCATAAATCGGATTAAGTACAGAATTTAGTCTGTAGCTATTGTGCTCACATTAGATATGCAAGGCACATCCATGAATTAACTTTCCATAGGGCCAAGAACAGAAACAAAACACAATTTCATTGAAAGTTTTTATTAGAACAGATACAGGAAATAAAGAGTTATTTTTCAATGTCCAGAATTCAGGCATTTGCCATACCATGGGATCAACCTTTGTAACCCTTTGGCATAGGAGTCTACAGTCTGGGATTGAAACCACTGTCTGAAAACCTTCTCCACCTATCTGAAAATGCAAATTTCTTGAGGTTCCAAAACAGATAGAAATCACTGAGTGAGGTCCAGGCTGTAGGGTGGATAATCAAACACCTCCCAATCAAATATTTGCAATAACTGTGCTGTCCATTAGACCTTGTGTGGCCGAGCATTATTGTGCTGCTAAACAACACTGGTATTAATCTTCCCTTGCCACTTGTTCTAAATGGCTGCCTCAATTCTTGCATTGTTTCACAGTAATGCTTAGCATTCACTGTCTCACATCTGGTCAGGACTTAGACAAGGAGAACTTCCTGCCTGTTCTGTACACAACACTTGTGGGGAGAGGCACTGTGACACCAATGCTGCTTGGTTTCTGAGGTAATATGTACAACCCACATTTCATCTCCTGTGATGATGTGGTCCAGAAACACGTCACTGTCATCATAATACTACTGCAGAAATGTCAAAGCTGCCCCCATGCGCTTAGCTTTGTACTCTGGAGTCAGCTGCTTCAGCACCCACCTGGCTCACAATGTCAGATACTTTATGACAATTTCATGCAACAAAAAATAGCTTATCTGTGGGAACTTAACTCCCAGTTTTCGTGATAATGAAGTGACAAGTCTCCATAATGTATCTTCTCACGGTATCTGCACATGTATCTGCACACGGTAATGATGGGTGGTCTCCTGCTGCACTCATCACAAACAATTTGGTGACCTACTGCACACCTACTTGCTCATGACATTAGGCCAATACACCTGGCACAGTTGAACAATGAATTTCAGTTGGTACTAACACTCTGTGCATTCAAAAGCATCACTAATGCACTTCACAAATGATAGGAGCTGAAATATGTTCATCCATTTTCCACTACTGCTATAAAGTTACTGTGAGAGCTCAGAAAATTTTGCTAGGACATGCACCATGCCATGTTATTACTCCGTTTTGGACATGCAGTCAGTTCTTGCTAGCTATGGGATGAGTGGGAAATCTTCTTTATGGATGTGCCTTGTATTTCAAATTACATAATAGACTGTTCAGTTTATATGCTTTGATTGGAAGCTTTTTATTTCGTTTTTAAAGGATATCATGGAAGGAAAGTCTAATTGCTAACCTCCCTCAGTCATATATAAAATGTCTTCCAGAATAATACTGTTTATCTGTACTAACACCGTTTTCATAAACATAATCTTATATAATTTGCTACTGATAAAAGATAGGTACTTTCCTTAATAAATAGCATTGCTGAATAAATTAGTATAAATAATTATGTGCTATTACAGTATTCAGAGCAACTTACTCTCCAAATTGAATAATATAGAACTGTAAATTTTTAAGTCAGAAAGGTTATCATCAAAGTTGTAAAAGTATCAGCTGAAACACTGAAAATTCAGCTTCCTTGAGAAAGTCTGGGCAAAGCCAAGCTAATAAACTGTGAGATAAGGGAAGAGAATAAATTGAGGCAAACAAGACACTAACTTGAAAATATTCTTACATGACAATGATAAAAAAATCTTACAGTATGCTCTTACGTAACATATATTTGCCAGTCAAGAAATAAGTGTTCAAAATTTCTTAGCACTGGAAATAGGATATACCCAATCAGACAAGGAGCAGCAGTGAGGTAACATTGTATAGTCTAGGTTATCAGAATACCTACAACAAATAATGTTCTTTCTTTAATCTTTAAAACCAATTTTAGTCTAAAGGTAATATATTTAATTGTATGATTATGTAACTACTGTATCCTTATGGAATGTTTAATGACAAATTAATTTTTGAGTTTGATCTATGAGTCACTATGTTTACACTCAACTTCACTTACTATGTTGTTGTATAATTGAAACGTTTTCAAGATCATTCGATCTCATCCTCAGCTGTTTGGTGACTAAATGAACATTCTTCTTCCTCCACTACTACAGTGCTCCGATCCCTCTGCCATCTGGTCCATCGGAGCACCGTAGTAGTGGAGGAAGAAGAATGTTCATTTAGTCACCAAACAGATGAGGATGAGATCGAATGATCTTGAAAACATTTAAATTACACAACAACATAGTAAGTGAATTATTAAATTTTAGATGAGTCGTATTTCTTACACATCTGCTTCACTTTCGTACGAAAGATGTGTAAGAAATACGACTCATCTAAAATTTAATAATTTTTCGCTTCACTGTGGTGTTCCAATACAGTTAAATCTCGATATAGTAAGTGAAGTTGAGTGTAAACATAGTGACTCATAAATCAAACTCAAAAATGAAGAATACTTCACTGTTAATAATGCTTCTGCTTTTAATATTTATGACAAATCAATTCTTAAAACATGGTTTTAGATATGCACAAATCAAACCATAGAAAATCATGCAAAGTACATTTTTATATCATTGACATAGTCTTGTAAATATAAATAAATCAAAATGCATAAATTGCAAAAGCTGATTATTTCATTATGTAGGCTACATTTTATAAATCATATTTGTGTGTTTTGTACAGTGAGATGCATAGGTATTTAAATATAATGCTTTGTAAAATAATTTTCAGAATGTGGCAGCAAATCACCGAGCAAACGATGTGATAGTGCGAGAAGGAGCACCTCAGGTCCTCACTGCCAGATTCATGTATGGACCTCTTGATATGATCACTTTAGCAGGTATGATATCAGTTCATAAATATGCTGTCACAAAAGTATGCAGAATTAGATTGGGTGAATATTGGTAAATACAGGTTACCTGCTTCTTAAGTGTGGTGAACTTGGTAACAGTGATGTGAAATAATAATTTTGAAAAATAAAATGAGTAGTTTCTGGGGTAATACAGCACATGCGTAATTTTTGAAAGTTACCTTTTGGCTATTTTGCCCCCATCATCATTATTTGGTTAACTGGACTGCCAGTGTATTTCTGTGTTATAGTTTCTAGTTTCCTTCTTCCCTGTGGCATTTGTAGGTACTCTTAATTAACAAGTCTTCTGGAGGGATTTCAAAGTTGAAAACCTTGTCTCATTTTTTCAGATGAGAAAGTTTCACATACTGAAGTTCTATCTTGACTGAATAGTTTGGGTTCTTTATTGATGTTGTGTCCTTTCTGCTATCAGGGGTATTCAATGAAAACTGACCCTGAATTTTTTCCTTCCATTAAGTGACTGTCTGCAACATCTGTTCATGCACAGAGCAACTACATACTCTACTTAATTATCACAAGTATCCTACAATTACACATAATTATCACTGAAGGTTTCACAGTGATGGCTCTATCAGTCAAGTGTAGGCAGCCTGTGAGAGTGAATGCATTTCATAATCACCTCTAAACACTGTTGTGGCTAATTTCTGTGAGTAGTGTTAGCAATAAAGTTCAATGTTCTATTGAAGAAAACTGCTACTGCAACCAATGGCAAACTGGTCATCATTGTCCTCCTCTTCCTCCTCCTCCTCCTCCTCCTCCTCCTCCTCCTCCTCCTCCTCCTCCTCCTCCTCCTCCTCCTCCTCCTCCTCCTCCTCCTCCTCCTCCTCCTCCTCCTCCTCCTCCTCCTCCTCCTCCTCCTCCTCCTCCTCCTCCTCCTCCTCCTCCTCCTCCTCCTCCTCCTCCTCCTCCTCCTCCTCCTCCTCCTCCTCCTCCTCCTCCTCCTCCTCCTCCTCCTCCTCCTCCTCCTCCTCCTCCTCCTCCTCCTCCTCCTCCTCCTCCTCCTCCTCCTCCTCCTCCTCCTCCTCCTCCTCCTCCTCCTCCTCCTCCTCCTCCTCCTCCTCCTCCTCCTCCTCCTCCTCCTCCTTCTCCTCCTCCTCCTCCTCCTCCTCCTCCTCATCATCATCATCATCATTATGTAAGACCAGTTTGCACAAGAGCAGAAAACGTCATGCGAGTGCAACACTCAGATTTTCAATGATTTACCTAAATCAATGCAGTTAATAAGGTAATTTGTACTCCATTTGAAAATAAAAATTTAAATTGATTTTTTGGGATACTACACTACTTATTTGTATAATTTTGAAAACTGAACTGAACTGAGATGTTTGGAGCTGTTATTACCATTGTAGTTCTGGATCAAATTCTAGTGTTTTCTGTGTTATAATTTCCTTTTACCCTGGAGGCTGTTGCCTTCTGGCAGGATTTCAGTGTTTAAAACATTATCTCTAATTTTCCATATGAGAATCTTTTCACATATAATAATTTCTATCTTGCCTACAATATTTTTCATTAGTTTAAGTTCTCTACTGATGTTGTGTCCTTTCCCAAACTGCCAGGCAGCTGGAGATTTGGCTTTTTGATTTTGGTTTGTACTTCTAATTTCGTTTTTTGCTCCAGTTTTATGTCTCTCTTTGTTTTCTCAATCTATGTGTCATTGTAATTTATTTGATATATTCTGGATTTGTTTTCAGATGGGATCTTGTCTTTTAACTTTGAATTTAATAAACTTTTGACAGAGTGACTGTTTTTGGAGTTAAGATGATGATGTGGTTTTTGAAAATCTTTTGGAATTTGTACAAAGTGGAGGAATGTATGTGAATTTCTTGATAATCTTCTTTTTAATCGGTGTTTGACACCAGTGTTCCTGGTGTCCTCTATTTTTCTCTTGGTTTTCACCTTGTTCACTTTCTTAAATCCATTTTCTGCTGTTATGCTTTTTATGTGTTCAGTTCTATGAATGGTATTCAATAAAGATTGACACTAATGTTCATTGCCGGGATTTGAACCACGGATCTTCTGGTTTCCGTCCAGCCGCACTACCATTGTGCTACTATGGCCAACGTGCCGATATGACATTAAATTCTCCAACTGACTCGTATTTTCCCGGTAAACCACTTAGGAGTTCTCATAAACACATGAGACAACTACCTTAATGGCGACTTACTACATGTAAGTACTTTAAGGCCCGGGCTTTATAGTTAACCACTATTAGGTTAATTAAGTGGTTTACCAGGAAAATACGAGTCAGTTGGAGAATTTAATGTCATATCGGCACGTTGGCCATAGTAGCACAATGGTAGTGCGGCTGGACGGAAACCAGAAGATCCGTGGTTCAAATCCCGGCTATGGCATTGAATTTTTCAGTCTGACTCTACGTTTCCACAATTTAGCCTACACACGGCCAGTGTGAAAGAATAATTAATTTCCATTAATTAACCTAATAGTGGTTAACTATAAAGCCCGGGCCTTAAAGTACTTACATGTAGTAAGTCGCCATTAAGGTAGTTGTCTCATGTGTTTATGAGAACTCCTAAGTGGTTTACCGGGAAAATACGAGTCAGTTGGAGAATTTAATGTCATATCGGCATGTTGGCCATAGTAGCACAATGGTAGTGCGGCTGGACGGAAACCAGAAGATCCGTGGTTCAAATCCCGGCTATGGCATTGAATTTTTCAGTCTGACTCTACGTTTCCACAATTTAGCCTACACACGGCCAGTGTGAAAGAATAATTAATTTCCATTAATTAAACTAATGTTCATATTAAAATTTATGGGCAAGCATTACTCATGCAGACTTTTGTTTCTCTCAAATAATGTTTATCCACCAATGCAATGAAATTGTTCCACCTCCTCTGTCATTCCTGGAAGATATATAGAAGACATTCTTTGGCATCCTTTTCAGAGTTTCCTCAAAAGCTTCCACCACCTTGGTCTCATTTTAGAATTAACATCCCTTAAGTTTCTTTATCAGCATCAGGTTGAGGGGGAAAAAAACACACACACAAGAAACTAAATCGGACTGTAAAGTGGGTGGAGTGGGCAGAGTAGTCTTTTTGCCAGAACTTGGTTACAGCATTACCAATATGAGGCTTCACATGTTGTGAAGGAGCACGTGAGCATGCTTTTACTGCAGAGCAAGCAGTTGCGATATCCATCGAGCACATATCTTAAACATGTGTAAGAAAGACAACAGAAGATCGCTTAAACTAAACAGTTCAGGTTTGGCATGTTCTTCGAGTTTATCCTATCATTTGTGAATAGTGAACAAGAGTTGCTAAATATAGCAAGAAACCAACAACAGGGGACCGCTCTCCAACTACAACAATAACACTTTGTGGGTTTTCAGGTAATTGATTGAATTTTTGAGTTTGATTTATGAGTCACTATGTTTACACTCAAACTTCACTTACTTGTTGTTATAATTGAAACATTTTCAAGATCATTCGATCTCATCCTCAGCTGTTTGGTGACGTAGTGGAAGAAGAAGAATGTTCATTTAGTCACCAAACAGCTGAGGATGAGATCGAATGATCTTGAAAACGTTTCAATTATACAATAACAATTAAGTGAAGTTTGAGTGTAAACATAGTGACTCATAAATCAAACTCAAAAATGAAGAATACTTCACTGTTAATAATGCTTCTGTTTTTAATATTTAATTGATTGAATATTACACATTCATAAAATCACATAACCTAAGCATAGAATAGGTTAAGAAAAACAAATGGCTGCAAATAGCAGCCAACAATGCCCCTTAATGCCAATGGAAACATGCTCGACAAATGGAAATTAATCATTTCTTCCACAGTAGCTGTGTGTAGGCTAAGGTTTGGATGAGTAGAACCATATTGAAAAGTTCAGTCAGTTAGTCAATACAAGTCAGTTGGAGAATTTAATGTCATGTTGGCCATAGTAGCTTAATGGTAAAGAGCAACCGGACGGAGTTCGGTAGATCTGTGGTTCAAATCCCGGCTATGGCATTGGATTTTTCAGTCTGGCTCTACTCATCCAAACCTTAGCCTGCACACGGCGAGTGTGAAAGAAATGGTTAATTTCCATTAATTTACCAAAAAAGTAGTGGTTTAACTATGAAGCCTGGGAGTTAAATACTTACAGCATAGTAAGTCGCCACAAAAAGGTGCATATCTCATTGTATATGAAAACCCCTAGTGGTTTACTGGGGAAACATACAAGTCAGTTGGAGAATTTAATGTCATGTTGGTATGTTGGCCATAGTAGCTCAATGGTTAAGACCACGAGATCCGTGGTTCAAATCCCAGCTATGGCATTCAATGTTTCAGTCTGGCTCTACTCATCCAAACCTTAGCCTACATATGGCTAGTGTGGAAGAAATGATTAATTTCCATCAATTTACCTAAAAAAATAGTGGTTTAACTATGAAACCTGGGATTTAAGTACTTACAGCATAATAAGTCGCCACAGAAAGTTGCACATCTCATTGCATGTGAGAACCCCTAGTGGTTTACCGGGAAACATATGAGTTAGTTGGAGAATTTAATGTCATGTCGGCATATGGCCATAGTAGCCCAATAGTTAAGAGCAACCGGATGGAGACTGGGAGATCCGTGGTTCAAATCCTGGCTATGGCATTGCATTTTTCAGTCTGGCTATACTCATCCAATGCTCGACAAATATTATAAGCCTGCCTCTGAAGCATAGGTAGTAGTGTGTCTGCCTGACATTCAAGAAGTCCTGAGTTTGAATCTTGGTCAGGGTAAGTTATCTGGATAAGGTTTTTTCCAGGGTTTTCCCTATTCCTGAAAGATGATTGTCGGGTAACTCTTAAGTTCTATGGACCCTGGGCTTATTTGAGCATCATTTCATCTATTTCATTCATATGATATGACAGTGTTAGAGGACATAGATAATAATAAAAAAAGTGATTGAAGGAACATTGACACCAGATATCAAAGAAAAGACTGCAGTAAAACAAAGGAAGGGGAAGAGAGAGGAGATGGTGAAAATGGGGAGTCTAAAGAGGCATGCAAAAGTCTTTCCAAGAAAGAAGAGAGAGAAAAATGTGTAAGGGTGAGGTGAGTGAAAATGTGTGTTTAAGTGATGGGAAGAGAAACAGTGTATAGTGTTGCCATGAGTGAAAAATTTGGAGGGACAATTCTGAAAGTAACTAGGGAAATGCCCAGGAAAAGAAGGAGTTAGATAAAATGAGGTATGGAATCATTGGTCAGAAACATGCAAAAATAGAAAAAGTGGAATGTGGTCAAATAGTGGAAACACTAGATCTAGAAGAACTAGAAAAACCTATGCACTGTGTGACTAGATGGGGTAAATGGAGGGACAAATTTAGATAGAAAAAATGAATGAGAAGGGATAGGAAGTAATGGACACTATAGTAGCAGAAACACTGACAAGTGGTCAAATGGGAGAAGAACTAGACCTAGAAGAACTAGAGAAACCTGTGCATTGTGTGACTAGACAGAGTAAATGGAGGGACAGATGAAGGTGAAAAAATAGAATGAGAAGGGATAGGAAGTGATGGAAACTATAGCAGGTCAGACAAAGCAAAATGAAAGGATGTGAAGAAAGTTGTAAATGGGATATTATTTTGTCAGCAGTTAATAAGGGTAAAATTATTAAATATCAAGAATTAGGAAAAAGATAAGTATTTAGGAAGCTAGAAGAACCTATGCATATGTGACTTGACAGAGTAAATGGAGGAACAGATTTAGATAGAAATTGTAGGATAAGAAAGGATGGGAGGTATTTGAAATTATAGCAGAGCAAATAAAGCAAAATGGAAGATGATACTTGTATATGGGAGAATATATTACCAGCAATTAATAAGGTTAAAATTTTATTAAAGAACAAAAATTAGGAAAAGACAAGTTTTTAGGAAGCTAAAACCATTATTGTACTGTATTGTATTGTATTAGGACAAAAGGAAAGGGATAAGTGGTAAATGTAATACAGTTAAGTAAAAGCTAAGCAGCAGAGTGTAGGAAAGAGTGAAAATAAAGGAATAGAGAGCTAAACAATCAAGAAAAGAAAATTGGAATAAGGTGAGAGCAGATTAAAGGGAAGTAAAACAGCACATGTCAAATATGCCATTTTTTAATGTTTGTATTGGTAAGGGCTATCCGTAAGACATAAGAGCTGGGACCCAGACAGAAATAACCCGAGAGGTATTGGCAAATTCTCCAAAATAGTAGAACAGATTAAAAATGTAAAAGAAAATTAATTTTATTAACCAAATCATAAAAGCCCTTAAAAAGAAACCAGTTATTTATACTAAAGCAGACAAGGGAAATAAACTAGTAATTTTGGATAAAGAAGATTACACTAAGAGGATGGAAGATTTGTTAGAAGACCAGAATTACCAAAAAGTAGAAACTAACCCATTAAAGTACTGCATTGAAACCACAAATAAAACTCTAAAAGAGAGCAAAATAATCAACAAAAAATAATTTCACAAAATTAAAGTAGATAATCCAACATTACCAAGAGTATATGGGCTGCCAAAAATTCACAAAATAGGGAAAGGCATGAGACCTATCACTAGTAGCATAAATGCCCCCACATATAATTTGGCCAAAATTTGAAAGGGCAAATTTAAAAAAAAACTTTAAATCTGGTAGAAAAAATCAAAGAAATAAATTTGGACAAAAATGACAGACTGGTTTCATTTGCTGTCACATCTTTATTTCCAAGCATACCAACAGAAAAATTGCAGACTATATTAAAAAATGGCTAACTACAATAGAAGTAGAAGAATACATTTCACTAACAAAAATATGCATTGAACAAAACTTCCTCAGCTTTAATGGAAAACACTACAAGCAGAAATCAGGGTTATCAATGGGCAACCCACTTTCACCTTTTTTGGCTACTTTATTTATGAGTGCATTTGAAACACAAATTAAAAAGGCCTTCCCATTGATCTTCAAAGTTTGGTATAGATGTGTTGACAACATCTTTGCAATAGTACCGAATAAACATTTAGATGATGGATTAAAATTACTCAATCTGCAAGAAAGGACTATCAAATTCACAGTCAATGGACAGCTATCTTTCTTGGATCTAAATATCATCAGGAACAACACAAAAATAAAATTTTGGAATTGACAGGAAACCAACATATTCAGAATAACATAAAAAATAATTGCTACAACCCAATTATACATAAACATGCATTAATAAACAGCCTTACACAAAGACTAGTCATCATACCCATAGAAAAAGAAGAATATTTCAAAGAACAAAAAGCAGTACTACACATAGCAGAAGAAAATGGATACAACAAAAGTCTGGTGCTGAAGAAAATTAGAAAAGCTAAAATACAGAAAATCATTAAGGAAGCAACCCTTTTACAAAAGGAAAAGAAAGCAACAGCATATTCAATTCATTCACATATCACCCAAAAGCATTTAATAAATTTAAAAAGATTTTCAAGGAACAAAATATAATCTTGGCACCTACTAATAGACACTCAATTTTAAAATTGCTAAATTCAAAAAACAAAAGATGAAATCCCATCAGTTAACAGATCCGGAATATACCAAATAAGTTGTAAGAATTGTGAAAAATGCTACATAGGTCAAACTAAAAGAAATCTAAGAACCAGAGTTAAAGAGCACTTTAGAAACATCAGATTGAAACAAGAAGATAAGTCAGCAGTAGCATTTCATTTTTGGAATGAAAATCATGACATTGATCCAAATCCAAAATTATCAAAAGGAGTGGTAAACCAAAATAAATTGACAACATGGGAGAACATATTCATATGGAAAAATAAGGATCGCTTAATGAACTTTGAAATCCCACCAGTAGATAATTTGACAAAAAATTCATATTTCCACCACCAGAGAGAGAGAGAGAGAGAGAGAGAGAGAGAGAGAGAGAGAGAGAGAGAGAGAGAGCAGACAACAACAGATGCCAGTTGGAAAGAGATTGAAAATGGAGCCGATTGCCTTTGAAACTAGTCTCTCAATAATATAAAAAAGTAAGTGACGAATATTAGTAAACAAAGTAAGTGACGAATATCAGTAAACCAACTTTTTGCAATTTCAGAACTTGATTACTTCGTGGGTTATACTAGAAGTTCCCATCTTTTCGCCTCTACATTGTGGGTTCAATGTCAGTTATGGTTTGTTCCTGAGTTCCAGTTCTCATACAGCTGAAATTATATTTTCTGCATTTAATATATGTACCTTTCTTTACTGTAGTTAATAGATGATTGTTCTTAACATTAAGTGGGCCAGTGACTTTGCAGTATCAACGTTTAGAAGAACAAAACATGAAACTTCAAATTAGACCACCAGTAACAATGGAGGCACAAATCCATGCTGAAATCTGTTCTGAAATCTTAAAGCCAGAAGCCATATTAAAAAAAATCTGATTTATGTACAGTATGCGCAAGATAAGAAGAGCGCTGGATTTACGGGGTAGTGCGGGTAGAGGGGAAGTTGCGAGAGCTAACACTCTTTTGTTTCTGCAGTGTGGTCAACCTTGAAAAACACAGTTCAGCAAAATAGTGCGTAAGATAAGCGAAGATATGCACCGCAAGTGTGAGATCTGTGGACAAACATTAAATTGAACTTGATCCTATAAGCTGTATATTTATATACTTACTATTTATGAAACACATAAAAACAGTAAACAAATATGACAGCCATAAATACTCATTTGGTTTGTGGTTCTTCGATTTCTGAGTCCACTGCATCAGTTTCATCACTAGTATCCTCTGATCTGTTGATAATTTCATCAATCGCATTTTCAATTACACCATTATTTCTCCAATATTTCATTTCCAGTTCTTGCAGTATCCTTCCCAATCCGTCGCAGTTACTGAAGAGAATGCTTCTATAGCAAGCTTCTGCAGATTTGTGGCTGAAATATCACCAGTAACATTGTGTCCTCTGAAAACGCTCTTTATTTTTGCCCACGCCAGTTCAGTTGCATTCAGATCACAGTTATAAGGAGGTAAACGAATAATAGTGTGTCCACTTTCGAGAACCATAACATCCACAACATACATAAGTCTTGCGCCTAGGTTTGTTGGCCTCTATTAAATACCGGTTTAGCTTTCGTAATGGACGGAAATAGACATCTATGTAGAAATATACAAAGGAGCAAGAGAAAAAATAAGATAAAAGAGCAAGATATAAGGAAAAGGAGGAAGCCAAAAAGGAAAGGATTGAAGGGAAAAGAAGAAAGAAAGAAAACATCACTATTAGTTATTACCATACACAGATCACAGCCTTACCTGCTTTTTCCTGGTGTTTTTGGAGATTCATTAGGATGAGATGTACAAAACAATTTAATATGCCTGACAGTGCTGACGCTTTTTCCTGTGTAAGCAGCAGCTCTTTCTATATATTTGCTGATTGGGAACATTAACTGGTTGTTATCCTTTACTATATCGCAACTTTCTGCAACTTTCGCTATTATTTTGTGGCCATCACTATGCACGACTGTACATGCATGTTTCCGAGTCGGAGTTCGTTGCTCGGAAGGTACATATGATGATGAGTTTGGTGCGCCCTCAGCCATAATTACTGGTTAAGCTATAGTAATTAACCTCAAATTTGCACAAAATGCACACAGAAAACAAAGAGTGTACCTAAAAGCTTAGCATATTAGTCACTAGATGTCAGAGTGTATTAGTTTAGTGTACTAGTATAGTGAATTTCATGTTTCTAAGTTGTCATCTGTGTTTACGGAGTTGGCCAAAACCTATCGAGTGAGAACTTGGGAGACGAACGCTCAAGATAAATTGCGCATACTGTACTCAGGTGATTTTCCCTATTCACTCTTGTAAAAATTATTCTTAAAAAACTTTATTCTTCTATCTCCTTCATGTTAATCCACATATGAGGGACGGCTGATAAGTCCCAGGCCTCACATAGAGATGGCACCACTGGGCCAGTTTGATGGGTAGCATCATATAGTTTAACTCTAGACTAGCTTGAATCCATAGTTACAGTTCTATAGCTTGTTTAGTTTTTGAATGACAACATTTTAAACAAGACAAGTATAGAGGTTTCATGAAAATGGAGGATTTAGAAAAATGAGCAGTGATTAAATGCTTCCATCTGAAAGGCTTAACGCCTAAATAAATCAAGGAGGAAATGGACAGTACACTGAAAGACTCTGCCCCTTCATATACAATGATTAAATGATGGGTTGTATAGCATAAAATGAGACGTACAATGTTGAGCCTCACTGTGGAAGTCGCAACTCAAGAGATCATTGAAAAAATTCATTGTTTAATACTGGAAGACTGCAGCTTAAAATTGTTTGAGATAGCACAGACTGTGAAAACATCAAATGAACGTGCAAGTAATATTTTAAGTAATGCTCTGGACTTTGACAAGGTCTGTGCAAAATGGGTGCTGTGTTTGTTGACACCTGATAAAAGAAAAACTGTTTCTGTTAAGAATTTGGAGCTCTACCATAAAAATTCCAATGAATTTTTAAGATGGCTTATTACCATGGATTAAACTTGGATACATCACTACACTCCAGAAAGTAAATTACAGTCAAAACAGTGGATTGCTCCAGGTGAACCAGCTCCAAGAAAGGCAAAGTCAATTTTGTCAGCTAACAAGGTTATGGAGCGTGTTTTCTGGGATGTACAGGGAATTATTTTTATTGATTACTTGTAAAAGGGTAAAAGTAGTACTGATGACTACTATGCAAGCTGACTGCAACATTTTAGTGATGAGGTGAAAAGAAAAAGACTTCATTTGACAAAGAAAAAGCCTTGTTTCTTCATGACAATGCTCCTGCCCAACATTTAGTCATTGCAATGGGAAAAATGTGCGAATTAAAGTTCCAATTGCTTGAACATCTACCTTATTCACCAGATGTAGCCCCCAGTGGCTACCACCACCTGTTCCTGAACCACAAAACATTTCTTGGAGTACGACGATTTCACAGCAATGAGGAGGTCATTGATGTGGTAAACCTCTATTTTGAGGACAATGATAAATCGCACTTCAGAGATGATTTAATTAAATTAGAACCCGATATGACAAATTTATTAGCCTTTCTGGAGATTATGTTGCGAAATAAAGAAAAAGAAAATGTTTAAATGCTTTTTTGCTGACCCTCGTAAATATTTTTAGAATTGGTTTTAATACACATTTCCTTATAGGTACAATGAGAAAGGAAGAATACAGTAGGCTTAAGTGTTAGTTAAATAGTTTAGAATTGGTTCCTGTGTGCTGTCGAAAATTCCATTTTCTTTGCTTGACTAGCACATAAAAAGACTTAACAGTTTTTATTTGAGAAAAGAGTAACTATTGGAAAAATCAAACATACAGGAAAGTATATCTACCAAAATATTAAAACATATTTTATATAAATTGTTTATTAAATGCGATGTACACTTTTTGTGCAGTAAGATTTCATCTATCTCTTATGGTTTGCCAGTTACACAAAATTGATCCTGAGTGATGAGGGTTTCTGAGGACGTACCCAGAAAATACAAGATATGCATTTGATTTGTCATGAAAATATCTTAAAAATATGGTATTATAATCAAACATTAGAGCCATTTTTGAGAAAATCAAAATTTTTAAAAAAGTTCCATGTAAGGTGTAGTCTGAGGTGGGGGAATTTTCTTGATAATCTTCATGTCACATCCTTGGAAGATGCTGAACTTAACTACCAACTTTGGTATTTAATTGACTTTTTAGTTTTGAGGTATACTGTTCACACACACACGCACACGCACCACAACGCACAAGCATGCACACGTGCACACACACACACACACACACACACACACACACACACACACACACACACACACACACACACACACACACACACACACACACACACACACACACACCACAATGCACAAGCAGCGCACACACACACACACACACACACACACACACACACATCAGTACTGTGGTAATGAAGAAAACCATAGAAATAGAACACCTTGACAAGGCTCTAGAGACCTCAGTTGAAGTAGGAGCTAACTCAGAGTATTCATATTCATATTTATTGCAACTTAATACAGTGTTTGAACACAATTAAGCCATGTCATTTGTAAAACACACTCTCTCTTAAAAGTAAACGACTAGAAATAACAAAATAATGAAGAGATCAAATTAAATATACAAGCTAGAGTATTAAGTAAATGTGTTTCACAAGATCATCGCAGCTGAATGTGAATGTTCAGTCAGAATTTTAAAAACCTCTAGAAAACATTAAAAAACAAATCCATACCATGGTGGAAACAAGAACTAACCATCTGGAAAAAAAAGTGAATGCATTAAGAAGGAGATATCAAAAAACTAAAATAATTATGAATTGACGGAATAGTACAAACAGCAGCATTTTGAAGAAAAGAAAAAATACCAGATGCAAACCAAAAAGGGGGAAAAAAAAAGTCTTGAAAAGAGTTCAACAATTTGACAATAGCAAGAAACCTATTGAATAAAGTCTACAAAATAGCAGCAGGCAAGATCAGAACTAATCTGCCACCATCAACAAAAACTATGATGCCTGATATCTGTATTTACAAGGCTATAAGATAATAAGTTGCCACTACTACAAAATTATACTTTTATTATGTTTATGGCTGGCTATGCTGTTTTGTCTCATGCTTTTTAATACAATTATTTTACAAATTTTTTGGGATAACAAGAAATAGTTCCAATACAACACTTTATTTTCAGTGTTCATAAAACAGGTTATGTGAATGAACAAGTAATAAGTAATCGTAAAAACTATTTGTAGTCGGTTTATTGACACTCATCACTTACTTTTCTTATATTATTGAGGGCTAGTTTCAAAAGCCATTGTCTCCATTTTCAACCTCTCTCCAACTAGCATCTGTTGTTGTCTGCTCTCCTCTCTCTCTCTCTGATGGTGGAGAGCTGACAACAACAGATGCTAGTTGGAGAGAAGTTGAAAATGGAGCCAATGGTCTTTGAAACTAGTCCCTCAATAATATAAGGAAAGTAAGTGATGAGTGTCAATAAACCGACTACAAATAGTTTTTACGATTAATTTTGACGTCACTGTTACTAAATTCCTCCAAACACACATAAGTAATAAGTAACCATAAATAACTTTAATTAACATTAGGGTGTATGTATACTTCACTGAACATTACTTAAATGTATTATTAAATTTTAGATGAGTCGCGTTTTTTACACATCTGCTTCACAGTTGAATCTCGATATACTTAAATGTATGTTTGACTGCCCATATTAAATAGCATTATCTACTAGCTAGTTTGTTATGTCAGTGATGCAGTGATTTGTTAAACTACACCCTTCACCTTTACTGCCATCTCTTGTGCATTAGGGGAAATGTCATCAGAATTATCAAAAGCAGACTAACTAAAGTATGAATAAATACAGATCAATAAAATGTAAGAGTATTCAGTACTGTTATTCAACCGGCAGAACAGACGTTACATTATTAAAATCTAGGATGTATTAAGTCTGTGCCTTATGATGTATTCCAATAGTCCCTTGGCTAGATTTCATGTATGTATTGTGACTTTGTGGGTTTGTAGAATTAAAGATCCAACTTGCAGAAATTCAAATCGTTCTTTATTTCTGTAGAAATACACTTTGTACACCTCTGATAACCATACATGTATGCAATCTTCCAGTCTGTCTGCACATTGCTCACTAGCACTGCACTCTTTACGGCTTCCTGCCAAAAACTGACTCGCCTCGAATAGAGCACTTGCTTATATCCATTAACCATTGGTTCTGGTACTTTCCCGACTCCTCACGGAGGGTCATGGTCTTTCACGATGGCGACGGACCGGCCCCCGACATTTATCGGCTTCTCTCTCCCTGCCATTCCCCTCTGCGAGCGCCAACCAACCACATGAGTAGGCGTGGCTTGAACGCTATCTGTCTCTTTCTTTTTGCCAGCTGGTTTTGTCGTAACTTCGACGATCGAGTGACAGTATTTATTGTCTCATATAATCTATTAGTTAAATAACATGAAATCTTGAGGGAGGGAGAAAGGGTCTAACCTGGAAAGCAAAAATTTAGTATCCGAGTTTCACTTTATGATTCAGAGGAAAATATGTTATCATCATTATCCTCATCATTTTCATTGTTGTTTAGTATGTACAACCTCATTTAACTTCTGCGATCATGTTGGAGATTTTGACTTGAGAAATAATTAGTTTTTAATTATAGTTTTATTCAATTATAGTATACATTCACATTCATATTTACAAACTCTCTGGAAGGTAAGAAATGATTCTAGTTAAAGAAAACTTCTAATGCCCCAACTCTAGGTGGAGAAGCTTTTTAATCTTGTTACTACCATATAAGTGGACTGCTCAATAGTAAATGATAGAAAATCCTAATTTCTATCTTATGAACTTCAGATGTCCTAAACTGATGGAAATATAATTCCTCATTAATATGTCTTCCAGGTGAGAAGGTGGACATACATGTTATGAAGGATGCCCCTGCAGGAGAATGGACTCATATTAGCACTGAAGTCACCGATAAAACAGGTCGTATTACTTACACGTTTCCAGAAGACAAGGCCTTAGGATATGGAATGTATCCCATTAAAATGGTTGTAAGGTAAAGTATACCTAGTTTGCAAAAAAGAATGTGAAAACTTAAAAAAAGTGCTGAATTGGCATCTTTCATCCATAGTTTTTGTTTGTTTGTTTGTTTGTTTGTTAATCTTTTTCCCTGCCAGGATTTCAACATGAGAGTTAGGTATGAATCCTCTCTGCGGTACCAAGTCTGTAGTAAATGATGATTTCATATAAAATAAACAGTGATAGGATGTATGCATGTTGACAATTGTTTTAATAGTTTGATGAAACACCTATTTTGCATTTAAGCTGGACAGTTTCAATGACATTTAACCATATATATATATATATAGGTGTAAATATGACAAGTACTGATAAATTTGCATAGGTGCACAGTGCAGCATAATTTTACATGTTGTAAGAAATGGCATGTGTGCATAGATGTGCTAGGGAATTTAATGTTTAATCTTATTTGGTATACTTTTTGCAATTATCGTACATACAACCTTGTTTTGATAAAATAATCAAACTAAGCAATCTCCTTGCAAGGGAATGAATTGTTTTGAAGTTCCATTGCATATCAGTTATCTCTATTGTTTTATTACTTTGCCAGCCCTCATAGCCATGGTCATCAGTGTGTATATCTCTAGCGTATGCCGCATAGAGGGCAATGGGTTCAAGTCCCACTTTGGGCATGGACATTTATGTGTATAGTGTATATGTACAAAAATACAGAAAACAAACAGTAAAAAAGCGGAAACAATAAAAAATGGTAAAATAAGGAAAAGAAAAATATATATCTATATGTACAGATATATACCTTTTGAATATATATTACTGCTGCACTCATTTTTTGGCAACTATTTTGTTAAGATAATTACTGCAAATGTTTGTTCATTGAAATTCTTTCCTCAACAAATTGAGGTAATAAATTCACAAAAATATTTAAAAAATATGATGTAATATTAGCTTTACAAAATAAATACAATATAACAATTTTAATTTTTCTAAAAACAAATAATTATAATAAAATTTCAAATAATAATAACAATAATAAAATTTCAAGTAATAAAAAAATTAGCATTTACAATTTAGGTGTTAAAATTGTCACCAGGTTTACATTGGAAAGACCAAACGTCATTTGGAAAACAGAGTAAAGGGATATTTTAGAGCTGTTAAATATAAACAGATTGATAAATCCGCTTAGAAGATAATTTTTGGTCATTTTATCATGAAGTAAATCCAAAGGTTAAATTATTAATGTATTTAATGGGGTCAGAGATCTGTTGTATGGGAAAAAGAATGTATTTCAAAGAATAGGTATTGCATAATGAATTTTGAATCATTAGGAATTTCAGGAGCTGTAACAATTACTGAATCTCTGTCAAAGAATGTCATCTTTCTGGCTGGGTGTGCCAAGATGCTAACCACATCTCCTTCCTGTATTGGTTGGATGATCGCCCACCTCTGTCTTGAATTGTGGGCCTGAGGCTGGCAGTTGTGTTTGCAGGCCAGGCCCAATTTGGGCTGTTATGCTCTGAATTACTCATTTTTATGATAAAATATAAACCAAAACAACAAAGCTGATTATGCAATTAAACATCTGTGAAATATGTAATAATTGGTCTTAAAGTTTACAGATGACTGTTTAGTACCAGTATTAAGTAGAGTACATTGTTACAATCTAATATTTAGGTTGTTTCTTTGCAAGAACAACAATTAGGATAGCATTGGAAGTACAAATGTTAATTTTATGCATTATTACTGTACTGTACTGTACTGTACCATTGTGAGTTAAGAGAGTCAGTGATGAATAATTCCCACATCAGAGCCTGTCAAATGGGATGATTTTTGTCCTTGACTGCTACCAGGCCAGTAACCAATCAGAGTCCTGCGATGTTGTCATATTGCATTTTTCTTAAGTGGGGTGTGACGAGTACCAAGTGAATCCATCTCCAATAAATATTTTTTTTTGTGCTAAGATAAAAGTTAAAATTTTTCAAAATATGATATATGAGGAAGGTAGGGTGTGATGTTTCTATACAACTATGGAAACCCCATATTTTTACCTCAAATAGTTTTCCTAATACAAATGAATAAAGTACCAATATATTATAATGATGCACCACAACATAAGCACTGTAATGACCATTATTATTGGTTGGTATGTATGTGTGTATGTATGTATATATTTGCAATTATTCAGAACTGAAATGTAAACTATTGACATGATGTGCTGAAAGAATTACATTGAACATGCCAAGATGTTTGCTATATTCAAGAGAGAAACAGTTCACTTCATGTTAGCTTGTAGAATGCTATATCTGCAGAACATGAACCATCACATTATACGTTTAGATTGCTTTGTAATCAGTGACAGTGTTTATTTAAATTAGAGAGTTGAAATCAATATTATTGAGTTTTTATTTTCCATTAAAAAACAAGGAAAAAGTGTTTCAGCTGGATCAGCTTGCAATTGAAATTGAACACAACGTAATCCACCTGCCCCTTTCCACTATCAAAACAATCCAATTGAGTTAGTATGGGCTCAAATAAAATGGAGGGTTACAAACAGAAATAACACTTTTAAACTGACCAATGTTGAATGACTTTTTCACAAAGAAGTAGACAGGGTAACACAACATGACTGGGACAACTGTGTGAGACATGCAGAAAAACTACAAGAAGATGACTTTTTAAAGAAATAGCACATGACAAGATTTTGGAGCCTATCATTATAAATTTACAAGACTCTGGCAATGTAGACAGTGACAATGATGATTGTCTCTTGACATAAGTGGCATTGAAAGGGTTATGGATGAGCCACTGGCAGTTCATTGCATTAGAAGAACAGGTAATGCATTAACTATGATAATTGTAATTGTAGCATTTAAGGCATAATAATATGTTAATGTCCTTGTGCCAATTTTGATTTTAACAACTGCATTATTATAAATGTTTGGAAAATTCAATTTGGGTTCCTATCTGGCACCACTGAGATTTGCATAGTGTGCAAGAGAGAGGAAAACATGAAAAGAGTTGGGGTAATGAGCTGGCATTGCTGAGCACACAAACACATCTCATCTGCTGCAGTCCAGAACTCTTCCTATTTGAAAAACATAATAGTTGCTCTTTAATGACCTTAGAATATGATAACATTTGCCATTATGATAAATAAAAGCTTTCATGCCTGGGTAAGATGAAACAAAACTTTCATTCCTTTCTTGGAAGTGTTGAAAACAGTGTTGTTATGATAAATTAAGTTTAAAGAGAGTCGATTAAAGACACTAGACAACACTTACTTTTAAATTTTTCCGGAACATGTTTTTGAGGCTTTGCCTCTATCATCAGCTGGCTCTCGACTGGTTCTCGTTGGTGTAGCTGACGATATTTTGTCACAGGTCTCCTCTGGTGGCGGTTCAAGGAACTTGCTGAACAAATCTTTCTGGGGGATGTCGAAATTGAATACTTTGTTCCTATTTTTTGAAATGAAGCTTTGTTCCCATGTGGATAGTTCTTGTTTTCCTGATGTATGTTTTAGTATTTTTGGTTCTGGATTTATGTTGTGGTTTTTTTCCCAAAAATGTGTGGCAACTGCTGATTTTTCTAATTGTTTATATTTTATGTTTCTAAAGTGTTCCTTTGCTCTTGTTTCTAAATTTCTTTTGGTTTTTCCAATATAAATTTGACTACAGTCATTGCATTCAATTTGATATATACCAGATTTTTTGTTAGATGGAATGGCATCTTTGATGTTTGAGCAAATTAGGTTTTTTAAGGAGAAATGGTTGACTGGTGCTAGTTGAATGTTTTGTTTTTTGAAGACTTTTTTGAATTTATTATAGGCCCATGGATGGTAAGTGAATTTTTTGAAAATCATATTAGTTTCTGTAGCTGAGAGGGTTGTGGTTTCCTTTAGTAGCTTCTTCTTTTTTGCTAAGTTCACTTTTTTGTCCACTAATGATTTGGGAAAGTTATTTTTTTGTGCTATTTCAATTATTTTGTTGTATTCTGTTTTGTATTCTTCTGCTGTGAGAGGGATGTTTACCAGTCTGTGTGCTAAACTATTGAAGATTGCCTGTTTGTGGGATCTTGGGTTGTAGCCATTAGCTTTTATGTAGTTGTCTGTCTCTGTTGGTTTTCTGCAAATGCCAAAGTTTAGTCTGTTTTTAGTCTGTTTGGCTAACAAACAAATTCAACTCATTTCCAAAATTCGACAGCCTAAGCATCAAAAACACCTATGAACTTATAGAACACATTAAGGATACTGAACTAAAAGAAGAGGACACACTAGTCTCGTTTGATTTTAAATCACTGTTTCCCAGCATACCAGTTAATCAACTCCCACCGTTGATAGAAAAATGGCTCAAATCACTTGGAATGGCATCACCTGAAATTTCATACTACATTGAACTAACCAGATTATGCATAGAACAAAATTTCTTTCAGTTTCAAACAAAATATTATCACCAAACTTCAGGGTTAGCAATGGGCAACCCCCTATCACCCTTCCTGGCCGATCTGTACATGAGTGTATTAGAAATCAGGATCAACAAAGGTTTCCCTTGGATGTTCAAACTCTGGCAATGATATGTAGATGACATCTTTGCAATAGTACCAAAAAAACACATCAGTGATGCACTAAAACTTTTAAATATCCAAGAAAAAAGCTTCAAATTCATTGTAGAAATAGAAAAAGATGAGCATTTACCATTTTTGGATCTAAAAATAATGAGGAATAAAAACAGACTAAACTTTGGCATTTACAGCAAACCAACAGAGACAGACAACTACATAAAAGCTAATGGCTACAACCCAAATCCCACAAACAGGCAATCTTCAATAGTTTAGCACACAGACTGGTAAACATCCCTCTCACAGCAGAAGAATACAAAACAGAATACAACAAAATAATTGAAATAGCACAAAAAAATAACTTTCCCAAATCATTAGTGGACAAAAAAGTGAACTTAGCAAAAAAGAAGAAGCTACTAAAGGAAACCACAACCCTCTCAGCTACAGAAACTAATATGATTTTCAAAAAATTCACTTACCATCCATGGGCCTATAATAAATTCAAAAAAGTCTTCAAAAAACAAAACATTCAACTAGCACCAGTCAACCATTTCTCCTTAAAAAACCTAATTTGCTCAAACATCAAAGATGCCATTCCATCTAACAAAAAATCTGGTATATATCAAATTGAATGCAATGACTGTAGTCAAATTTATATTGGAAAAACCAAAAGAAATTTAGAAACAAGAGCAAAGGAACACTTTAGAAACATAAAATATAAACAATTAGAAAAATCAGCAGTTGCCACACATTTTTGTGAAAAAAACCACAACATAATTCCAGAACCAAAACTACTAAAACATACATCAGGAAAACAAGAACTATCCACATGGGAACAATGCTTCATTTCAAAAAATAGGAACAAAGTATTCAATTTCGACATCCCCCAGAAAGATTTGTTCAGCAAGTTCCTTGAACTGCCACCAGAGGAGACCTGTGACAAAATATCGTCAGCTACACCAACGAGAACCAGTCGAGAGCCAGCTGATGATAGAGGCAAAGCCTCAGAAACATGTTCCGGAAAAATTTAAAAGTAAGTGTTGTCTAGTGTCTTTAATCGACTCTCTTTAAAGTTAATTTAAAACTTTCATCTTTGGAACACTCCATAGATGAACAGAAGAAACAAAACAAAGAAAACATCGTTCTCCTTTTTTGGCAAGCAAATTCCAATTTGAAAATTCATTGAAGGAAAATATCAATCAGATCTGGCCTTGTCTTGTAAGCCTACCTTGAGACACTATAGGCATGTTATCATGTGGTGATATGGGGCAGTCAGTTTAATTAACACAGCCTTGCTAATATCCATAAAGCTAATACAGCTTCTTAAGTTGCTATAGCAGTAAAGATGAAGAATTGGCCAAAGTTAAAATAGTCCTGTTGTCATATTTCATTTTGCAGCAAACTGATTTGAAGATGTACATTCACCACAGCAAACACAGGGGTTGAAAGAATTACTGAGAGTGTATCAGTTTGTTTAGGATATCAACAGTATCATTCACCACAGCAAACACAGGGGTTGAAAGAATTACCCAGAACGTATCAGTTTGTTTAGGATATCAACAGTATCATTCACCACAGCAAACACAGGGGTTGAAAGAATTACTCAGAGCGTATCAGTTTGTTTAAGATATCAGCACTATCATTTCAAATGTTTCAAACATACTATCTAGCACTAATTTCTCTGTTTGTAGGGGTGATCATACCTCAGTAGACTTCTATATGGCAGTAGTACCTCCAAAAACAGAATGTGTTGTGTTCAGTATCGATGGCTCCTTCACTGCTAGTATGTCTGTGACAGGAAGAGATCCTAAAGTCAGAGCAGGTGCTGTGGACATTGTCAGGTAAGTCCCATTTTCTGTTTAGCATAGTATAGCCAAATTCTTTTACAGTATCGTTTTGAATATTATGTGGCTAACTTAAATTCAAAGTTCACCAGTTTCTGTATAGTAAGCCTGATTTTCTGTTAAGGATATGCCAGACTTTTAAGTAATCAAACGTTTTTGTATTTCACATCTCTGTGTACTCATTGCTTTTGACACTCCATGTACTTTCAGTTCTTCTTTCATGTTTTTACTACTGTTTTTACTACTGTCTTCCTAAGATAATGTATTTAAATAAAGCAGAGAAAGTTTTAAACTATTTATCGAGATTCAACATTTGAAACAAATTCAGATAATTAAATCTTTAAGGAAAAAGGATGTAATCTTCTCAAGGGCTGATAAAGGGAACAAAATAGTAATCTTAGATACAGCTACATACAAAGAAAAAATGTTAGAGTTACTACAACAAAAAGAATTCCAGGAAATAGATTCTAATCCACTCAACCGATGCATAAAAGATGTACAAAAAACCATCATTAATAGTAAAATTTTAACAACTACAGAACAAAAAACTATCAAACCAGACAACCCTACCCTTGCAAGAATATATGGTTTGCCTAAAATACACAAACCCAACATACCCATGAGACCCATTGTAAATAATATAAACACTCCTACTTACCTTCTGGCAAAATGGCTAACCAAAAAATTTCAGTCCTTTCCACAATACCATATTCTGAGTATAAAAAACTCTTTAGACCTGGTAGAAAAAATTCAAAATCTTAAACTAAAACCTCATGACACTTTAGTATCCTTTGATGTCCGCTCCCTCTTCCCTAGCATTCCATTAGACAAACTTTTGATTCAACTGAAAAAATGGCTAAATTCTATAAACCTGGATGCCAATGCAATAGAAGAATATGTGGCAATGACTGAATTATGTATACATCAAAATTATTTTGTCTTCGATGGAAAATATTACAAACAAATTTCAGGACTAGCTATGGGAAGCCCGCTATCACCATTTTTGGCCAATCTATACATGAGCTTTTTCGAAACACATATTACTAAAGCCTTCCCTCATATGTTTAAAACATGGTACAGATACGTAGACGACATCTTTGCAATAGTGCCCTACAAAGTAATAGATGATGCTTTGAAACTACTCAACCTGCAAGAACCCAGCATACAATTCACAGTAGAAACTGAAGAGGACTGTACTCTACCTTTTTTAGACCTTAAAATCAAAAAAGGCAATGAAAAACTAGAATTTGGCATTCATAGAAAAGCAACACACACAGATAATTACATCAAAGCAAATAGTTTCAACCCAATTCCACACAAACATGCAACCATCAACAGTCTGACACACAGATTAGTAAATCTACCTCTCAGCCAGCAAGAATATCAAAACGAATACCATCAAATCTTAAAAACTGCAATTAAAAATGGATATGGAAAAAACCTTGTAGATAAAAAACTAAAATTATTCAAACTTCAAAAGAAATTAAAACAGATCACAGCTCTCACACCAATAAAACAAGAAACTAGATTTGCTAAATTTACTTACCATCCCTGGGCCACAAAAAAGTTCCAAAAAATATTCAAGAAATACAATATAACATTGGCACCAAAAAACAATTACAACATTAAAAACCTACTTCACAGTAATAATACTGATAAGATAAAACCAGAGGAAAAGTCAGGCATTTACAAAATTAAGTGTAAAGACTGTGAAAAAATTTACATAGGAAGGACAAAAAGGAACATAGGCACTAGAAAGAAAGAACACTTCAGGCACTTAAGATACAAAAATATTGATAAGTCCGCAATAGCAGCTCATTTCTGGTCTGAAAATCATGAAATTGAAGATAGCACAGAATTACTAAAATACGTACAAAAACATAGTGAACTCGTCATATGGGAGAGGATATACATAGAAAAACATAAAAACCAACTAATGAACTTTGAAATCCCGCTAGAAGAGAATCCCACATTTCAGTTCATCACTAAATCAACAGATGGCAGCAACAACCCCAGAATTACCCACACCGCTGGATCTAGCGTCAGTCGCACAAGAGCCGTAGATGCAAACGAAGATTTGCGAAACATGTCCTCAAAATAGGTACGAAAGTGAAGCAGATGTGTAAAAAATGCGACTCATCTAAAATTTAATAATTTTAAACTATTGTTTTTCATTCACTCTGCCCAACAGGTTATGGGCCCAGCAGTATAATTATCACTTAGTACTTATAAAGTCAATTAAGTTATTACATGTTATGGCAGATTTGTATGCAGTAAATATTTGTGCATGTGTATCTTAGCCAATAATGGTATGTATCTGTAACTTTGTTTTCATATGTCAAGTAATTGTTAAAAAAAAGTCTAAAATGATCACAACTGCTGAAAATATAACTACTTTTAATATGGAAACTACAGCCTGAAGGTGCCCAGTGCAAGCATAATAGGCAGCAACAGTGCTATAGAGTGAGAAAACGTAAGCTTTCACGACTGGAGTCCATATTACAATTAATTATTTCCGGGCTGTTTTGCCGTGGTCTGTTGGCATAAGAACATTCAAACGTTTTGTCCACAATTTCAGTAGACATCTTCATTGGCACAAAAACTGAATGCAGTGATTAATGCTGTTGAGGTGTAAGAGGAAATCTTGAAGCACTTCCTCCCCATGGGGCCATATGACAAAAGTGTCATCCACATTGCGCAACCAGACTGTCGGCTTTAGAGGAGCAGAATTCAAGGCTGTAGATTCAAACGATTCCATGAAGAAATTTGCTACCACTCGACTCAGGGGACTGCCCATGGCAACATCGTCTATTTGTTTGTAGAACGAATTGTTCCACTGGAAATATGTTGTGGTGAGTACATGCGCCACTGAAATGTCTACCACAGTTGTGGACAAAACGTTTGGACATTTTTATGCCAACAGACCATGGCAAAACAGCCCGGAAATAATTAATTGTAATAGTGCTATAGAATGATAAGAAGGTGCATCCAGCTATAAAATTTGGAGATTTACAATGAAAATGACATTGATCATTGATGGTTTATAGAATTGTGCTACAAGTGACACAAAGGATGTAAATAGAGATGAATAAGCCTTTGCAAAAATTTGTTTAAATGTGTTGCTCTACTGTTTCCCCATGTTCGTGATGTTAAAATATCAAGAAACCTGAGGAGACTGGGAAAACCCTCAAAAGGTATTTAAAAACAAGAGCTTAGTGAGAAAGTTAAGTCTTTTGAGAAGATTACCAAGTATTAAAATAGAAGATATTTCTTCATTGACAGATACTGTAAATGGTGTAATATCATTAGTTCAACAACTGCTAGATATTAATCATGTTGTGAATGATGAAGAAATACCAACATTACCATTAAGAGAATTACCTAGTGAGTATGAACCTCTCATTGTGCAAATTGAGGCTACTCATACATCCATATCAAGTGACATTGTGAAAATAGGATCTCGAAATCTCCTCTTCTTCAAGAGGATGTCAAAGAACAGACTTCTTGTATAACGAGAATGAATCTGGATTAGCAGATCATATGTCTGACCTGTATAGCAGTAAAAAGTCAAAAAGTAAGTCTTCTGAAATATTATCTGTCATTACTGTAAGAAAAGAGACAGACCAGTGCCCAAATCGACATGAATATTTCTAACCCTAATCAAAATCAAAATTCTAATAAAACAAAGTATGTCAAAGTAAGTAAAAGTGATGAATGAATGAAAATAAATGGATTGAGCCCTTTCAGTCCTTTGCACGTAGGCCGCATATTGGGCCCATTGTGCCCCTCTTACTGGAGTGCTTATTCAAGTCCCGTGGCCTCCAAATAGGACAGGATAAGTCTTGGATGAGCACTCCTTATATCATCTGGTCTCAGTTTGTCTGAGCCCAGAATAAAGTGCCTAAGGGATGCAAGTGCTTCACATTCACACAAAATATGTAGAGAAGACTCATCCTCTCCATCGCACTTCCTGCATGTGGAATCTGCACTAAGCTTCATCACATGCAGGTGTCTCTTTAGGGTGTTGTGCCCTGTCAATAGGCCAACAACACTTCTAAGTTGTACCCGATTGAAGGTTAGCAGAATCCTGCTGTTCTTCTTGCTAGGTCCCTTGATCATAGCCGTGGTAAGATTATGCCATGAAATGCCATGTTGAAGTGATATCCAATCAAGGATCTCATATCTGGCCCTTCTTGGTGTAATACCAAGGACAAGTTCTGGACCAATAAACGTGTTGGCCAAGCGCTCCCTGGCTAGCCTATCAGCTAGTTCATTTCCTCTGATCCCAGCATGCCCAGGAACCCAGCAGAGCTGTACTGGTCGGCAGAAACAGAGAATATTCAAGGTCTCTTGGCACTCTTGTACCAACCTAGATCTTGTTGTGCTAGCACATAGTGCCTTCAGGACAGCCTGGCTGTCAGAACAGATATTAATCCGACCATGCAGCCAAGGCATCCCTAAGATGTGATAAAGACAGGCCAAAATAGCATATATTTCGGTCTGGAATACTGGAGAATAACCTCCCAGTGAGTACAATAGCCTCATCTTAGGCCCATAAATGCCAGCCCTGGTCCCTGAGTCGGTCTTGAAGCCATCTGTGTAACAGACGGACCCCTTGACTTACTCAGGAACCCATGGATCACGAGTCCATTCCTCTCTGGGCGGAAAACTGACTCTATATTCAGAGGCAAAATTATAAATAGGCTTCTTATTGTCGCAACCCATCGCTAGGATAGTCCGTGACTTCTGAAGCCTGTTCAATATCTCTCTGTATCCTTAAAAGACCTTCAGCCCAAACTCCAGAGACGGTGAGCAGTCACCCTGGCCTCTCCTTGGATAAATAAATCCAGAGGAGACAAACCAAGCAGTGCCTCTAGGCCACTGAATGGGGTTGTGCGCAGGGTTGCAGTAATCCCCAAACATGCTAAGCATTGGATCTTATTTAGTTTATTTTTGGTAGCCTGTGTCGTAACACAAGGCCACCATACCATCGCAGCATAAGTAATGGAGGGCCTGACGATGGAGATGTAGAACCAATAAACTACTCATGGTTTAAGTCCCCACTTCACACCAACTGCCTTCTGACAGGCCCACAAAGTATTGCAGGCCTTGATCACTTTATGTTCAATATGCTCTCTCCATGTCAGTCTAGAATCCAGTATAACTCCCACATACCTGACCGACCCGGATCCAAGCAACTTCTTCCCAAAAAAGATCGGCTTGCACAAACCATCAAGCCGCCTCTTCCTTGTAAAAACAATGAGGTTAGTTTTATCAGGGTTAGCTGACAATTCTACCTCACTGCACCACCTTTCAATAACTTCAAGGGCCTTTTGCATAAGGCCCGAAACTGTATCCGCAAATTTGCCTCTGACTACAATGCAGATGTCATCTGCGCAGCCTTGGGCATCTACTCCATTTTCATTGAGCCTGACAAGTAACTCATTTACCACCAGGCACCAAATGAGTGGAGATAAGATACCTTCCTGAGGGCAGCCTCTGGGTGTAGTACACATCACCGTACTCTGGTTGAGCAACACTATTGCCCGGCAGCCCTCCAGGGATGCCATAATCCATCGAATTACACATGGGTTAACTCCATGTCTAAATAGTCCTCTATTAATAGAGTCATACGAAGTAAAATTGAAGGTCCCCTCTATGTCTAAAACTACTGCCATGGTCAAGCACTTCCTCAGCCCTGAACTGCTGAAGTGCCATATCCACAGATTTGCCAGCCTGGTAGGCATGCTGTTCAGTACTTACAGGCCTTTCAATAGATATAAGTCCTATGATATATCTATCTACTAGCCTTTCCAAAGTCTTTAATAGAAAGGAAGTCAGACTAATAGGTCTAAAATCCTTAGGCCCAAGGTAAGAGCTCTTCCCAGGCTTAGGAATAAAAATTAGTCTTGCCTGTCTCCACAGTGGGTGTACATAACCCATGGACAAAATTAACAAAATGTACAAAATGTATGTAAATAAATAAATGTACAACATGTATGTAAATAAATAAATGTACAAAATGTACAAATAAATGTACAAAATTAAATTTACCACAAAATTAACAGAATCAAAAATAATCCATGAATTAAATAACATATCTTTTGGCGTCTACAAGAAGCCAACACAAACAGATATTTACATCAAGAATGATACAATGCTACATCCCACAAACATGCAGTTTTGAACAGCTTAGCACATAGACTAGTCAACATCCCATTGAAACAGAATGAATACAACAAAGAATATAACATGATTAACATAGCTGCAATTAATGGATACAGTAAACAATTAATGGGAAAGAAAATTTGGAAATTTAAGAAACAAAAACACATATTGGATACAACAAAGTTAACAGAATCAAAAACCGAGACACAGTTAAGAAATTCACATATCATCCCAGAATGCATAATAAATTCAACAAGATATTCAAGAAGTACAACATCACACTAGCCCCAATAAATAAATTCAGTTTAAAAAACTTATTATGCAACAACCTGAAAGACCCAGTACCTGAAAACAAGACATCAGGTATATACAAAATCAACTGCTCAGACTGCAATTAGTTCTACATAGGAAAAACCAAAAGAAGTTTACATATTAGATTACAGGAACATATGAGATGTGTGAAATACAAACAAATAGAAAAATAAGCAATAGCCCACCATTTCTGGTCTACCAATCATGAAATTGTACCAAATATAAAACTATTAAAATCATCCAGTAATGCAGCCGAACTTGATGTTTGGGAAAAGTTGCCAATTATAAAAAGCAAACAGTATACTTTAAATTTCGAATTGCCGCCTAAAAACTCTCTTTGGAAGTTCATCTCACAGACAACAGATGCCACCACAGATAACCAGCTCACTTCACGAAACCACGGATCCAACCAGTCAGATAACTGCTGACGATGGGGACAAACCATTCTCCGAAACATGTCCAAGTAAGGATAATTTAAGTGATGTTTGCGTTTGAATTACCGATTCATTACTTTCAAATGTTAAATACATCACTGTTTCTAACCTTTTGCTTCAAATAATATCAGTTGTAAGTTATACTGAGCATGTGCAACAAGTGTCTGATGTGTAACATTTATGCTACGCTAAGTGATAAATAAATTAAGTTTAATAGCAATTGGTGTTCTCATTTGTTACAATATTCTCATTTGTCACAATATTCTACCTCTCCAACTTTAGCATAGCACATGACATGTACAGATGAACAATTTATCATCATTGATTGATCTAATCGTGGTTAACTATGAAGTACAGGATTTAAGGTACTCTCATTATTGTATGGTGCCATTGGGGCATGTTAATGAATGAGACTGCCTTGTGGTTTATCAGAAAAAATGGGAATTGTTTAGAAAATTAAATGCTATTCCGGCATATTGCCATTAGTTAGAGTAACAACACAGAAAGCTGAAGATGTGTGGTCAAAGCTTGGCTGTGGTATAGAATTTTTCAGATTGTACCTTTCATAGTAGTATATGTGTTCTTTGACTCCATGACTTATTAAGGAGAAGGAGGAAGAGATTTGAGGTACCTACATTCAAAACTTATCAAGTTCAAAAAACAAATTTTGGCAAATGTGAGCAAAAAAGTTCATGAATAAAACTTTTATTTTTAATTAAAAATAAGGCTCATGTATAACAGTGAGTATGAAGTAATTAACAAAATAGTATAAAGCAAAGACAGCAAATTCGACAGGAAAATCACAAGTGTGCACACTGTGTGATATGCACAGAAAAATAGCTTTTCTCAGTGTAAACTACAGTGCTCTTTCCAGATGATTGTCATGAAAACATACTTAAGCTAGTATTATTATACAATATATTATAAACATAACAATGGAAACATTCTTTAAGATGCAATGTTTTCTGTTATACGTATGATCTAGCACATTCTATTTTTTTCTCTAAGCAAAACATGTTCCTCTTAATTATATTGGTAATGATTCTATGAAAATACAAAACTTTATATCCAAAAAATCAAGTTTTCTTCCATATAATCAGAACATAAAATATAGTACATGCAAACTTTTAAGAAACTATGTCAAACCATTCTTAGGATATTCATTTCATTTCAGTCATAATTAATCACTTTTTTTATGCTTAGATGAAATACTCTTTGGACCATACAGTTTACTGTATCACTCCAAAGTCTTTAATTTGAGTTTAGTATACAAATATAAAGAAATTGCTGTGCAGCCCTTTTTAAATTATAAGTATTTTAGGAGATGTTGGAAAATTGTACCTATATATATGTTACTGAATTTCTCAATTTTTTCAAAGTGAGTTATGGAAAATATCTAATCAAAAAGAAAGAATTGAGCAAAATGATGTTTAAAATTTAATGTGGTTTTTTATCCAAATAGTAAAGAATCAGTTAAACAGCCATTTGTGACTTTAAAATAATTGAACTAATTATGTAACATGAAAGTACAGTTTCTAAGTATAATACATTTTTCACATTTTTTACCCAAATTGAAAGATGTATTGTCAGGTGATGCATTATATTATATATATGTATAATTTGTAACTTATGTTTACCTCCTTCTTTACATCACTTATCAAACACACTCTGTATTCCTATCTGGATATTACTGGATTTTCCATTCTTATGATTTACAGGCACTGGCAGGAACTAGGTTATGTTATTATATACATTACTGGAAGACCAGACATGCAGCAGCAGAAAGTTGTTTCATGGTTGTCACAACACAACTTTCCCCATGGGCTTGTCTCTTTTGCAGATGGCCTTTCAACAGATCCACTGGGTCACAAAGCTACTTATCTTCGAAATCTTATTCAGGTAAATTATTAATGTACAGTAGATGCTTATACAACCAATAAGCATTTATAGGGTGATTATAATATATGGTAACCAATTCCCTTTGCAGGTTCTCTCCACTGTAAGAGAGAACCCAGAGTTGTCAGAGAAATTATGCTGGCAGAAGCACACTAAAATTCATACCATATAGTAATTGCTGGAAATGTTGACCTTCTGCTCTGAAACATAACATATCTCACAAAAATGTTCCTGCTCACTCGCCTAAGCTCCACAGCAAGAATCCTTGTAATTTCTTGTATGATGTTACCACTCAGTTCCTTTAGTGTACAAGGGTTAGAACCATACACTGTGCATTTCAAAAAAGACTTTTAAATAAAAATTGCAGCCAGTTAGGTTGAGAGAATGAGAAGCACCACAAATCAACCCTTAGAATTCTGTCCTGAAACACCTTTCTTATTTCATTTAATGATTGACTATCCATATGTGCCTGTTCCAGAATCTTGTTGGAAGCAACCATAAGATTTTTTTTTCGTCTTACAAGTGATTGAAAAACGGGCCTAAAATTAGTTTTCAATAGTGCTCTGCCTTAACTTTTTATTAAACAACATGGGTACCAATTTTATTATAATAGCACACTATACTCCAGTTTTCACATCATGTTGAGGCATTTCCTGTTATAGCATAGGCTCTTTGAAGCCTAATATTGATTCTTCTGGACATTCACAATAATTTGTTTAGCAATTTTTGAGGTGATTGCTCTAAACTGGCATCAGTTTCATGTACAAGGTGTGACAATTAAGTAACAAGACTGCGCATCTCCTATCGCACAGCTTCATGGTGGAAGGTTGGTAGTGAAATGCAGTTGACCTTAAACCTTCAAGACCAACCACCGTTAGTTTTGTGTCGCCATCTACTTTAGTTTACCTCTGAGCCTTGGTTCTAGAGGAAGTTGTTTTGTAGTAGTGCTGCGAGCGTGGTGAACTTAAAAATTGAGCAGCACATTAATCTCAAATTCCTCGTGAAATTAAAAAATTCACCAACAGAATGTTTTCATATATTAAAGGAGGTGTTTGGTGATAATGCAATATCACGTGCACGAGTATTTGAGTGGCACAAACGGTTTTCAGCAGGTCAGGAAGAGGTTGAAGGTGAAGAATGTGCTGGTCTACCAGTGAGTTCAAGAACCGAATCAGATGTTCTGAAATTTCTTAGCATTAGGATGACTGCTGACATAGTGAACATGAACAGAGAGACAGACAAATTTTGCATCAGGAATTAAACATGACAAAAGTTTGTGCAAAACTGGTTCCGAAAACCCTCTCTCAGGAACAAAAGGACTATCAGAAGAACATCTGCTCTAATGTCATGGAACAACTGAATGAAGAACCAAACTTGCTCACACGTGTCATCACATGTGACAAAACATGGATCTTCCAGTATGACCCAGAAACAAAGAGTCAATCAATGCACTGGAAGACTCCCACATTGCCAAGAATGAAAAAAGCATACATGTTCAAGTCAAAACTGAAGGTAATGCTCATCGTATTTTCTGATATTAGGGGTATTATCATGACTGAATGGGTGCCTGAGGGCAATCTGTTAATCAGAAATACTATAAAGAATTCCTAATCAATCTGAGGGAAAGAGTAAGGAAGAAAAGACCGGAGTTGTGGAAGAATGATGCATGGATTCTGCATCAGGACAATGTACCAGCCCACAATGTCATATCTATGAAACACTTTTTAGCGGACAAGTGCATTCCTGTTCTCGAACACCTCAATATTCACCAGATCTGGCTCCCTGTGACTATTTTCGTTTCCAAAAGTGAAAAGTGCATTGAAGGGAACACATTTTCAGAGTGTTGAAGAGGTAAAAGCAAAAACAGTAGAATTGTTGAAGAGGGTGATAACTGATGACCTACAGCATTGCTTTGAACAATGGAAGACATGTATGCAGCCGTGTATAGATAAGGGAGGGGAGGATGTTGAAGGGGATAAAAGTTAGTTGTAGCTTTGTTTGCAATAAATCATATTTCTGATGCCAGTCTCGTTATTTAATTGCCACACCTCGTATTTTATTTTCTGTTAAACTGATCCTTCCCTCCCCTCCAAATGCTTTTGTCCATTACCAAAGCCACAGCTTCAGATCTATTCATGATCATATGTACTGCTTTTCTCACAAGTGGTACAGAGTTGGAAATCTTTCAATAAACTTTACACAACATATGGTGAGCAGATACGTGTTTAAACTTTGTAGATAAACACTTTTCCTCTACAGATAAGTAATGTACCATATTTACTGTAGCAACAGATGCACCTGACTGACTGGACGTGTTGTAGCATTAACAGTGAGACATAGTGCCAATACATCTTAGAGCAGGAATTGGTAGTTTGAAGTCCTGCGAGAGGGTGACTTATGTACAAGATGTTAGAGGTATGATTGTGCATACTTCAACAGTAACTTCCTAATGTTAAGCTGAAACATAAGCTCCTGTACCATGTTCCTCTAAAAATGGTTGTATAAATAAAAAATAAAATTGATCAAAGTTTTGATTGCAAATATGTTATCACACTTTAATCATTTACTTTTACAATTAGTATAACGAGGTAGAGCTACAAAAGATGAGTTATTTGTGTCTTTACCATATGTTGCCAAAATGATTCATTTAGCCAATAAATGATATTAAAGGACTGGATTCCTAAATGTCTGTTGACAATAATATTGTGAGCTTATGCTTGGCAACCTTGCAACATTGGCATGCAGTGGACATGCGTTTAGAATGGAAGGTCAAGAATGTAAACAGTAAACCTACCTGCCATGACACATGGCACAACAGCAAGTTCTGTCAGCGCTTCAGACGCATATAATGTATTCAGAACTATGGCATATTTACAAATGAAGAGTATGCTTCTTGCTTATGACAAAGCCGACTGCAACACTTGAGATGTTTCCCAGTCAGAGAATTCCAAAACCAACAGTCATATCATAGAGTCTTACGGAGTAAATTTTGAGTATCTTTTGTAAATAGACATCATGTTGGTGTTGCAGTTATTGACCATTAATAAATTTCCTGTTTAGCAATCAGTGTGCTTTGATTTAATTTTACACGATACACCTAAATGAAGTGTTTCCATAATTAACATTTAAATTAGTTATCCTTGATTATCTTATGCATAGCTTCTTATGTTTAGGTTTTGTAAATACGATTGAATAGCTTAAAAGAAAAGCACCCCACCCCTCGTTATCAGCAGTAGCTGATCACAGGCACGTTGCGAACTGCTTTCAAGGGCTGGCCTTGTTTAGAGTTTCACCCATTGCAGGTGTGAACACAGGCCTGGCTGCAAAGCAAAACAAAAACATTAAGCTGTGAAATCCTACTCTGCTGCCAGACTGTGCAGATAATGTATTTAATAATGTTTAATTAACTCCTTTATTTTTCAAGATAGATTCTTTTGTCCCAATTGTTTTGGGACTTGGAACTCAATGCCATGGCCGGGATTTGTACCATGGATCTCCTGGTTTTCATCCAGTCACTCTTACCCATTTAGCTACCATAGCCAACTTGCTGTTATGACATTAAATTCTCAATTTGACTCGTATATTTCCATAGTAAACCACTAGGGGCTCTCGCATTCAAGAATTTTTCATGTTGACCCTATCTATCAAGAACTTAGCCTATATACGGCTAGTGTGAAGAAATGATTCATTTCCATCAATTAACTAAAACAATAAGAGTTAAATAATGAAGCCTGAAACTCAAGTACTTACAAGAGTAAGTCACCACAAATGGTGTATCTTGAATACGAGAGCCCCTAGTGGTTTACCGGGGAAATATATGAGTCAAATGGAGAATTTAATGTCATGGCATCAAGTTGGCCATGGTAGCTCAATGGGTAAGAGCGACTGGACAGAAACCAGGAGATCCGTGGTTCAAATCCCGGCCATGGCATTGAATTTTTCATGTTGACTCTATCTTTCAGACATATATTTATTTTAATCAAAATCTTTAGTCATTTTTGACTAAATCAAAAATTTTTAAAAATATTTTAAATAAAATGTGGTCTTGGTTGGGGGGAAATTAATTGAAAATCTTCTGTGTCACATCCTTGGAAGATGCTGAACTTAAATACCATATTTGTTCTTTAACTGACTTTACGTTTGTATTACCCAAACTTATACAGAGACCTTTTTCTAAAAATTCCTTTATAAGATTTAGGAAGTCTCAAAATGTGTATTTCCAAGGAAACTTGATATCAAATTTTTATGTGAAATACAATACTTTCCCTGTTTAGAAGACAAGAATGAAAATAAAAATGTGGAAATTGCCTATAGGCTTTCCTAATAGATATACCTTTACTGGTACACTCCAACTAGTAGATTCATTAGGATTTTCTGAATTTACCCCAAACTATATTTTTGAAATGCTTAACTTAATTTTGGTGTGTTTCACCTGTTGTTAATAAAGGTGTAAATGCAACATGATGGTTGTAGCATTTTCTTGCATTTGACAGTGTGCAATTAGTTGTCTTAACTGCACAATACAGCAAGTATGAGTGATAGTACACATTAAGTGGTTGTGATAAAATCATTTCATTTAAAAATTGTGATTTATAATAGGAAAATAACTATTTATTTATTTGTTTGTTCATTTGTTCTTTCATTCATTCATAAGTAATTTTCTATATCAACATGAATTTTTAGAAAAGTGATAAAGCAATTTCATGAGTGGGTGGAGACGTCTTACAGTAATGGAACATATTAATTTACAGTGATTATGTATTGCAATTTCCTGTTTATTTCATGGTTTAATTTTAATCCGCTGCTGTTGAAGGAAAAAATATCTATGTATTTTAGTCATAAAGAATTTAAAATTGCAAAGAAAACAAAAGATGCCATGTCTAATATTGTGCTCAGAAAGGATTGTTTTCATATTCACAACTACTAACAACATTTATTTGGTTTGAATACATTTTAAGATCAATATTCATCAGTATTATGATTCCAAACTCAAACTGAAAATATATATATATATATATATATATATATATATATATATATATTTTTTTTTACTTTTTTTTCATTCTGTCTGCATGTTACATTTAAACTGCACTGAAGAAAATATTCTGATATGGTTAATATCTTTAAAACATTTTTAATTTTTTCTATTTAAAATATGTAGGTAAAAATTGTGTGTCAATGTTTATTTTACAAGTTTTGACAGTAGACTGCAATGGATATTCCAAATAAAAACCTAATTATGCAATAACTAATCACAGATTAATTGCTAAAAAATTTATGATTTGTACAATATACAAGCAGCAATTAAAAAGAATCAGTGTTTGTTAAATCTGCATCAAGTGATGAAAGTGTATAAGATATTTTACTCAGGTTTGTGGCACGTAAGTTAATACTTTTTTATTGGAATCATTGTTTTCGGTTTCTGTTGATGTATTTAAATTATTTTTCAATATATGAGTTGATTTATTATATAGTGTTCTACATAAAACCAAATTTTGACATTCTTTGTATATGGCATGAAATCATTTTTGTTATGATTTGTATATTAATGTAGAAAGCAAATCAATAACATTTTGTTCATTGTAGGTTAACAGTCTTTAAAATTAATGGTAAACTGCTGTATGCAAAGAATAATTTTACATAATACCAAGTCACATCCTTTCCTATTTTCCCACCATATCACAAATCAATAAAGTAATTGTTAATCAAAGACAACTAAAAATAACAATCTCAATATACTAAGAAAGGACTGCAGGTTTTAAATAAAGTCTTCTGCATGTTTAATGGCTTTCTCTCCGATTTGAGAAGGTTATTAAAAATTCTGGGGATTTTATTTAAAATTGTACTCCTTTCATATACGAGGGCTGTTCAATAAAGAATGATCACTTTTTTTTTTTTGACAACGTACCTTTACTCATCCTCATAATTTTGATGGTTCTTCTCAAAATAGTCTACCCTGAATGTGATGCACTTGTCCCAGCATTTCTTCCAGTCTTCAAAGACATGCAGGAAACCATCTTTTGAGAGATCCTTCAAAATTGCCTCTGCAGCCTTCACACTGCTTCTGATGATGGATAATGCCTCCCGAGAAGGCATTTCTTCAAGTTAGGGAATAGAAAAAGGTCACATGGGGCTAAATCCAGACTATAGGGAGGATGAGGGATGCACTTCACGTTGATTCAGCAAGAACATTGGCAATATGCAGCCGCTCATTATCGTGGTGCAGCATCCAGCCTGCTTCATGGAAATGTGGTCTTTTGCACCTGATATGGACTTGCAATGTTTTCAGGACACCCCTGTAGTATTGTCCAGTTACTGATGTGTGTGCAGGTACAACATGCTGATAAACCATTCCATGAATATCAAAGAATGAGATGACCATTACTATCCCAGCAGAAGCAACCACTTTTGCTTTTTGGGGGTTGGTGATGAAGGAGATATCCACACTGAGCTTTGCTATATGCTCTCGAGATCAAAATGATGTAGCCAAGTTTCATCAGTAGTGATTATGTTTGAAAGAAACTCCGGATCTTCCTCTAACATCAACTTTAATGCAAATGTCCTTTTGTTTGGTAATCAACAGTCTTGGAACCCATTGTGCACAAACACATCTCATGTGTAATGTTTCTGGCACCAATGTGTGGGTGGCACCCAATGAAATGTTCAGGATTTCAAAAGTGATCTTAAGGTAATTCATCGTTCCTCTCTCACAATGGCAGCAGCAGTGTTGATGTTTTCTTCCGTAAGAGCAGTAACTGGAGCACTGGGTCCACCTTCCTTTGAAATTGATTGTCTCCCCTCTTTAAACATTTTAAACCACCTTCGAGCTGTGCTGTAGGGAAGAACAGACTCTCCATAGGCCTCCTGTAACATTGTATAGGCCTCAACTGAAGATTTGTTGAGACGAAAGCGGAATTTCAAAGCCGCATATTGTTCCTCGCGTGTTACCTCTATTGCAGCAGTAGGTGATACTGAACATGTCTGAACTTGCCTGGTTCTCACAAGCGGGAACCAGGAGCACCAACAATGAAACTACTACAGCGTGTTTGTTTCACATTAAGCTAACAGAATATAATAAGAGTGAATTTTAGTGCGAAAAATTATGACCATAAAAATATTATGATCATTCTTTATTGAACAGCCCTCGTATATATTTTCCATATATTTCAAAAGCAATGTGCGGGGTCAGCAGCAAGCAGCAGCCAGGCTTGATTGATAATGCAGTTAGTGCAATACTGACTGCAGTGGTAGTTCTGCAAAGTGCCATCCAAAACATCACAAAAAGCAGCACCCTATGTGGCATCAACCCCCACCATTGAGTTGAGAATCTGGTATTAATCTGTAATGTTAATGGAGGAGAAAGGGGAGGGGATTCAGAAATGTTGGTCAGTGGAATAGAAAAGAATATGTGAGAAATATTTAGTGTGAATAGCTTGGAAAAATCACAAGAAATAGCAAAGAAAAGAGGACAAGAAGTGGTTGCAATATGGCAAGTGCCTAGTAAAATAAGTGTAGGAACACCGAGAATTAGAAAATAAATGAGAGCTTGGTGCAGAAATTGCCAGGTGAGATGAAATAAAAGGTGACAATTGGAAGAAGAGCTGGTAAAAGAAGCAGGTGAAGTTTAATAACTGTATAGAGATAGGGTGGAATAAAAGTGAGAAATCTTGGAAAAATGAGGTTAAGAAGAACATTGTTGAGTGAAGTGATCATAATAAATGTTGAAATAAGATGTAAATAATAGACAAAAGAGAACAAAAACTGAGAAAACAGAAAGGAGGTGCAGGAAGTCAAAATTATTAGCAGAAAGGAGCAAGGATGTATATGTATTGAAGGGCTGCCCTAATAGCAAAAGGGCTGCCCAACTCAGGGGTGGCCCAAGATATATTCTCTTTATTACTCAATAAATTATCTAATCTAACTGGCAAATACCAGGGAGATATATTAAACTTAGGCCTGAAATGTTTGCGTCTCAAATTTCCTTTGCAATCAGTTCATTTTGTGTACCTCTAGTGTCTACCACCTGTGGTGCCATATGCGGTAAAAATGGTCACTAAATGCTACTATAAAAATGCAGAAATGGCAGTGTTAGTATCAAATAGCAAGGATATTTCTCAATTATGATCCTTCAGACAATATACAGTGAAAATTACACGTATCTCTTATGTTTGGTTAGTGAAGATGACGAAAGTATAAAAGCTGAAGCATTTTATAGTAAAGTACTTATGGCATGTATTTAAAATTGTTTTATTTATTTTAACATCAATTATAGAAAAGCAGTTGGATGCACTTGGAAGATTGTTCACCATCGTTTAAATGAAAGTGCTAGCTGCCATTACAAATATCTTATTAGAATTTATGCAGATCCAACATGCATATGCATGTGGAAAAGCTTTGGCTTTGATGGCTGCCACATTTGCTTACTATTCATCAGTACTGTATTTCAAATAGGTGCAGGCAGTATTCACTTGTACACTTGCAATGTGGTGTTACTTGAAATAAAGGCAAAACCAACTGCTAAGGGTACAATGGAATATTGCTGGAGCAATTGAGTGCTATCAAGGTAAAACATCTGAATTTATTAAAACAAGAATTGGTTTTCACCACCTGCAACTTCCTCAGTTGCAATAACAGAATAGCACAATTTAATTTCAGACTCCTACCACATGCAGCATAGCCTGCCTCGTTAGCGTAGATGGTAGCGTGTCTGCCTCACGTTCAAGAGGTCCCGAGTTCGAATCTCAGTTAGGGTGAGTTACCTGGATAAGGTTTTTCTGGGGGTTTCCCTTATCCTGATAGACAAATGTCAGGTAACTCTAAGCTCCATGGACCTTGTACTCATTTGAACATCACTTCACCCATTTCATTCATCGTCCGATATGACTTAATGTTGGAGGACAAAAATTAAAAAAAAAAAAAAAGAAATGCACCATGCCAGATTTGGCTCTTAGCTTTTAATTCTCCTCTAACCTAAAGAAATGGCTTACTGGATAAATATTTATCGCATATGTGAGGATAATGGCTCAAATGCTTATGTTTACCAGTTAAAACTGTGTTACACTGAATAGGCATAAATAAGTTAAAATATTGTTGGTCCAATAATATTTGATTTAAATATAAAGAATAATAAAGAACTCTGGTTAAAAAATATTTGTTTCCTAAGCCAAGAGTTTTCTGATTAACTCTTGTGTAGTCTTCTTTAGAATGTATGTGAAATTATCGGTTTCTTGCACACAGATTAATCTTTGCATCCAGTAGATTGTCCTGTTTTGTTATCTTCCATGTGGTATCCATTGTTACAGATATCGCTGCTGAATTTGATTTCGATAATGATGATGACTTATCAGAAAATCTACAAACTTAATACCAAAAGAAATTATACATTTGCATGGCAGCATGCAAAAAACTCATATTATAGAACAAAATATTTACATCAGCTGCCTCTGCAGGCTAGTAGTCCAGGGATCCTGATTAAATTTTCAGCTGAGAGAAGACATTTTCTTTTATTAGAAAACATATGTAGTTTAAAATCATAAAACTAACAAAATACATTACAAGAAGCTAATAGAAATAAATAACAGCACTGAAAATGAAAAATTGGTTCAGTGTAAAAGTCACCAATAAGACCCTAGGCGTTAAAAACAGCATATAAGTGAAATAAACAAAATTACATATATAAATTATAGTTCATGAACTTATCAGTTAAAACGAAATAAGTTAATAGCTAGTTACGAATGCATACTTTCTATCAGTTAATTTTAGTGTGTTATATATCGCTTTTATTATAGATAATTAGCAATTGGTACACAAACATATAGAAAGTACATAGACGTAACCTTTGGTAGTTATGAATGCATACTTCCAGTTTACTAAAGGAGACACATCTAATAACATTAGTTGAGAATCCCCATAAATAAATTTTATATTAAATTTAATTTATTACAACAACACTGTTTTCAACACTTCCAAGAAAGGAATTGTAAATTTTATATTATTAAGTTTCAAATAGAACAAAATGTACTTGTTTGAGAGTGGCTAATGAACTTATTCATTTTGGTTTTCTGAAAAGAAGTATTGATTAACAAACCTATTACTTATATTGTTTTCATTAAAATTAGGGCAGAATCCAAAAAGTTACAATTATGCCAATTATAGTCATGAATGTAGTACTTAACTGTAGGAAAAGGATTTAATTCCAAAATTTTCAGACTATTATTTAATTTATAATTTTATTATTTATTTAATTTATACTGCTAATATCACCATTATATTACTCAGAGGTAACAATATTTTATACGTAATATTCCTCAGTTTTATCACAGTTGCTACTGTCATGTTCTCGGCCAGGCTGCCGAGAAGTTGAGTGGCAGTAGAGGAATTGCTCCACTTTTGTTGTCTACTGTGGGAGGGGCAGCAGCCTTCAGGGGGAGCGGCCACTAGCTAACTTCAAGAAGACATCATGAAGTGAGCTATATTGTCACTGCTCAAACACTGCTTGAGGCTAGGCCAGAATGTAATTTGAGAACATTTGACTACTGGAACGATCTCCTGTGCGCGACAAGGTATATAAAATCAATGCAAAGCCTAGCGAGAGATTTTCAAGAATGTTTTAAATTTCGAGTGCAGCTCTATAGTGAGAAGTTTGTGCAGTTGAGAGATTTAGAGTTTTATATGTTTTGAGCTTAGAGTGTCAATGGACAAGTGCAGCTCCATGATGAGGAGTCAGCAGGCACTGGAACCAAGAGTTGGTGTGCAGCTCTGTTGTGTGAGAGGAAAACTGTTGAATACGTCAAAGAGTTTACTAGCAGCACAAGTAGGTGCATGCTAAAGAGACATAAAGAAACATTAAAGAGATGTGTTGAAGCTGTGTATTTGTGTGAAAGAGGTGACTGTACGTTAGCCTTGCATTAATGATTTTAGTAACAAATAAAGAAGTTTATAGTGAACTTTCTTTCGTCTTGTCTTTTGTGTTTTTATCACAGTATATTATACAGATGGTTTATATTTTACTTGAACAAAGCATGTCATTTATATATTATTTTCATTTCTAGCAATAATTCATTTTGAGTCTCTTTTTGTCTGGCTTCATTTACAGAGTTTCATGTTGTTCTCTCAGCTTGCTAAAGTTCCACTAACTTTTCTTTAGAATAGAATCCTATAGGTTCTACAAGTTTGCCCTTTATAAAATTGGAAGTTGAGTAATAAAAGATAATCTAGATAGTTAATATTATAACTAATAATGTTGTAGCAATCAAGTACCAATAAAGAATGTTTTTATTTAAAATGTCCTACTGAAATGTCTGTGCTGACGATACAAAGTTTATAAATTTAAGGTTTTGAATGATGCTAGTAAGTGTCTCTAATGGATAACAGTGGATTAAAAAAATTTAAAATGCATATGTGAGGAATGCTGAGAAACCTTTGATATTGTCCTCAGATTTTAGTTAGCAGCACTGAAAGTTTTCAGGTATATCGAGTAGCAAAAATAAAAGAGGAGTATGAAAATTCATTTACAGATATTGCAATGAAGTGTGTAAATGAATTTTCCTACTCATTTATTTTCATTTGAAATCCTTCACTGTTAACCACTTCCAATCTATTTCTTATAGTTAATAAATATCAAGTAAAATCAAAGCTACTTATAGGTTAAATTATTCTTCCAATATCTGTTTACTTTGCTCACAGGAACATGGACTTCTGGTGCATGTTGCTTATGGCAGCAGCAAAGACATCAGTGTATATACATCCATTGGCTTAAAACCCAAACAAATCTTCATTGTGGGTAAGGTGCCAAAGAAACAGCATCCCTTAGCAACAGTGCTGCAAGATGGTTATGCTGCCCATCTTACCAATTTACTTGCCCACGGTGGCTCACGACCTGCTCAGGGTAATGCCAGGATGGTGATACCTAGAGGATATTTTGGATTGCCAGGACAGAATGCTTCTCTCAGGAGGAGGAGGTCAGTTAGATATAAGACTACTTTTACTTTTCTGAAAGAAAATGTAGTAGATAACAAAACACAGTGTAATATATATAACAGTTTTGCAAGGAGTATAGTACTGATTTAATAGCACCTTTAATGTCCTTCAAATCCCTTATATTTTAATATGTCTCCACCTTTAATATGCAGCGTACATTTTAAGTACTTTTCATTGAAGAAATATACATTTAGAAAATCCGATTGTAGGCAACTTTTTCTTTTGTGACTCTGTAGAAAGAAAATTTTGGTGCAAGAAAGAAATACATTCTTTTCTGTAGATTATACAGAGTTACAGACATGAAAAAGCTATTAATTGTTCATTGGCAAAAACATGTGTGTTTTCACAGTTTCATGCTTCTTAGGCATTCATTAGAGTTTTTTGCAGATCACGTTTGCATGAACTTGATTTCTCATTTTTACAAGTAGCTGTCTTCATAGACAGTTAACTTATTATTTTTACAAGTAACCAAAGTAACTAAGCTTGTATAGCTATGTCTATGGTTTACTGACATAGTGATAAACACATGTAAATATACCTGGGTATAAACTCAAAGTATAAACTTGAAAGAAGCGTAGGGACAGTGAAGCACAAACTAGTACAAAATTGAATCGAGAATATATTGACACATTGCTTCACTCACCTGTTTATTCACAGGACATGTTTCAAGAGCTCTTGCTCTTATCCTCAGCTGATACTCGACTAGTGCAAGTTGTAGTGGTTTCTTCTTTCTCCGTATTGTCAATAGATGGAGTGATGTACTTGTTAAAGATGTCCGGTGGTGGAGTTTCAAAATTCATGACTCTATGACGATTTTTGTTAATGAAGATTTTTTCCATACGGAAAGGTCTATGGGGTGATTAACGTATTTTATTAGAGATGTTTCCAAATTGATGTCATGTCTAGTATTCAAAAAATGAAAAGCCACTGCTGATTTTCCTGTTTCACCATTTTTAATGTTTCTCATATGTTCTTTAGTTCTGATGTTAATATTTCTTTTTGTTTTTCCTATATAAATTTTAGGGCAAGTTTCACATTTGATCTCATAGATTCCTGGTTTTTCTTTGGTAGTGATTGAATTTTTGGGAGGGCCTTTTAACAAATTTCTGATATTAAACCTATTTTGAGGTGCAAGAGTTATGTTGTGTTTTGAGAAGATTTTTTGGAATTTGTTATAGGCTGATGGGTGGAAGGTGAATTTTTTAAAAAGTTTTTTCTCTTTTTCTCCTGTAGGTTCTAGGGTGGTGGTTTCTTTTATTTTCTTAGCTTTGTTGAGTCTGTTAACAGTTTTGTCTACTAAATTTGGGTTGAAACCGTTGGATATAGCTACTTTTTTTATGTGTAGGTATTCTTCTTGATAATCTTCTCTGTTTAGTGGAAAGTTGATCATCCGAAAGATTAAACTGTTGAAAATGGCATGTTGGTGTTGTTTTGGGTTGAAACTGTTGTTCTTAATGTAATTATCTGTGTGTGTCGGTTTCCTGTAGATACCAAAAGTGAGTTTGTTGTTCATTTTTTTGATCTTGATGTCCAAAAAGGGGAGCACACCATCCTCTTCTGTTTCCAATGTAAATTTTATAGCTGGATTTTGTATATTCAAAAGTTTAAGACCAGGCCCTCCCAAAAATTCAATCACTACCAAAGAAAAACCAGGAATCTATGAGATCAAATGTGAAACTTGCCCTAAAATTTATATAGGAAAAACAAAAAGAAATATTAACATCAGAACTAAAGAACATATGAGAAACATTAAAAATGGTGAAACAGGAAAATCAGCAGTGGCTTTTCATTTTTTGAATACTAGACATGACATCAATTTGGAAACATCTCTAATAAAATACGTTAATCACCCCATAGACCTTTCCGTATGGGAAAAAATCTTCATTAACAAAAATCGTCATAGAGTCATGAATTTTGAAACTCCACCACCGGACATCTTTGACAAGTACATCACTCCATCTATTGACAATACGGAGAAAGAAGAAACCACTACAACTTGCACTAGTCGAGTATCAGCTGAGGATAAGAGCAAGAGCTCTTGAAACATGTCCTGTGAATAAACAGGTGAGTGAAGCAATGTGTCAATATATTCTCGATTCAATTTTGTAATACCTGGGTATGCTATTTAGGCTGGGACTGAAGCATGTCTTCTAGTAGGATATGATAGAATTTTACGGAGGAGATTCGGCATGTTGACCAGTCTTGATCTATTGTACCTTGCCCCAAGTGGGACATACCTGGGAGGAAGGATGAGGTGAGAGGAGATGGAGGGTGGCTGATTCCAAGGAATTACAACATTACAGAGGAAAATGTCTCTACCATTTATCAGCTTGAAACTGCCTGACAGTCCAGTACAACCGGCATCCCTCATTCCATGGCTCCAAAAAAGTCCAGCAGGCCGGTTCAGAGACCACAGGCCACCATGCCAGAGTTCAGAAAACTCCTGGCAGGCTTGCACAACCAGCATCCCAGTATCCCTCCTATCACTTTCTTGAAATGGCCCACTAGGCTGACTCAGAGACTGCAGACTGTCCCACCAGCAGGCATAGGTGTTTACCAGGAGCATATCATCCTGCCATGCAGCGCCAAAACACCTGCCAATACTTCTGCCCAGAAAGAGACCACCAGAGGAGAGATGATATGAAATTACAACGGAGATGAAATGGAGGAACAGGAAATTCGGGGGATATAATTAACCTATCCAGCATTCACCTGAGACAACCCGGGGAAAACCCCAAAAAAACCATGGGTCAAGTCACGGGAATCGAACCCGGACCTCGCAAATGCAGGCCACAGATGAAACAACCTGATCCATTGTCGTTCAGTAAATCTCTCCTCCGTTTTTTTTCTTAAGAGATTGGAAACATACGTTGGCAGACATATTATCAACAATTTGCCTGTCAGTCTGTTCAGTCTACACAAATAACACTTCATCTAGTAATTTCTTGTACTGAGAGGATGCTAGCTTTTAAGGAGATTAGCACAAATGGTATTTTTTGATGTGGAAGATGCTTTTGAAGAAGCCACTTGTAAAGAGGTTCTGAAAGCCTTCAAAAGCATGGAGTTCTATCTATGACCTGTAGGTGGATACATTTCATGCTAAAAGCTAGAAAGATGACCACAAGTGTCTTTATGAAGCTGTCTACTGCTAGAAGTTGTCCAGGGGAATCTCTGTCTTATCCCTGCTTTAGTGATAAGCAGTGCTATTGGTTTTGCAAAGTACATTTTCATCATGAGAGAAATTTCTCAACCTTTTCAGAGATACTTCAATCTATACTCAGGAATATAAATACCTGGAGTGAAGAAATTGAACTGTCTAAAGAAAACCTTTGGTGTTATTTTTCACCTGGATAAGGAATACAGGAAACTATCTTTGTTTGGTAAGGAAATACCCCATTCGTCACAATTAAAATTCTTGGCCTCCTCACAAACAAGAGATTGACTTGGACAGAAAATTTAATCTACATAACAGCTAAAGTCTATAGGATCTTAGGATCTATAGGAGTATGTTTGACAAGACTAAATGAGCTGAAGTGTGGTATTCTATATTGGATATATATTACTAAGGTTTGCTCCTATTTTCTTATGGCACACTAATATGGTGGCCAAAAGTTAAACTAAAGAAATGCAAAGCTGTACTTAGGAAGTTACTAAGAGTGTTCTGTGTTGCAGCAATGGAGGCAATCAAAGAACTCCCACTGACATCATGGATCTGGTAATAGTATTTGCTCCATTACCCATTTAGGTTGAGCTAGAGCCACTTTGGCTTTCTGCCATCTAAGCTGTCAAACAGAGGTCTCCTATTTAAGGCATTGAAGTAATCCCAAGTTTTCCTGGGATGACAAAGTGTATCAGGTACTCCACGCTAGAACTGACATTCTGAGACCATATATTATTCATACATTCACTTTTCCAAAACAGAGTGAATGAAAAGGCCAGGCAAAATCAAAGAAGAATTAAAGGTCTGTTCTGGTATATTGATTATTCCACAATCAGATTAGGAACAAGTGCTGGACGTTTTAGAAATGCCACCAAGCTGTTTAATTAACTTCAATAAACTTGCTACAGTTTTTCAGGTGGAGATATTTTTTATTTTATCAAATGCCTGGCAAAGTATTCAGGAAAGCCTACAAAAGAAGGTGTACTCTGATACACTTCAATAATCAAGTGAAGGCTCTGAACAGTTTCTTGGTTAGATTGACATTAGTCTTGAAGTGCAACTAATGCATCATAAAACTGACTGAACATGTTTCAGTTCATCTAAAATGAGTGTCAGGACAGCTACCGATTCTAGGCAGTGAAGAGATAGACAAGTTCATCAGGAAAGGTATGAAGTATTTGACCTGATTTAGCAGTAGTACTGTCTTTAAGATCAATTAAACTGATTTATCAGGTGCTGGATACTTATAGAACATAAGAGGTTATAGGTTTCACACATTCTAAAGCCCTGAATTAAGAGCTAGATAAACACAAATTGCAAGAACTGCTAAAATTAATCAGGAATAAACTCTCATTGTTGACAGGTCTTCTTATAGGATACTGCACCCTTAGAGGATTTGTACAAGATGAGATCGCACATTGATTCAGTAGTAGGATGAAATTACCTTTCATCTTTTATGTGAATGCTTTGGACTCACTGATCAAAGAAACATTTGTTTTGGAAGATAATTTTCAAAACTTGAAGATTTGTCAACCATCTCAATCCATAGTTAGATTCAGCTCTTCATGAATTTCAAACTTTGGGATGGATGAATAGATAGCAGGCTGGGGCAGCACAATAGTTGTTTAAGGCCACAGTGCAGGCAGAAAGTGCCTCTCCCTCTTATTTAAACTCAGCTCATCCAAGGTAATACAGCTGTGAATTACTATGAAATAAATGTTTTCATGAACTGCACAACCTAAAGTAAAAAATGATCTAATATTCACCATGAGAGTGTGGGAAAACACAGAACTAAAATTTGAGCTTTGCAGCTTCACCCAACTAGGAGCCAAACATCTCTGGTATTAAGGGCAAGAAGTCATTGTGAAGAATAAATATAGAGTCACAAGTAAATAGTGGTTAGGACAACTACTTTCACTGTAGTGTTTACCTATACATTCATGTGAGCATTGCATTACAACTATACATTGCATATCTGTCATTGGCTTAAATATTAAAAAATAGTAAAGCTTAATTCCAGTTTATGCCAAAAATCCTAGTCAGACGTGCAACTGTTTGCCTCTTTGCTTTGCAGTGTTGTAAATTGTAGTACAGCAGTAATATATCTGTAAACCTCTGTGCACAAAAAATGCAACTTTCAGTCTTCATTTGAGATAGAGACTTTTGTGATATAAACCAAATTTGCCAGTGACATGGATTCAATCCCATCTTCCACAACAGTGCTAGTGTGAGAAAGTAGTTCAGTCTTTGAAGTTATTTTGTTAATGTCCACTTCAATGTTATTCAGAAATATCACATGCAAACAATCAACATAAATAGTCTTCCCAGTCATTCTCATCTAGCTACTAGATTGGTAGTTTGCTGCTGTCACAGTACATGCATATTTCCATTGCATGCCCATTGATAAAGTAATTAAGAAACAAAGAAATATAACATTATAATGCATGGATAGAGCTAGTTAGGGCTTATGAACTTCATTTAAACAGCAGTTTGGTTCTTGTCTAGAAACTAGAGGAGAGTATATATTTTACTAGCTATGAGAATTTCATTGTTGTCAGTCATTTTCTGTGATTGTGGCCATAAATGAATGCATCATGTATTTGTACTTAGTGTTGTAATATAGTGTTAGTAATGTATTAGGCATAATTATAAAGAGTTGTTTTTACTGTTACAGTGGATTTACTTGTATATTTATAGTATGAATGACTGTGTTGTTGAAAATATTTCAAATAGAACATTTTCATTCATGCCTTTCCACAGAGGCTGTGTTTACAGTGTATTGCAAAATCAATTTTGTTGTGAGGGAGTTTATTCTGTTGAACATAATGTTAACTCACCTGAGTTATTCATGACTACCACAAGTCAAAGAAATCTTCAATGTTAATCTTCAGTAATATGAATCAGTTTTTAGGTTTCATTTTATTTATCTAAGGAGGTTACATAAACTTTCTATATTTCATCATGATTGAATGACTGCCAGAACAACTGAAATAGTCATGGTGCTATTTCATATATGTGTCCCATTGCGATTCCTAGAGAGACTTTCATTAGCAGAGCTTTTCCTCTGGCTGCTCTCCTGTCCTTATTCCTAGCTAGTACAAAGAAACATGTTAGGCTCAATTAGGGCTGAGCTGCCACCTTTCCAAATTGGTACTTCTCCTGCATGATAAATGTTTTGTCATCTTGGTTCCCCTACTGATATGATAAGGCTAAGGTATTACTTTTCTCTGGCCATATTGAAATAACAGACTCCATGTGACAATGTAAGATATTTTAGTAAAATACCTAGTGACTACAAAATCTGTTGAAAATATAAGATACCTATTACAAACCATGTTCCCTACTCCAAAATAGTGCGTGTTTTAAAAGCTGCTGAGGAGCTACTAGTCAACCATGATATCAGTACATTTGGATGAAGGCACCACTGTTTTGTTAATAATGCCTAACGTCATCAAGGCTAGCGATCAGAGGGAATTGAGGGGCAAAGCAATAGTAGAAATGGACAATGAAAACATACTACATTTGTAGATCTCAGTATCACTAGTAAATGCAACTTAGAACTTCAAATGTTTTATGTGTGTTTGGAGGAATTTAGTAACAGTGACGTCAAATTTAATCGTAAAAACTATTTTTAGTTGGTTTATTGACACTCGTCACTTACTTTTTTATATTATTGAGGGACTAGTTTCAAAGGCTGTTGCCTCCATTTTCTACCTCTCTCCAACTAGCATCTTTTGTTGTCTGCTCTCCTCTCTCTGGTGAGAGAGAATGTGTCATTAAAACCTGTGCATTAACAATTTAAAAACTACCCTTACATATGTATAATTTGTATATATATAATAATAAAATATCCTTAAATTACAGCAGAAACATTTAAAATAACCAAAATATATTGCCTTTGGTAACTGGCCATTTAAGAAGCATTTAATTATTCTTTATTTTAAACTCTAGGTGAAATTATTTATCAGTAAATTTTGGACCTAGTTTCTTTTGATTTATTGTAATTTAATCCTTCTAAGCAACATAAAATTCCACTGCATGTCCTAGAAGCTGTTTTTCCATGTGTCCCATATAGTGCATTTCTAGACTGCATCCTGAAGATAAAGTAACCTTTTAAATTTCCAGCATGATCTCCAGCAGTAATCTAACAAGTCTTCATCTTAGAAAATTCCTTTCTTTGTGACTGCTAGTATTGTATACCTGAGCCTCATTAAAAATAAGTTAATGGCATCAGAACGTGAAGTATACTTCAGAATTTTTATTCTGATATTAATAGTATATACAATTCCAATTTTGAATTTTTTAACGTAGGTGCTTAAATTTTAAAATGTTCTGTTTTTTTTTTTTTTTTTTGACATTTCAGCCAGTGATCATCACATTGCACACTTTTGATGTTTAGTCATGTTTTATTGTAGAGTAAAAGACAAGCATGAGGAGAAAATGATTATATATATATAATACTTTCATTCCTAAATGCTGTTTATTCCTTAAAATAAATTAATAATTATATGCAGAAAATTACTCATGAAAACATAATTCAGTGAATAAGCTGTTAGCTTTATACTTTTTATTAGTTCTTAAAAATCAGCATCAATATTGAATATTGAGAAATAGTGGTATTGTCCCATCACTACTCAGTACATAATCAAAAGTTTAATTTTTATTACTTAAGGATATGAAATGAATTTACTTAGTAGCAACTATTGCTGTCATATTGAAATTAGCAGCTAATGGTATAGATCTTTGCTGCTGTATGCTTTTCATTAACAATTGCAAAACAAATGAATCAGATAATGTGCACTGAATGATATATGTGATTCAAATGCAGAAACTGTTTAAGATGTGCTGTGTCATTTATTCCAGTGAATTGTGGTTAAAAGACAAGTGAAACAGCAGCATTTTGATTTTTATACTTTTCTTTTTTAAATCTTGAACATTTATATCTCTGTATATTAAACAACTATTTATTCCTTTTTACGTTACAAAGTGTTTCCTTCTCCTCTAGTTTCCTCTGTGATTTGATTAATATCCTTTATGTACACCATTTTAGTTAAGCTTTGTTGATATGCTCTCTTATTTGTGTCATCAACTGATGAATATTAATTTCCTTTAATATATTATTCTTTCCAAAGTATGTGCTTCTCTCAGATTATCCCTTTTATTTTATTTTGAGTGATCCTAATCTGTTACAGCAATGAGACTGGTGTCACATCCACAACTCGAGGAAGCAGCCTCTACTTAAAGAAAAAAGTGTACATTAGTCATGTGTAGACCTCAAGACTCCAGTAAATTGTAGGACTAATACATTAATGCTGGTAATTATGCAGTTTGGTTCTCTTATAATGCTCAGTTCACATTGCACTTTGCTAACAATATGCAAAATTTAACATTGTAATTAAAAACTTTAAAAGAAATCCTTTCTAGATGTTGATAGGTGCTTAATTACAGTTGTTTGTGGCATGACTGTTTTGTGTTTTGGTGATGCTGTTTTTAACAAATGCTCCATAATCTATTGTATACTTGTTCACATTTAAACATGTTTAAAGAAAAAAGGTTCTCCCATCATACTAAGTCAATATGCAAGAAAACTAAATATGTTTTGTTGATACTATCAACCAGAATAAATGACTAATAATGAAACATGAAGTTTTAGCACAGCTGATAAAGTTTGTGGTTTTTCTTTAGAATACTCTATTTGTTCCTTTGTTTGTAATTATGTATAATTTAAGTTATCTGGGGAAGTAAATTAAATGCTGTCTTAAGATTTGAATTTATAAAAATTTCAACAAAGACCGTTTTAACTGTTCTTGCACGTTGGAATTTGTTCGCAATAATTTGCAACAAATTCATATTCCTGCAAAGAAAGTAAACAGTCTCAAATTATGCGTGATTGGAGGAATTTAGTAACAGTGATGTCAAATTAAATTTGACAACAAATTTAATATAACAACACTGTTTTCAACACTTCCAAGAAAGGAAGTGATGTCAAAATTAATTGAAAAAAACTATTTGTAGATGGTTTTTAACATTTTGTCACATACATTTTTTATTATTGAGGGACTAGTTTTGGAAGCTGTTGCGTCTAACTGATTGGACTGAGATTGAAAATAGACTCAATAGCTTTGAAACTAGTCCCTCAATAATATAAAAATGTAAGTGTCAAAGTGTTAAAAGCTGACTACAAATAGTTTTTTCAGCAGTCTCAAAGTTTGGAATTATGCACTTGTGCTGTTCATGGGAAAATAGCTTTAGCTTTGTATACTTAAGAATATAAGAGAGGCTAATTACTGCAGTGCAGATAGCTACAAATAACTCACTCATTTATTGTGAAAGGGAAAGACAGTCCTTAATGTTATATGAAAAATGTCCTTAATTTTATATGAAAAATTACAAAGGCTCCCTTCTAATACTTACTGGAATGTATCTAATGAAAACAAAATTAATCTCAAAACATAAGAAAATTAACATAAAAAAGTAAGTAATATACAGGAGAAATATACATACAAACATTAAAATTGAAAAAAATACTACTTCCAAGATGCCTCCTCTCTTAAATAGAAATTAACCTAGAGGATCAGTTAAGTCAAAACACCAAATGTAAAAGAGCCAATACAGCCAATTGTAATACAGCCCAACTGAAATTATTAAACTCTAGAAACAAATTGTACATGCTACCCAGAACAAGAATGGTTACATTTTTACAAGATGCCTCCCTTATAGAGAAAACTGGGAATGTTGGTGCTGGAAAATCCAACAGCAAGATGTTCAGTTTGTATTTATCAGCAGGCCAGGACAACAAATGTTCATAAAGAGATAGCATTATTAGCACCTTAAAACAACTTTTTAACTATATTAATAAATTCAACAATGCACCAATATTCTGTAATTGAAAATCTGCCGTACACTCACTAGCAGTTGCCGGCTGATTAAGGGTCAGTGCATTGTGTGTCATGCGTGTACCTGTCCTAGAGGGACTTAACCACTTAAAGACGGATTTGTGGGGTTTTGCAGGGTGGCGGGTTTGATTTAGGTAGGGGGTAAGAAAGGAGGTAGCCGTAGCTCCTCAACGGTTGCCGACTCGGGTGGAATGCCTTTGTGCACTGCTGGTGTGAAAATGTTGAAGTTGGAATATCAACTTTAGTGTTACCAGTTGTGCCTGCAAGCCATGGGGGGAAGCCGGTGGAGCTTTAAGCAGCGTTCAATAGGTTGGTAGTTCCCAAGATACCTAACCAGGGCACTCTGATGGTGAGGTAAACTTGCGTAGAATTTTGTAGCCCAGCGTCTAATGACATCTTCCACATAATGGAGAGATAAGGCTTCATGAAGGTATCTCACGGGAAAGCACTGGTATACCGAATAGATAGCCCTAAGACATCTATTCTGTACACTTTGAAGCTGTAGCAGTTTGGATCTTGTGGCCATGCCCCAGATCTCGCATGCATAAAGCATGATGGGAAGTATCAAAGCCTGAAAAAGATGCAACTTCAGGGGTGTCGGCATCCCTGACCACATCATGAGGTACAACGAAGCTGAAGCCCCGCATGCCCGATGTGCTAACTCCTCGATGTGACCCCCGAAAGTTAGGTCCTTGTCCAGCTTTACCCCCAAGTAAATTAAAGAATTTGTCCACTCTATCCTTCGACCAGAATAAGTAAAAGAGGGTAGGTTGGCGGGAAAGCGGCGCTCGGTGAAAACTATGGCTGGGCTTTTCTCCGAGTTGATGGACAATCGCCAAAGCCTACACCAAACTTGAATAAGGCTCAGGTGTCGCTGTACTGGGTTGAAGGCTCTGCTTGAGTGTCTATCTGTGTTATAGAGCAGCACATCATCAGCATACTGAGCTATATTGACGTGCGGCTCTGTGGGAAGGTCGGCTGCATATACATTAAAAAGCGTGGGGGATAAAACAGAACCTTCGGTACTCCGCCTCTGATGGGTCTTCTTGTGGATAACTTTCCCGCCGCGGTGACAACAAAGTATCTGTGCTTAAGGAAAGTGTGTAGAAGGTGTATTGTGTGTTAGGGAAGCCCCAGTGAGATAAGTTTGTGTAGGAGACCTGCATGCCAGGTGGTAGAGAAGGCCTTCTCGACATCCAGAGAAACTGCCGCGATAAATGCCCTATCCTGGAAACCCAGGGCAGCGGCCTCCATCAAACAAAGCAACTTCTGTTATGTCGAGTGCCCAGGACGAAAACAAAACTGATGGGGAGGGATGACTTGAATGTCCCCCAATAAGGGTGACAAGCGGGCTAGAAAGAATCTGTCGAAAATTTTCGAGAGGACCGACAGGAGACTAATGGAGCGGTAGCTGGCGGGGACAACCGGACTCTTTCCGAGCTTCAAAATGCATTTCACCCGAGCTTCCCTCCATTGTCGTGGAAAGTAGCACAGGGTGAGATACATGTTGAAAACACGTGTGAGAAAGAGTACGGCTTTGAAAGGAAGGTGGCGGAACATGACAGGGGTTAACCCTTTAGGTCCCGATGCTTTTTTTGGGATTTAGATGTCGGAGTGCATGCTGGAGCTCACTGGGTCTAATAACAGAAGTCGGTCTGCCTCAGCAGGAGGACATTGGAGATATTGACGTACCTCCCACTTACCGCGGCCGGTGAAGTCTAGGTCCTGGGGATCATCTCTTGGCCTCATGGTTCTCTCTAGGTAGTCGGTAAACATATTTGCTCTGGCTTGGGGTTCATACGTCAGGCCTTGGGTGCCTTGGATAGTTGAGGTTGGTGGACCTCCACGGTTCCCGAGTCCTTTTGCGAGCCTCCACGCTTCGCCGTTCTCGAAGTTCACTTGAGACATCATCTCCTCCCACGCACACACATGATGCTCGCGTAGGCGAAAACGAACCTCTCGGCGCAAGCGCCCGATCAGAACTCAATTATTGTTAGTGCATGGTCGCTGATAGAGTCTGCGAGCCGCCAAGAGCGGATGAGTAGATGGATGTCCAGAGGAATGACGTCGGGATGGAGAGGTGCTGGGGTGTGAACGGTAAGGTTACGAACAGTTTGCACCACGATGGAGGTGAAGGATGAGATCGCAGTCTTGAGGGTTGGAATGTCTGTGGTATGTGGGTTGGGAGATATGGAGTCATTTAGACAGACCCATACGCAGTCCCAATCAATGTGACGGTTTTGAACCGTAAAGTCATGACTGACAACGTGCAACTTAACCTCAGCCAGAACTGGGTTGTGGTCGGAATGCAAGGCGCTTTGTGAATTGAGTGATAAATGGAATGGGAAATGTTTGATGATTGCGTAGTCAATGACCGAAGGACGACTTTGAGCTCACAGGAAATGAGTGGGTTGCCAGGGACCCTCTACCCTCATTTGAGGATCTCCATCTACTATGCGAATGATTTCTTTGCTTCTTGCATCTGCCCGGGGACCTCCATCCCAGCGCGGATGTTTAGCATTTAGATCCCTAGCCATAATGACATTGAGATGTAAGACGAGGATAGAGAGAATCGTTAGCTACGAACTGTCTCTGGGGTGGGTAATATGCAGACACTATCAGGACTTAGGAACTGCCCAAGTTCACACAGGCGGCTGTGGCTTCAAGGGTTTGAATAGGAGGGAGCTGGACAGGTTTGTAGACCACACCTCTCCTTATAAGATCGCTGTGCCACCGCCACGACGGCCCATATGGTTGACCCTGAGGCAGTGATAGCCGGTAATACGGAAGGTAATTTTGGGTCGGAGAATGAGGTGCAAAGCAAATGATCTCGCAAGTATAGGAGCTCATTGTGCTGGTTCGCTATGCCACTCGCGTTCCAGAACGCGAAGCTGAACGAGGTCGGAAACCTAGTTCAATCCGCCATTCTGGTTTGTCTGGCTTACGGTGGACAGCAATGCAAGGCCCTCCATATCTGCCTTACAAACAATAATAAATCAATAATGAAGTAATAGTGCAATAAATAACATACTCCATTTTTAAAGCAGCTACAAAATTTAGGCAAACAATTAGTCCTACAGTGGCTCCAGGCACATGTAGGATTAGCTGGAAATAATCAGGCTGATAAGTGGTGCTTAAAAACACAAATTGGCAATATAGAAAATTCACCTACCATCCATGGGCTTTTAGAAAATTTGAACGAATCTTCAAAAGACTAAACTTAAAACTAGCACCTCAAAACAAATTCAGTCTGAGGAACCTGCTAAATAAACCACTGAAAAATACAATCCCCAACAATTTGAAATCAGGAATTTATCAGATTAATTGTGAAACCTGTGAAAAAAGCTACATAGGAAAAACTAAGAGAAACCAGGCAAAAAGAACACCAGAGGAACATTAAGTTGAAACAAACAGAAAAATCTGCAGTTTCACACCATTTTTGGACAGAAAACCACAACATTGGCCACAACATTAAACCGTTAAAATATTTAAGTACACCCATAGAATTGGATATTTGGGAAAAAATATTCATAAACAAAAACCGTGATAAAGTTATAAATTTTGAAATCCCGGCATTAAATGAAGTATTAAAACTTAGTGCCCCTAACACCAGATGGCAGAGTGATCGGAGCTCCGTAGTAGTGGAAGAAGAAGAAGGTTCATTTAGTCACCAAACAGCTGAGGATGATATCGAATGATCTTGAAAACGTTTCAATTATACAACAACAAGTAAGTGAAGTTTGAGTGTAAACATAGTGACTCATAAATCAAACTCAAAAAGTGTGTTGTTCTTTTTTCAATTTGTTTTTTCATTTTAATGTGCCTGCATTTGAGATTGGTGTTGGCAGTACCAGAGAGGTCTGACCTTGAGTGTAGTACACAGTTGGAGGGAAGCAGGGAAAGTTTATGGGCATGTTTACTGTACCCAGCATGATCTGAAGTTGCAGAGTGTGTATCAATTACATTTTGGATTCTTATTGACAAAATTCCATCACAAACATTGGAAATGTTGTAGCACGCCTACAAGGAACAAGCCATGGGGAAAACACAAGTTTTTGAGTGGCACAAACAATTATGAGAGGGTCAAAATGACCTTGCAGGTGCTCCACACCCTGAAAGACTCTCAACTTCAAAGAATGAAACCAATGTCAACACACTTGATGTCAAGACATCATGTATCATTAGCAAAGTTTGCAGAGGTTATGAATATATCCTACAATTCAGCTGAAGACATTGTACAAAATGTTCCAGGATATAGAAAAATTGCAGCAAAGTGAGTGTCTCATGTGATGAGTGATGAACAGAAATCTCACCGTGTGATGGCATGTCAACAAAAGAAGGGAAGGCTTCAATGAGAACCAAATTTTTTGGACAACATCATTCACTATGACCCAGAGATAAAACAGGACAGTGCCCAATGGAAACATCCTTCAATTCCAAGACCCAAAAAGGCCAAAGTTCAACCAAGTGCAGGAAAAGTGGTGCATCTTCTCTTTTTGGATAAGCAAAGCATTATGTATGATCGTGTAGTGGATAAGCAATGTACTGTTATTGTGAATTACTATTGTGAACTATTGAAGGGGTCATTATGGAGGAAAATTGCAACAGAAAGACTACATCTTGCTTAAAGGAAAGCTATATATTAATGCAAGTTTAAAATAATAAGTAATAATAATAACCTTAATACCTTATTGCATTAAGTAATACCTTTACAGCTGGTGGTTGGCAATCAGAATATCAATTTTTAGTCAATCTTATATAATATGGATGCAGCTTATTCAAATTTTCACAATGATAGGTGAAATATAATGAGAATAAGGATATATCTTATGACAGAAGTGAAAAGTTAGCCCTACTGCATCCAATTATTTCTGACATTATTTTAAAACATTACTTAATATGATTATCATGATTATCAGGAGTATGTAGCCCAATATTGTAAATAAATGAAGTAAAGAAAAACAGGGCTTTACTTTCTCAGTTTGTACAGGCTCTATGCTTTCTAGGAAAACAGGCTCTCGTGGTCACAAAAAGAATGAAGGATCTTCAAACAAAGGTTGTTATTCTTTACCACTTCATTGTTATACTGTTCAACTGAGAGGTATATTAATTATTCATGAAAATTCTTTCCTTAGAGTTTTCCAAACATGTTTAGTTGTTTGTCACATATATTATTACAAGAATAGTTATTTTAGACTGCCTTATATATAAATGTTACTTAAAACTAAATAAGCTCTAGAATTCCAGACACATTTTTCATTTTAGAAAAAAGAAGACAAGAACAACCAAACCACTTGTTCAAAGTTTTACAAATGCACAGCCAGGATTTAGTCTCATGAACTTTGATGTTGAAATGCCTTATACATTTTTGTAATGTTCGCCATAATACTAAGCGCAGTCTTTGGAGGACCTTTTTTAATTATACCTTCACTTTCAGAGAAATGTAATGTCTAGGAATCTTACATTTATTAGCAGATCATATCAGAGTTCATTTCCATTTTTATTGCAATAATGGTACAGAAACAATGTTGGTTTGCTACTGTAGAAAGAAAATCAGTTTTTAGATTAAACCTGTGTCTCACCATTAACAGATAGCATGACTCATAATTCTATTAAGGATCATTAAAATATTTGGTAATGCATTCACAGGCTCTCTTCACTGCATGAGAGAACTGGGGATTGCCAGGGAAATGGTGCAGGGAAAGGCACACTAAAATCCTTTCTTCTCAAAGAGGCAGCATATCATTTCTTCTTTCTAAACAAGTACTTATTGCACACCAGAATTCAATTTTCAGGTCATAGTGAGGCATTTCATGCAATCATTTATAAATTTGTACTTTCAGGTTCAGTCATGTTGTAGATCAAAACTGAAGCTATTGATAGTGAAGGAAATATAATTAACAAATTATAATAAATATTACTGATGAAAACTTACTTATCTTTAATAATTATACTTATACTAAACAGCACTAGCTTTTTTAAATTATATATTAAACGAGCCTTGTTTAATATATTGTGACTTTGTGGGTTCATAAAATTAAAAGTCCAGGTTACAATCACTAAAAATTGCTTTTTATTTCCGTAGAAACACTCTTTATCAACCTTTACAGTCCAGAATTACGTCACATACACAATACAACTTGCAAGGTCATCAACCACAAACACAGCTGTTCTTGCACGCGAGTTCAATTACCGACTGACTGTCTGTGGCAGGCAGGCTCCCTTTTTATAGATTACTCACTATCCGGAATGTTCTCAATCAAGATGGCGCTAAAAGAAAGACAAACTCTCTAGAAATCCATCTCCTTCCCCCCACCGTTTCGGCGAGCTTTTATCTCCGCACTGCACTGCCCGTCTCTTTGAACTAGTCATCCACGCCTCCTCGAATCACAATGCAATCACAACAATATTACTATCAAAGATAAGTGAAGTTTTAGTCAGTATTATTTATTATAACTTGGTAATTCTAGATCATTTCAACAGAAAATAAATTAGATGAAATCAGTACCAGTTTAAAGAGATATGCTTGAAAACTGCTAAACCAACTAGCTCAACAAATTAACATGAACACAATCAATATTAAGCTTAAACAAAACTATGCTATTATATTAAACCTTCACTATCATCTAAAAATTGGAGTGTAATATGCAATAAGTGCTAGAACAGTAATAAGACCCCACTTCTTAATGAAACAATAAGATATGTACTGCCTATTTGAGAGGTAAGAATTTTAATGTGCTTCTGCTGGACTATTTTCTCTGCGACTCTCATTCTCTCACATGTGGAAAGAGCATGTGAATGAATGCACTATCATATATTTTAATGAGCCTGTATGAGTTAATATTAAATGGCCCATTCTGTATGTGAGAAGCAACAAGTAATTTCTTAAAGCCTGATGGCAAAATGGTGTATATTAATGTAGGGTTACCAGTTTACTGTTCAAAACCATTCCTACATGTTGCAGTCATTTGTTCAGTGTTTGTTTGCAGTGAAACTAGTCAGCTTTAGAATTATGCTTGCTATGTCCTTTTTCTATGCATGAATCAATGCATGTGGTAACAGTATAAAGATTATGAAAGCCTTTGTTAAAAAATAATAAAATAATTGTGCCAAAGCATAGGTTTTTGAAGTGGAGAAATATTCACTCTAAACATGCATCCAGCCCAAATTGTTTGCTGTAAAATATTTCATTTAAGGAAGTGAATTTGCAAAATTTTGTGAAATATAATGGTAGAAAACTTGACTTCTTTTTTTTTTTGGATTATGTTTACACATTATTATTCTATGTGATACGTCTGTAAATCCCACTCTATGGTCATTTAAATCTTCCTGTACTCAATAATTAAATTTACATTTGAATTTCAAAATTCACTTTTTCTCAAAACTTTCTCCAGCTTGTTTCAAAATTTAAAATGATCCATGCTGCACAGTTTGTGAACATTTTACTTAGAATTATCAGAAGAGGTTCAGGTATGACATATTCAAAATTTATGTACATATCTTTAAATTAATTTTATGATCATAATATTATATTGCAAATTATATAAATGAAAAATATTTCATGTGACTCTACAATACCACCAGCACATAATTATCTGCTTAGTGGTCTTTTAAATTCCAAATAAAATTATGCACAAAATACACAATAGATTATTATATAGTCAGAATATTAAGTATATCAACCAAGAGTTGTGAGTTTTGAAGCATTCACACCTGCACTAATATCTCCAATTGACATATACTCTATTATTAAGAGTAAGCATAGAATGGTAAGCTTCATAAATATTTGCTTTGAAATAGTTACTTGCATATTCCTTTGTTCTTAAGCCTTATTACATTGTCTTTTTCCTCCTAACTCAATGCTGTGAAGAAAGCACAGCTTTTGTTTTCAAAAAGGAGAAACTTCTGGTACTACTATGTACTCTTCACAGCTGGCATAATAGCTGAACTGTGAACTTTTGCTTTAATATCCTTATTTGCATCCAAGAAATACAGGGAAGTCTCTATGCTGTTACATGATTCTAGACTCCCTGATAGCCAGAGGATAGGACTGTTAATTTGGTGAGATTGAGTTATTTTTATTTATGGGCACTCTTTAATTGCTATGATTCTCAGCATCCTTTTCCATATTGGGCATGAAGAGCTGCTTAATTTTGTTCAGAGGCCTCTTTATCAGACTTGAGGTTCTTTTACATGCCATAATTCTATGACAATGAGACCACTGGCTTTATTTCCCTTCCAAAGTAAGCCATGCTAAGGACTTTTACAGCCTAAAACTTCCATTGCCTTCCAGTGGGTTTGAACCCTTAATGCCAGGAAACAGAGGCTAGCATGTTACCCCTAGACCTCATAGAACAGCTCTGTTAATCAATGTCTGCTTCAATTTATTCAAAAGCTACAAACTAGATGGTGTAGAAAGATAATTATGCAACTGAGGCCATCCTAGTACCAAGGCGCTCAAGGTGGTACAGGAAGATTACTGTGCAAATAAGGCCATCTCTCAGGCACTCAGTGTTTCACAGGAATCAAATAATATAGATAAACCATTGTAATATCATAGGTAGTGTTAAATAAGCAAACAGAAACAAAGAAAAATAAACAAACATGCTTATTATTGTTCTTTGAATGCATATTTTAATTAGCTGCCACTGCTTTTAAGATTGATTTGATCTAAGTGGCAGTTGACCAGTTGCATTTAGGGCAACAATTTAAATGAGTACATAGCAAATAAAGATTGAAAACAGTAAAATAACTGTGAGAGATATTTGAGGAATAGTGTAAAAAGCAGGAAACAAAATCACTAAGATCAGTGAATTATTAAATCAGAACATTTTGACCATGAGCAGATAGAGGCAGCTATAGAGAAGAATGTCTGAAAAAATAGATAGTTACTTGAAAGGGTATAATAAATGAACACCACTAAAAATCTCCTTAGTGTGTCCTTAAAAATGTATAACTAAGTAATATAACATGCTTAGATTATTATATGAAAATTCCAAACCGAAAATGAGCCCAAATGATCTTAGATTATCAGGAATTATTTATGGAATTCCAAAAATGTATAAATAAGAAAAATGAATGTTCCCACAAATCTTCTTCTTCTTTAACTTCCCTAGTCATACCACTACTGTGGTGTTAGGGGGATTCCTGTTCCTCTATCCCTTCAAGGTCGGGCCTGAGGAACCGAAGCTTTCGATCCAATAGAGAACCAGGATAGGTGATCAGCCCAATGCCTGGTGTGAAGGTGAAGGAAGTGCATAACAGTATGAGGGCGATATGAATGGTAGGAAAGATGATAAAGGAGCAACTGGTGGAATGCTGACGGGGAAAACCAGAGACTCTGGAGAAAATCCGTCACAGCGCCATGTTGTCTACCACAAATCTCACTTTTCAGTCACCTGGGATCGAACTTGGGCCGCCTTGGTGAGAGCCAAGGGGTCTAACCACCCAGCCATGGTACAGGTCCCACAAATCAATAGCAATGAATTCTTCAACATACAGATTAAGAAGTTAGCTCATAGGAAAGTTTAGAAATAAATGTTTAAATATATAAAATTTCTAAATGCTCATAAAAAATCCAAAAATATCATATTTGATAGATATTAAAAGCAAACATATACAAATATAACAATTTGTAACTTAAAACTTCACTTATCTTATAAGAAATTATGATACTTTTCTTATAAATTGTCCGGGATCGCGATTTCATGGAAAATTTTTCCACATCCTCAGTCGGTAACAACAAAGCTGTCGTCATCATTACAAACGCTAGATGTTAATATGTTGTTGTTAGTACTACCAAAATCTGAAAATGAAACAAATTAAAAAACAGAATCGACTGCCGGCATTTCAGAATTCATTACGCGATATTTGTTTTTTAAAATAAATATATTTTCCCAAACTATTAAATCTATCGGACGATTTAATTGTTTTAATAATTTAACTTCTGGATTTATTTCATGGTTAAATGACCAAAATTGATCTGCTACTGCCGATTTTCAGTCTGTTTATACTTACTGTTATGAAAATGTTCTATCATTCTGGTTTCTAAATTATGTTTTGCCTTTCCAATATAAACTTTATCACAACCAAAACAATTAAATTGATAAATATCCAATTTTTTATTATTAGGAATTTTATCCTTTTTAAAGAAATGCAATAAATTTTTAATACTCTATTTATTTTGAGGAACTAACGTTATACCAAACTCTTTAAAAAAAATTGAAAATGTTTATTAACCCAAGGATGGTAAGTAAATTTTTTAAAATTATAATCGTCTTTTATTTTTTTAAGGGTAGAAATATCATGACAGTTTTTTGATATTTAAATTTTTCAATTTTTTTATTTATAAAGTCTTTATTAAAAACCATTAATTAAAGCAGTATTAATAAAATGTTTATATTCTTTATTAAATTCATCTTTATACAGGGGCATATTTATTAATCTATTAATCAAACTATTGAAAACAGCAAATTTATGTGGAAAAGGGTTAAAACTTTTATTTGTTATGTAATTATCAATATGAGTAGACTTCTTATAAATACCAAAGTTTAATTTATTATTATTTCTTATTATCTTTAAATCTAGAAAAGGTAGAAAACCATTAATTTCAGTCTCTAATGTAAATTTTATAGCTTTGTCTTGTAAATTTAGTAATTTTAAAGCATCATTTATGTGTTTATCAGGAACAATAGCAATTGGTATTTATCAATTTAATTGTTTCAATTGTGATAAAGTTTATATTGGAAATACAAAACGTAATTTAGAAACCAGAACAAACAAATATTTTCGTATAAGTATAAACAGACTGATAAATCGGCTGTAGCACTTCATTTTTGGTCATTTAACCATGAAATAAATGTAGAAGTTAACTTATTAAAACAATTAAATGATCCGATAGATTTAATGATTTGGGAAATTCATTTTAAAAAACAAACATCACGTAATGAATTTTGAAATACCGGCAGTCGATATTGTTTTTAAATTTGTTTCATTTTCAGATTTTGACAGTACCAACAAGAACATATTAACATCTAACATTTGTAATGATGACAACAGCTTTGTTGTTTCCGGCTGAGGATGTGGAAGAATTTTCCATGAAATCGCGATCCCGGACAATTTATAAGAAAAGTGTCATCATTTCTTATACGATAAGTGAAGTTTTAAGTTACAAATTGTTATATTTGTATATATTTGTTTGCTTCACTGTTAATAGCTTCATATTTTATGTAATTAAAAGCAGACATTTTTGAGTGCTAAAACATTTTTTGCTTCCCTTCTTTCATTAAAGTCACTGTATGACTTACAAGATGTTTGACATGCTCAATAATTTTGTGCCTTTAGCTTTTCAACAGTGCAGTGCAATAATTTATCTGAAAGATATCCAAGACATTTTTCCTTTTGAAGGACATTCAGATGTTTTATCTATTTTGTATTTTTGGAAGGTATTGTTATTACATGTTAGTATATTTTCTTGAGCATACTTCTTTCTTTTATGTCTCTTAAACTGCTCAGAGAATTCATGTTTCAGTTGCTGTAAACGACATAAGCACTTCTTGTTTCAGCTTTAAAAACTTTTACTTTGCCACTGATATAATTTATAAATAAAAGTTATTTTCATGTTTAAATCAGTTACAGTGCTATGCAGAAAATAAAATAATTCATAGTGTCATATCTTGTGAACTGGGCATTCCATTGTGCTTAAATGTTTGTCTTGCATCTGAGTGTTTATTTACAGCACTTACACTCGCTCACTTTTATTTAGCCACATAACTCATCACTGTTTTATGTTTTACAGACTAATGAAATGCCTCCACAGCTTCGTAGTTGTTTTGCAGCTCTGTTGTTATTGTTCTGCTAACAGAAATATGGTATTCTATTAGCATTGTCATAAGCTAAGAGTTGGGTTGAAGTATAGGCATTTTATAATCTTCTAAAGTTGCTTATAGTATACTAATCTATTAATGGTGGAAGTCCACTGGCCTTTTTACATAACTTTTTTAATCTTTGATATTAATTTGTTGTGTTTCATATTATTGATTTCATGTAGTTTTATGTGTAACAGTGAAGTTGGTTGTGAACCAGTAATCTCCACCATATGTAACATTTGTTCAAAAATATACGTAATTATTAGTGGGACCAGTCCTGCCCATAATATATCTATACTATATATTATAGTGACCGCGCTTAGAGCATCCCCAGGTGCTTCGCTTTGTAAGGAAAAACTGTTCTCACCCCTAACCACAATGTCATAAACATCTTAGGTTACACTTACCGGGGTGGTGGGGTGAAGAATGTTAGGCTCGTGTTTATAGCTCAAAATACCCAGGGTTGCCGTTGTTTAAAATAACATTTAGAAGGAAAAGAACTTCAAGCTGATTTCACTGTATGAACTAGTCATTTGGTTTACTTATTGATATTTTCAAATAAATTTTAAATAATTAATGTATCCTATAATAATACATAATGTTACAACACTTTATAACATAACTGAAAAGAGATATATTACCTATGCTGTTATGGTATAGTACTTATATTACCAACGAGACTAAATGCATATTGTTAGCATAATATCCAAGGAAAGCTTAGTAAAACATCATTACAATTTTAAAAGGGTTAAATTGCATCAAGGTGCATGAATTTGCGAGGGATATTTACTTGCAAATTAAAGAAACACTTTGGATATTCTGGTAGTTAATAATAATTTATAAGCAAAGATTGCACGTTAGAGCTTTTTTTATTGCAATCGTGAGCTGATTTATCCTAAAACATTTTCCTATATTCTATGGCAGCTACAGGTGGTGAATTTCAGTTGGTTTAACAAAGCAGTAAATACTTCAAAAGTAAGAAAACAAACTAAGGAATTAAAGAAAAACTAGTAAGGAAACTCTATTACTCTTTTTAAATGCTGGAACCTTTACAAGGATGTCTGCTAATTTTACAAGTTTGAATAAAGTTAAGGAGTGTAATTTTTTGGGGGTGGGGGGCTTCTGTTAAACAAAATTTAAATAAATAATCACGTACATAATAATTAAATGTCATACCTTTAGAACTCGAGAAAGGCTAGAAATACTGTTAGGTATATATTACAAGTTTGAATGGAAATCCATGTTAGCATATCCATGTTAGGTTCGATTCCCACATCTCCACATCTCCACATCTTAATTAAATTGCGCAAGTGCTAAACACCAATAACTATTCAACACTAATAAATGTATAAAACTACACTAAGTAAAACACTATGTAACTTCTATAAATATAAGAAGCTTAATTAACACACATAAGAAGCACGTTTGCAGTCTAAGCTAATAGAAGGTACTGCAGTTCTAAGTACACAAGAAAAATATTGCAACAGCACTTTAAGTTGGTGAACGTATTAAGAAGGACCACCCCATATGTTTAAGGGTGGTAGACCCTTATAATCGCTTGCATGTGAAAATGTGTGATCAGAAAGGAAAGCTGTGATGCCACATGGGATGGAATGAACGCGGCTACTATACCAGGGCATAGCTCTAAAGGGTAGAGGTAAAGGTAGATTAGGTAATAAGGGAACAACCTGCACCTTGACACACAAATGGCCCTTCTGTATATACACCCCCGGGAGGAATGGATGAAAAGAAAAGCCCCAGGAGACGTATGGACTGCAGGAATGGACATTATAAGTAGCAGAGACATGCAGAGTTCTCTAATAGTAATTGGCTTGACCACCCAGATGGGAGATGCTCAGCGCAAACTCCCCAAACCTCAGAGGTCCCGTCCAGCAGGAGCTAGGGAAAACTTGTTTGGAACAGCCACTCTTTGGGAGAGCCGAGAACAAGTTCCAAACTGCAAACCTCTATGCCAGTGGCTACCATCTCAATGCACAGTGTGCAAGTTTACCCGTTGCACGCTTATATAGTTTACCGTGCACTCCGTAGCCTACAGAGCAGTGGCAGAATGCCAATATTGCAATTTAAATGCACAATTGACAGTGCAACAATAATAATTGAATTGTAATATGAAGGATATAATTGTTATATAAATTGTTTTAATTGTTTCTTTCATTATCATTCTACTATGTACCTTTATTTTAATAAAGAAACAAATGAACAACAAATTGATAGTTTAAATAAAATGAAAATAATTGACAATCTACTTACAATACAGCAGTATTAAATAACAGCTCAAAGAAAAACAATAAGCACAACATGTTACTCAGAAGTGGAAGCTAGTTTTCTAGATTTTTGGTGTCTCTTTTGACACACTAGTTTTTAAAAATTAGGTATCAATGTTTGTGCAGCAGCTAGTCTAAGTTGACATTTTAAGCTCTGATCTGACAATTGAATTCTGCAGCGGTTTTTGTTCAATTTCATTAGCGAAAAAAAAAAATTGTTTTCTGAGTATGTTTGGACTCACACACACATACATACTCAGAAAACGAGCGGCATTTCTATGTAGACGAGGAAATGTATTTCTTGGAAAATGTGAATAGAAATCACTCCAACTAATTCTATTTTGGAATTTATTTTTCATTTGACAATTGCATTGCAAATTGATAAGTTCAAGTTGAAATTCAGATGGAACATTATCAACTTCTGTAGAGCAAAGCTCAGCAAATATTTGGAGAATTGGCTGTAATTGCACCAAGTCTTGAAACCTTTTCTGAAATTCTTGGTTCAACTCTCTTAATATTTGAACATATTCTTGCAAGTCCATGGCCTGAACAAACTGCTGAACTATTGAGAGCTTTGGGAAATGTACCAAGTTCTTTGAGGTTAACTGCCTTTCCCATAAGGATAGTTTTATTTTGAATGCTCTGATACTATCACTTTCTATAAACAAGAAATACTCTTCCCATGAAGGCATAAATGTAGGAGTAGATGTCCTATGTCCTACGTGTCACATTACATTCTCAAACTGATATTATATTTACAAAAAAAAAACTGCAAGAGACAAGACAACAATGCTGTCTCAAACTGAAGTCGCACAGCACTCATGGCAGTGCACAGTGCTATGTCATTTGCTCTAGCACAAAATCGATCCTCTTGGTGACCACTGCTCTATGCCATCTGCCAGCCATCAATTTACATATAGCCCAGAAGTTGTCCTTTAACCCTCCGTTAGGCGCACAAATTGGCAGAAAACATTGGTCATGCGGGGCCTGGGAGGCCCGCACTATATTTATGTAGTTATATGTGTGTATTTCTTTTTGTTTTAATTTTTTCTTTCCCCCCATTTTTGGCTTTATTTAGGTTAATTATATATTACTTTTATTAGTATAATCATATTAAGTACATCAGCTAAAATAAAATATGAATAGAGTGTGCATTACAATTTGTAATTAAATAAAGCTAGGGGTCTCCCAGACCTGGCACGGCCAACAGAAGGTTAACATGAAGAAAGATAAAATGAGAGGAAATGTGGAATAGGAGAGGAATAATGGAAGGTACTCCAACATTTACCTGGCCAATCATGGGAAAACCACTGAAAAATCCATGGTCAGAGTGGGCAGCCACCAGGGACCTGCCGAATGTGAGTCTTGCATGTTACTGCGAATCCATCTCAATGAGTAAAAAGGTACTAAAAAGAGCAGATCAAGACAAGAAAATTTCAGAATCCACTTTACTGTACAAGCTATCTACAGAGATAAGTCTTAAAACACATTTAAGTGAAATTCTGGAAAGATTGGCAAATAGTAAATGAGTTGCTCAAGAAGTATCTTAAACACAACATATAAGAATTATATAAAATCATTATTGCAATATGGAGGTGAAACTGTAGTGACAGCTACCAAATAAAGGCTAAATAAACTTGAGATGGTGCAAAATTAGGCTCTAAGAATAGTTTCAGGGGGAACTGAAACTACACCAGTTACTGCAATGCATACAGCTACAGATAACCCACCCATTTATCATGAAAGAGAAAAACAATCCTTAATCTCAAAACACAAGAAAATTACATACACAAGACAAACAATATATAAGAAATATAATATACAGACAAATACTAAAATTGTAAAAACAGTGCTTCCAAGATCTCCTCTCTCTCAAATAGAAATTAATCTAAAGCAAGGGTCTCCAAACTTTCCAGCCTTAGGGCTATACGGGTTACTTCAGTAAGTTCCAAGGACCAAAACCATTTTAATTTTCCTGCTATTATTTTTAATTTCTAGATAAGCACACACACTGGGTGAGTATATGCTTGCTAAATTTGCTATTTCAGTCACTGTTGCCTATTGTTACAACTGTGACACTTGAGGACATCTGCTAGTCAAAGGCAGAAATAGGTAGTTGCAGAACCTCCTATTGCTAACAGATGGCACTAATATTACTTTTAAAAGTCCAGTAACGCATTTGTAAACAAGCTTACTGGTTCAATATAACTGCAATTTGAGCATAAAAAGGCTTAGTGGTGCAACCATGAGTCAGTCTGCCTAGGGAAGTCGAAGGAAACAAAATTGTCTATTGTCAAATAAAGTACTGCATAACCCCATTTAAAAGACATCTTTGAACTGACCAGTGCCCATACATAACAGTATTTTGAATTAACTTGTTGTTTTTATGGGTGATTTACTAGTATGGAGAAGAAACGAAGAATAGACAGTAAATACAGAACATTCAAAGATCAATGGAAGTATCAATATTTCTGACTGTGTCCAGTAAAAGATGCTATGTTTGACTTGCAATAAAACCATAGCCTTCTCAAAGAATAATAACATTAAAGTCATTTTGAGAGGAAACATTTTCAAAGTTACTCAAAATATTGAGTAAGTTTGCAGACAGACAAATTTGAAGCTTTGAAGCACAAATTGAAATTGTAGCAATCTTTGTTAATGAATGTCAACACTAAGAGGGTGGATGCTACTCATGCCAGCTTTTCATATGGCTGTTTAAATCACAGAACATGGAACACCATTTGCCGATGGAGAAATGTTCAAAGAATGCGCAATTCCAGTAGCCAAATAAATGTACTTGGAAAGGTAAATTTATTTCAAACTGTCAGCTTGTCAGCAAACCCTTTAGTTGGAGAGTTCAAGACATCACAGAAAATGTATCTCAAATGTCTGACAAAAATAGACATCTTTAATGGTTTTCACTGGCCTTGGATGAGTCAACAGATGTCAGATACTGCTCAGGTGTTGATTTTTATTTGAGGAGTAGATAAAAGCTATGACGTGTTTGAAGAACTCAATATTAATAGTATTTACATCACAACTATTGGGGAAGACATTTTTAAGGGAGCTGAAAATGCTATTAATAAAAATAACCTTTGTTGAAAAAATGTGAAATCTACTACAACTAATTCAGGCAAAGACATGTGTGGTAAAAATAAAGGAGTGGTTGCATTTGTGTTAAAGGCTATAGAAGATTATGATGATGGTTCAGAAACACTGGTCTTAATTGTATCGCTCATCAACAGTCCTTGTATGGAAATTGTTTGGATGTATGTGAAGTTGTAAAACCAATCATATCAGTTGTTAAATTGATCAGTGGATCTACAGTGGTCTGAATCATCAACAATTCTGTAAGTATATTGAAAAGACTGCAGAAAATGACTTACCATACCATACTGCTTAGTTGCAGAGAAGTCCTTCAGCTCTTTTTTGAACTTGGAGCAGAGATCAACACTTTTAATGAAAAGCACTGCCCTCTTACCGAATTATAAAATAGCAAATGGCTTTGGAAGTTAGCATTCCATATCAATTTGACAAAACTTATAAATAAACTGAATTTGAGATTGCAAGGAGAAAATCGGCTTCTCCCTGATTTATACACTAATATAAAATCGTTCTGGCAGAAAATGATACCTACTGTTTCAATCACAATTAAGTAAAAAATGTTTCACACATTTTAAAACACGTGAAATATTTAAGAACAATAGTGAGTGCGAGTTTGCCATTGATTTTGCAATCAAAGCTTTGAGTGCTTTGAAGATAAATTTTGATATTTGTTTTGATGTCATTGTGAATGAAATTAAGATTTATCTATCACAATCCTTTTGATACTCATGTTGAAACCCTTGGCCTGGACCTCCAAATGGAAATCGTTAATTTACAGTGAAGTGATATAATTTAGAACAAATATCTAAATTTATCTTTGTTGCAACTTTACGAGTTTTCAGCTAGTACAAATTAACAATTTGCATAAATTTACTTATGGTCTGTTTTGTGTTTTGGGTATTATTTACTTGTGTAAGTAAACTTTCTCCAAAATTAAGTAGACAAAGACTGTTTACAGATCTAAGTTCACCAAAGAGCATCTTAAATCTCTTTTACTAATTGGTGAAAGTAACATTGATCCACAACTACAAGCTACAAATATTATCAGTAAAAATTTACAATTACATAAATCTCATTGGTATTTTTCAAAAGTGGACATAAGCTGTTATTGGGACTCATTTCAGTTATTTGTAGTTATTATGCTTAAATTAAACATTCTGCATATTGTACTTGTCATTAAGCTTTACCTAGTAAGTAAATAAAACTGAGTTATTATCATTCTGTGCTTCTTTGCAACTTGTCACAGCAGCAATAACAACAATATCATTAGCTGTTGCAGACTGCAAGTACTCTTATATAACTCTCTAGAATCCTGTGATGGAAAAGACAGTTATTATAAATAAAACTATGATACTCACAATTAATCATTTCTATTTGCATATTTTGTTATTTTTCATATAACAGTAATAATATAACATAATATACTGTCTTACAAAATAATATGTTGAAAGCTATGCAAATACATCCATCCATCCCCTTTCCTTTAAATGAGATGAATGAATATTCTCTCTTGAAAATTATCTAAAACTTTCTCCCTGGTGAGCTGTCAATAACCATTCTTAGTTATTTTCCATGGCTATAAATGTGTTCCTTATTGATTCTATGTATATAATAAGGTTGGCTACATATATTTTAATACTTGATTATTTGAAACCCATTTCTTATTTATCTGGACATAAATGCTAATTAAGTATTCATGAATAGTAAACAAGGAAACATGGACATTACGCTAATTAATGAAAATATATAAATAGCATATTAGATTATTAAATTATTGATAAGTCGTATTTTTTACACATCAGCTTCACTTACTTACCTATTAGATATACCATATACAACCTTTTAGATATACTTACGTACCTACGAACATTTTAGATATTCTACAGCCTTTGGTTTGTCATTTGGTTTCATTAAATAGAGAGAATAAGCAATACAATTACTTCAATGTGTTGGATAAATGACAACTTGTAGGAAAAATTTGTAATTTTGGTATTGTGACTAAATGCAACACAAAGTTGTACTAAATTCACTTTGCCACTAGAATTATTATCCCAGTGCTAACTTAAAATTGCCCGCCTGGTAGCATAGATGATAGCTTGTCTGCCTCACGTTCAAGAGGTCCCGAGTTCGAATCTCAGTCGGGATGAGTTACCTGGATAAGGTTTTTCCGGGGTTTTCCCTTATCCTGAAAGATGAATGTCAGGTAATTCTAAGCTCAATGGACCATGGGAACATTTGAGCATCATTTCTCCCATTCCATTCATCGTCCAATATGGCTTAACATTGGAGGACATAAATTTAAAAAAAAAAAAAAAAAAGCCTACAAATAGTTTCAATTTTTACAAATATACAAAGCTAACATGTCTCTTTATAGATAGTCAACATGAAAAATTCAATGCCATGGCCGGGATTTAAACCACAGATCTTTTGGTTTCCGTCCAGTCACTCTTACCCATTGAGCTACCATGGCCAATGAGCCATCCTGAGATTAAATTCTCCAGTTGTCTTATATATATATATTTACCCAGTAAACCACTAGGGGCTCTCATATCTGAGATACACTATTTGTGGCAACTTACTATCGTAAGTGCTTGAATCCCAGGCTTCATCATTAAACTCTTATTATTTAAGTTAATTTTTAATTTCCATTAATTAACTTAAATAAATAATAAATAACTTAAATAATAAGAGTTTAATGATGAAGCCTGGGATTCAAGTACTTAAGATAGTAAGTTGCCACAAATGGTGTATCTCAGATACGAGATTTACCAGGTAAATATATATGAGTCAGTTGGAGAATTTAATGTCAGGACGGCACGTTGGCCATGGTAGCTCAATGAGTAAGAGCGACTAGATGGAAACCAGGTGGTTCAAGTTGCGGCCATGGCATTGAATTTTTTATGTTGACTCTATCTATCAAAAACCTTAGCCTATATATGGCTAGTGTGAAGAAATGATTAAATTCCATAAATTAACTTAAATGTCTCTTTATATCAGCGGGTCAGGGAAGGAATGTTCTGGAAACAAAATTCTCTCGAATTGAAGGAATGGAACATTGTCAAAGACGTATCTTCTAGTTTCACATCTTTGTTCAGGGCAACCTCTGGACGTAGTAGACTTCATCATTGATCCGCCTCTCCACACAGTGCAGTTTTTACTTCTCTGGTTGGAGCTTGGAGAAGCACTCCTTAGTCTGGTAAAGCGATATATGTCTTCCCACCAGAAACCTTTGCAGGCTTACTGATCTGTCAGATCTTCCTCCAATCGCTCGTTACCTGAAGCTGACAATGCTCCATGAGGTTCCATGAACACTGGCCTTCTTGGTGCATCTCTGTACCCATCTCGCTCCTGGCGGGCCCAGCCGTAGCCTGTGTAAGGGTTGACTTGAAACCCCAGGATGTTTGTTGGGGCTATGGAGCGTTAGCTCCTCTCATCCAACTTGCAGAATTCTCCTGCTGACATGGACCATCGCCTCATGCTTCCCAAGGGCATTCAGACCGAGTATCACCTTCTCAGCCACCCTTGCAACAAATACCCATGACTTACAATGCTTCACCCCAAGGTCAACTCCAGCAAGGCTTTCTTGCAAGGTGTGCCCAATGCCGTCACTATTTGGTAGAGCCGATCCGGTTTTCCTGATTGCAAGCCCTCCACCACATCGGATCTGATCATGTTCACTGCTGCACCCTTGACCATCTCTATCTTACCATCCGTGATGAGGTTCTCCACTGTTCTGTCCAATACATACAATGTCACTCAAAGATATGGCTCCAAATTGCCATATGCTCTTACTCGTTTCCTTCCGCCTCATACACTTGGTCGTTGACAGTCCTCCACCATGTGTTCTAGGTGGCCGCTTCCCCAACACATGTTTCTAGGGGATCGTCGACCTCCTTGAGCTGAACGTCTGTTCCCAACGTACCGAATACTTCTGATATTCAAGGTGGGGGCATTTATCATGTTATCCACCTGCAGCTCTCTTCTCAACTTGGTGCTTTCAAGTCCATCTTAGGCATCGACCAGTTAGTTTTCAACTAAACTTTCCAAGTGCTAAGCCACCCTCTAAGGTCCTTAACGGCCAAGATCTTCCTCTATTCATCTGAGCATTTCTAAATCCTTGTTCATGCCAGTCAGCAATTTTCATCTCTATTTTCTCTATTCCATATTTCATTTTCTATTTGTCCTTCACTTTCTCTACTCAAGATTTCATTTTCATTGTGATCATCTTCACTAAGATTTTATTTCAATCTTCAGTTCTTCCTTCACTTTTTCCATTCTGGACTCCATTTTTGATTCCATCTTGTCCATACTGGTTTTCATTTCATTCTTAATTTCTGTCTTGAGGAATTTACTGTCATTATTTCATTTTCCATTTTATCCATGCTGGATGCCATTTATTTCATTTGAGAATTTACATATTTCAATTTGAAGTTAACTTCTTTGTCCATCTTCTGCATTCTATATTTCATTTCCTTCATGCAGTATTTCACTTCCTATTTTGTCCATTCCAGATTTCATATTTTTCATTTCACTCATTAATTGTGGAAGTTCTTCCTCCATCGTGGCTTCTTATCCCACTTCCTGACACCAGTATGACTAAATGACAACACAAAGATGTACTGAACTAATTTTGTCACTAGAATTGTTAGCCTGGTGCTAACTTACAGTCACTTTAATTTTATACAAATCCACAAAGCAAACACTGCAAGCAAGCAATGTCTTTTTTTCATGTCTCTGTTGCAATGCCAAATTGTGCTGCTTGTCGCTTCTTGACACTTGTTAAGCCCACAGTTTTGCTTGCCAACGAAACATTGTTACAGTTGAATCTTCTAGATCTTCCGAAATTGAATGGTCTGGAGCACATAAGTGCTTCGTGACCTCAGCTAGGGCTGTCCTTGAATATTCCCTTTTTCTTTGTATAAACAACAAAGTGTGTGGAATAGGATGGCCACACTTAATCCCTTTATGGAAGGCATTCACTGCTGTATGACAGTATTAATGTACATACTGATTTAATTTCTCTACTGCAGTATTTACTCAGTAGGAGAAATGACCAATATCATTAAATTGATGCATTGATATTTAACAGGGCACAAAATAATGTATGTAAATGTTTATTTTCTCTATCAGTTAACTATGGCAGGTACTATAATATAAATTGGCTGGCCCAAACTTACTTTTTAAATGTTGCTCCTCTTTATAAAGATATGACAGAGGTATTTGTAGGAATATTATCACATTTTGATACACTGCAGTAATTGAAGAATATCTTCTGTTATAATATTATTGTATATAGTTCACTATGTCTATATGTATCCATTGTTTAAATTTAAGGATTCTATAAGCTATTTTACTAGCCAGTATATTTAACATTAGTGTGAATTGTTCAAATAAAAACAAGCTTCAGTCCTACACTATCAACCCAACTCTTGACCAAATAGTCTGTGCACATCTGCATGATTAATGTAGATTCCATTTTAAGTTCTGCATTTATTGGACAAACAGAACATTATTCTTAGAATATAGTGCTTTTTCAAGTGAGGTCTGCATAGTCTTAGTTTATGATAATGCTAGTAGTATGTCTTGCTATAAAAGTGTTTCCTTACTGACACTTGCACAGCTTAAATAAAAGTTAATATTATTAACTTATAACTTAAAATAAAAAATTAATTTATTTATGAAAATATCTGATAAATGAGACACAAATAAAAATAGTATTCTTATTAATATTCACCTCCTATAATGTCAGGTCTTATATTCTTAGTATAATACCTTAAGTGAAAATAGAATAAAACTTTGATTTTATTGATTTGCTGCTTCTTTCTCTCTTGCTTTCTCCCATTTATTACTGTATTGGAATGCTAAGCATAGTTTTTGCAAGATGGAAAATGAGAAATTAGACTGTATGAATTTACTCTCATTATGCAAGGAAAGCTGTAGTTCATTTCTCTGTTCTTAATTCTTCTAAGCATTGAACCTGAAAGCTGTGTTTTTCTGCTCTGTCAGGTTTTCTTCAACATGGAACTCAGATATCTATATCTGACATTGTTAAAAATTGGCTATTTCTTTGGTTTTCTACCGTTTACTAATTATGCTCATACACCTACTAAAGCATATGCAGTAATAAGAGGGCTTCTGATGCATTGGCTGTGTTAAGTAAATATTGTTAGGGAATCCACCTAGTAATAATTGGATGAGTATTGTGAGTACCGCACTAAACTGCAATCACAGTGATCACTTATTCAAAAAGGAAGGAGCTGTTACAGAAATTATATTGTAACATTAATTGATATAAATTTAACAGCATCATAAAATAATCTGTGGATAAGCCATGGCAGAAAGAATGTGTAAAATATTTGAAACACTACCTGGCACAAAAAACATATGTACATTTTGATATTAAAAATGTTATATAGGTTTGTGTCATATTTCACAAATAATTGAGAGAAAGCACTGACATTTTTAAGCAAATGTAGTCTAAGCCAATATTGAAGTAAATAATTAAATGTCATATAAAAAGTCCTGCTAGGAGGAAAAATGATCAAGAGAGACACAGACAATAAGGGCAATCACTGCAGCTCTCAGCATATAATTATAAATACTGGCAGATATGGAAATTTGCAAGCACACAATTTAATGTTTATAATGTAATTAATTTAATGTTTGAGAAATGTTTGAGAGGAAAGCTGTTCTATCACAATAGCAACTTACCAAAAATCATATGGCATTAACATAAAAAAGGTTAAAATATTTTCCTTATTTATATCTAGATATTTCATTTAAATTCCTAATTTTAGTACCAATTGTGCATGCACTTTCATCTTGCTGCAACTAATTATACTCATGTATAATATACAGTAGATATTGTGACTTTGTTCAGTTTTTCAAACTGTCACTTCACTTAGTTTTTACTGTCACTTAATCTAATTCAACTCTAGTCGAAAGTTTGCTTAGCTCATACTGCCACTTCTCTTATGTGAGCTAGCTCAATTTTCATCATCACACTTGGTTCCACTACATAGCAGCATAAGAAATATACCCAACCTGGCCTCTTTTTCCAGATGGTTTACTCATTGGAGAGTCAAACACAAGATATCTTGAATCTCTTGTAATAACAGCACTCAGTGTCTATAAGCAAAATCATCCCAAACTCTCTTGAACTACAGTCCTTTTCATGCACTCACTCACTTGTGACTCACTCAATACTATCTGATTCACTTCACAAGAGCGCTCGCTTATATAGCAGTAGGAATATTCAAGAACCTTCAAGATGTCAAAACATCCAAAAGGTTCTAGTTTTTTAGTGTTAGTGTTTATCATATTTATGTTGGGGAACACGTGTCTTATTGGAAAAGTCACTGCTTCAAACAGCTAAGCCGATCAAAATAGATCGTTACAACTTCCTCAGGGTTGACATGGTATACAACATCGTTGATATGGGTGGTTATCTTATATGGGCCATCCCAGGAATGTTGTTGTTTCAGTGACTTCTCTTTAGTCCTTATTGGACTAAATAGTGTGTCTTCATTCGGTAGCTTGTTAGCTTCAAGTGCTCCTTGGTGAAATGGTGTATTACCTCCAGCTTTACCATTAGCACCCTGTAATATCCTTTGCCAGCTGGTGCGCATGAAAAGGCATAGTGAACAACAGATCACATGGTAGCCATATCTCCCATCCGAATACCATATATTTTATTTATATTTACTTATTTAGTTATTTATTTGTATATACTAAGTAACAGCACAAAGAATATGTCATTAAACCAGCTCAGGTTGTTGTTATCTTGCCATATTCTCATGCTTTCCTTGAGTTCCAAAACACTTTAATGATGATGATGATGATGATGATGATGATGATGATGATGATGATGATGATGATGATTTTTTGTTGTTGTAATTTACGTCCTCCAACGTTAAGTCATATCGGACAGTAAATGAATTGGGTGAAATGATGCTTAAATGAGTCCAGGGTCCATGGAGCTTAGAGTTACCCGACATTTGTCTTGAAGGATAAGGGAGAACCCTGGAAAAAACCTTATACAGGTAACTCACCCAGACCGAGATTTGAACTTGGGACCTCTTGAACATGAGGCAGACATGCTACCATGTACGCTACCGAGGCAGGCTGATGACGACGACGATGACCTGTCATGCCAGTGGACCTAGGTACAGATGTTTGGTAGGTCGGGAGGGATAACAGCAACTGCACATTCCAATCTTGAATTGCATAAACCTGTGGTCACTTGCTGAAATAATCCATAGCCAACAATAGGTAGCAATCCCCTGTTTACATCACTGAGAAAGTGCCTTCTACATCAAATATAGTCCTTTTGAACAACACTCTGATGTTATACTGTTGCATCCAGCCCTGTCCCGACTCAGAGTTTGGGGCCCATAATTTCCATACAGAAATCATTGCTGCTACCACCTCATGCCACTTCAAAGATGCAACCAATAGAATCGACGACAGAGTGTTTATAGGGCCTTAGGCACAAGTGTTCTCCAATAGTACCATCTCCTCTAACACTTCCTTCGCCTTGCCCTTTGGGAGTACTAGATGCTCTATCTAATGTTTTCTGTCTGCAAAATCCCACACTCTCTTTAACACACTGCTTCTGATCATCAGGGTGTTCCATTGGGCCCAATATCAGCGCTATAGATTGGGCTCTATAGGGTAACTTCTGTCCACATAGGTCATTTGCCCAATTCCTTATTCATCAGGATGTTTTGATTCTCCAGCTGCTCCTTCCTCAAGGTCTCCTAGTCCTGGCTGCAGGTTTTACCAGACATATGGTTTCAACACCTTTTTTTGTCTTGACTTTCACAGTGATTGTAGTTTTCCTGGTACAGTCTTCAAGAAAGAGCATCTATGTTAGAGTGACACTCCCCTGTCCAGTGCTCCAAGGTAAAAGTGTAGGTATTCCTGAAGTCATTGAACCCAGTGGGCTACCTGTCCTTTTAAATTACGAAAACCCAGCAGCCAAGTTAAGGCAGAGTAGTCTGTTTGGAAGTAAAGCTCCTGCCCATAAAAGTACCGGTGGAAGTGCCTCAGGGTCTCCACAATAGCCAGGAGCTCTTTTCTTGTTGTTTGGCCTTGTATAGGGTTCTACTGAAGTAGGCCATTACCCGGTCTTCTCCATTCTGCCCTTGCGACAGAATATCTCCAATGCCAAACTCACTGACATCCATGTCCACGACTAATCTTTTACTGAGGATGGGATATCACAAGTGTTCTTCAGACGCTTTGGCTTGGTCTGACCACTGGAAGGTTTGCCATTTCTCTGTCAGTTGTGTCATCTTTGGCAATATGCTACACCCCACCCAAAGTTGCAGTAATATGTGCAGAGGACAAATTATAGTTATGAAAGAAAATTATAATATAATTTTAGATTTTGAGCTCTGATTTCAGCAGAAAAAAATAATTCTGCATACTTTTTTTTCATACTTACTCAAATAAGAAGTGATTAAGTCAAATGTTGTATGATAGAACTGCAGCTGATATAAATGGTTATATCCACTTCCCTAGTTAAATGTCTAGTTTTGCCACAGATTAGCATTTTCATTTTGTATAAATTGTAATTTTTGCTGCCATGAACCTAGCACAAGTCCAGACAGTTGTGTATCACTTATTGCTAGAGGTAGCTCTAAGTTTCCTTAAGAGAGAGGCTAACACATTTTGAAACCTGTGCTTGAAAAGTTTCATTACTTGGTTTTACTATCAAGTTTTTACTGTTCATTATTTGAGAGCTTAATTCTTATCCAGAAATTGTTTTCTACTAAATGTAAACCATATTTGTTTTGGCTTATATGCATCTTTTTCCTTCCAGGTTAGTAGAAAATCTAATGAGATACAATCCAATGCTAAAATAAATTCACTCACTGCCGGAGCGAGTACATACTCATCTGGTTTAAATAAATAGGGTAAAAATTGAAGGGTGGATTTTGATTTTACCAAATCAAACACCACAAAATGCCATATATTTTCTTTAATTATTGAGGGGAGAGGGAGCTATAGTTGAGCCCTCTATCAGTCCCTCTCTGGATCTGCTTATGCTCACCTCAAGGATGACAAATACTGTACATCACCTCATTGTATTCATTTATTGTAGATTCAAATTAAATATGACAAGTGGGGTTTGCCCCATCAACTCACTGCAGCTGATGTTTATGAAAGTAAAACCATGTGATATTCACAAGATTTAGCTTATCCCTTTGTGTGTAACAGTAGTGATAGTAGAATAAAAAATGTCAAGGACTCATGAAAGGTGTGCATGGTTTAGGATAGGAAGTTGTTAGATGAATATTAATAAATTATCATAATGCCAAAGAAGACTTCAATTCGTTCACTTTCTGCGGGGTATACTATACAAAAATGTTTTCAGTAAGCATTAAGTATTAGTAGTGTATTATTGTAGTATAACAAGTAATGATAATTGTAAATTATGGCAGATATTGCTAGATAACTTATACTAATTTACATGCTTGGCTGGGGACTTAGCTCAATTTAACTTGCACACATTGACTTGCAACTAGAAGTTGCAAGCGGGTGAGGTGCTTTCCAGGGTCTAGATATATGTATGTAGCTTTACTATGAAAGGGTATATAAAATGGTGACCTATAGCCTTTCAGGTAGTTTTAATAACTTGATTTCAATGTTTATTTAATGGTAGTTTTGATCCAAAGATGTAATGTACCTGCTGATTTTTATATTTATTTGTATTTGATGGACCACTTATGCTCTATGAAATTAATGTCAATATTTCTTGTAGTTTTCCCAATGTATACCGTATTACAATTTCTGCATTGAATCTGGTAGATTCGTGTCCTTTTCTCTAGAGGTATGCAATAAGTTTTACTTGATTTTATTAAGCTTTTGACAGTTGTGTATTTTTTGGTGTTGCAATGATGCGCTTCTGAAAATAAACAAAGCTGGGAACAAAATGAGGTCGATAGTAAATAACATCAATGCACCCACTTATAAATTAGCAAAATGGTTAGTGAATGAATACAACTCTCTACCTAAGTTTGAAAGTCTAAGCATCAAGTATCCCATAGATTTGGTCAAAAGAATTTCAACACTAATGCTCTCCAAAGACGACAACTTGATATCTTTTGATTAAAAGCTAATTTCCTAGCATACCTACAGACACATTTCTAAAAAACTTTAAACATGGCTCAAGCAAACCTACATCCTGACCATAGAAATATAAGACAACATAAAAAAAAAGTTTCTTTAAACAAACTTCTGTATTAAGTATGAGTAACCCACTGTTCCCCGTCTTGGAATTGCAAGTCACAAAAGGTTTTCACCACATCTTCAAATCATGGCACCATCATGTGGATGATGTACTTGCATGTTTTTACAAGATTCCATGAAGCTATTCAACCAACAACACTAATCCATGCAGTTCTCATTGGAAACTGAAGAGGACGGCTATTTACCTTTCCTTGACTTACAAATTGTTCAAGAAGACCAAAACTGAACTTTTGGCATCTACAGAAAACCCACCACATGTACAGCTTCATGTAAAATGATAGTTTCAATCCCTCAGGTCATAAAAATGCAGCTTTTAATGGTTTGGCTTATAGATAGTGAACATCCCCATGAAACCTAAGGAATACAGAGAAAATTATAAACACATCCTCAGCTAATGATGGTTACAACTAAGATTCTGTGGACAGAAAGATAACCAAAATGGAGAAACAGATAACAGACACCACAAAACTGAGCCAACAAATAGAACAACAGCAATACAGAAATTCACATACTATCAGGTGTATATCATAAATTCAGTACGATTTTCAGGAAATGCAAAATAACTTTAGTTCCAAAAACAATTACAGAATACAAAAATTACTTTGTACAAGTAAGAATAAGCCACAACATAACTGCATGCCATCAGTCATTTATAAAATTAATTGCTCCAATTGCAACAAATTATATACTGAACAAACAAAAGAGGCTGAAACACCAGATTGAAAGAACACATGAGAGCCATAAAACACAACAAAGTTGAAAAATCTGCAGTAGCTCATCATTTTTGGTTTACTAATCATGAAATTACACGAAATATCAAATTATTGAAAGCCCAATTTCTCAGCTGAACTAAATGTATGGGGAAATATATGTACATATACTAAAAGCACAAAAATTACTTTATGAATTTTGATTTGCTGTCTCCAAAATACCTTTGGAGGTTCATTGTTGCACAAACAGTGTGAACTCTTCAGATGCCCAGCCAGTACTATGAACAGCACCAAGAATCAGTTGAAAATATGCTGACAATGAGAACAAGTCCTTAGTCCTCAAAATATATTCAGGTACTTTTAGTGATTTTAATGTTTCCAATCCAACTCGTATTTATAACTTATCAATATATCACTGTTTCTAATACTTTTGCTCAATTGTAATTGCACTTTTCAATTATTTTTTTAAATTTTAGAAGAATCTCAGATGGCAAATAAATTACCTACTGAATTTATTCTTTCTGGTTTATCGAAAACAGCCCAGAAATCTAAAGATCTAGAAGTTTGGCAGAAGATTTATATTAAACAATATATAGAATAAAAAGAAGTATTTCAGAAAGTGGAGTGCCATTGTTACTAAAATTAGGCAAATGAGTCAACCTTGTATATACTTTTCTCCACTTACAAGTTTTTTGATGAAGACTAGTTTCTGGGAACCTCTTCCCTATCGTCAGTTCTGTGGTTGACTGATGATGCATCCGTTGTCTGCATCTGGCTTGGTGTCATGCTGCCATCTAATGTCCTGGTAAGTTTGATGACGTCATCTACCGCTGGAATTTCAAAATTCATCAAGAGGTCCTGTTTCTTTGTAATAAATATGTTTTCCCAAATCTGTAGTTCCAGAGGTTTCTTTGCCTGTTTGATCAGTTCAGAACTGACTTTTATAATAAAAACATTGTATAAAGGAAAAGGGGACCGACAAGATCCCAACATGTAGAGAGATATAGCCCTGGAAAATAACTCTTTGAAAAATTTCTCAAAATTGTTAACAAAGAAATTAACGAAAATCACTAAAAGCCAAATTCCGGAGTGCCAGTTTGGCTTTCAACATGGAAGAAATACTCTCCAAGCAGTAGAAAATCTGTTGATGTACATCGAGAATGTCACAAGAGGGCAGAAAGGAAAATACTATGCAATATTCATAGATTACAAGAAGGCTTTTCTCAAGTTTCCCAAATATGATTCATGTAACTTGCGATTGTATGAAGTAATTTAAATCCTAATGTGGACAAAGTCTCCAATGGGAAAAAGTGTTCATAAAAGACCCATCACAGATTGATACTTTCAAAAATATGGATCCCAATCTTCCATTTCCTCCTATACCAGTAGTCACATGTTGGGGTACCTGGCTCAAAGACATTTTATACTACATAGATCATTTTGAAGTCTTTGCATCAGTAGTTAATGAATAAACAAAGAAGGTGCTTCTGCAATTGAGGTTATCCAGAATTTAATATGTGATGGTAATTTAAAATGTGATCTGGCCTTCATATCTTCCAAATTTGATGTTTTTATTCATTTTCTAAAGAAATTAGATACTTCTTGTGATTTAATAAGTAATTCTGTTTGTTGAAAAACAACATGACATTACCTCAAGTTCAAAAGCAGAGTTTGAAAGAAAGAAGTTTGAGGTTTTGTTTGAGAAACACAGTGGCTACCAAACCTTCAGTAAAAAGCTGCCCAAATTTTCGAAGGCTATCACATAAGTGAATTTAAAATGTGTCTCTTAGTGATATTTCCTTCCTCAAGTATACAAGGATGATCTTGTTTTCAGGATCCTTATTGTGCAATGCAAAAGCTTCAAAAGTATCTGGCTTAATTGAACAGCACAAACATCTTTTCCAGTTTCAAGAAAATCAACTGGAATGCAACCCCATGCATCTAAGAAGATATTGCTCACATCTTTCCTTGCAAATTGCACTGCTTTTGCTCTCCTTGATGGTGAATCCAAGCAGTGCCATTACAAACTCTAGTGTTCTGTTTCAGGCTGGTAATGATGAAACCAGCTTTCATTGCCTGTCACAATATTTGTCAAAAAGCATTAACTTTATTTTGAAATCTCTGCAGAAGGTTTTGGGTGATAGTTTTTCTCTCAAATGTGTGTGTTAGTAGTGATAGTGTGGGTTTGGGGCGCTCAACAGCTGGGGTTATTAGTGTCCTAAGTTTGTGATCTTCAGTCAGTAGACATGGTATCTGGTAGGCACAAACTTTTGATAACCTAAGCCTTCAGTCATTTCTTGCACTACTATGTACTATTGCAAGTTTGCAGCAATTGCATCCACATTGACACACCTTTCCTTTCTGATGAGCTCATCAACTCTCCCTTGTTGCATTCCATGGAGGTAGTTTGAGGGCAACCACCAAGAGACTCATCTTGAACATTAGTGTTCCCATCTTTGAAATTGAAATGTTCCACCTATCTCCTGACAATACTGGCATACATGCAGGCATCTCTTAAAGCCTGAGGTGAAATTTCAGCAGTCAATTTTTCCTCTAACAAGCAATTTGATGACAGCACACTGATGTCGAACACACACAACGAAACACTGATGTGTACCAATTTGCAAATACTGCCTATGGTCATGTGACAGAAGGTAATGACAACACAATATGACAATGTTGGTGTAAAGTTTGGATTATGATCTTGCAGTTGTTTTTGTTATATTGTGGAATTGGAATTTTAACAATGGGTTGCTCACAACTTTCAATATGATATAAGATAAAAATATTTATTAGTCATTAGGTAATACATTATTACAATAGACTTTGTCAGACTTATTACTAAAAGTAATTTACATAGAAATATATACAGCTTACACATTGACATGAAAGGATAACATGTTTATACAAAATAGTTTTACACTAAAAAGCCCTAAAATTATGGAGACCAGAATCCTGTATGACAGAGTGACACTAGATTCTTATATCACAGGTTTCAAGTTCTAAGAACACATGCACATCATAAAATACTTTGGAAATAAGCCAGTTTTTTAAGATTCATTTAAATTTGTCAATAGAAACTTCTTTGGCAGAAATAGGCAACTTATTAAAAAAGTTTAAATTGTTTATATAAATGACTTTCTGTACATTTACTTATTTGGAATGAAGGTAGATCTAATTTACTTTGGTTTCTAGTTCTGTGATCATGTATATCTGATTGCTGTAGGTTTTCTTTTACTTACTTCTACTAAGTTTGTATAAATATAAAGACTCAGTACAGTCATTCGTATATTTCGAAACAGTTCCTTGCAACTATCTCTTTGTTTTGCCCCTGCTAAAATTCTTATGGCTTTCTTGTGAATGGAAAAATGGATGGTGTGGATGGAAAAATGAAAAGTATGCTGTTCTTAGGAAATTTTGAGCAACTGATGATTTTAATTTCTGAAGTAGAGTACTCTGGATAGTTTAGCTGTTACATTTGTTGTTTGTGGATCCCATGATAATTTACCATCTAATAACAGTCCTAAGAGCCTCACATAATTGTTTTCAGGTAATTCTACAGAATTTTTAAGATTAAATACAATATTTTCTGTTTTTTCTTCAATTACTTTTAAGTTATTAATTTTATACTAGAATTCTGCTCTCTTAAGCAAATTATTAACTTTTATTTGTGCATTTTCTAAATCGAGGTCAGTACTGAACAGAGTGGTGTCATCCACAAACAAAATTGTATTATTTGAAATATAATTTGGGTGAACAAAAGGGGGCCCAAGATGGAACCTGGGGCACATATATCTTTATATCTTTTAGTTTTGACTTTTTTGTACCAATAGTTACCATCTCAAAGTATAAACTTGAAAGAAGCGTAGGGACAGTGAAGCACAAACTAGTACAAAATTGAATCGAGAATATATTGACACATTGCTTCACTCACACTGTTTATTCACAGGACATGTTTCAAGAGCTCTTGTTCCTATCCTCAGCTGATACTCGACTCAAGTCGAGTATCAGCTGAGGATAGGAGCAAGAGCTCTTGAAACATGTCCTGTGAATAAACAGTGTGAGTGAAGCAATGTGTCAATATATTCTCGATTCAATTTTGTACTAGTTACCATCTGTTTCCTATCCTCCAAATAAAACTTGAATAATTGGAGTTCCTTATTATTTATTCCATATATATGTAATTTATCAATGAGTATATTATGCGAAATACTATCAAATGTTTTACTTAAGTCTATTAAAGTGGCATAGGGTACATGATTTTGTTCAAAAGTATAAAGAATTTCATTTACAAGTGTTTCCACTGACACTTGTATATTCCTGTGATCCTACAGCAACATGTATATTGCAACCATTCCTAGCAAATATTTATAGTAATTAACAGCAAGTAAACATAAAAATAAATTTTTGTTTGAATAATTTGCAGAATGACTAAGAAGATGATAATAGGATAGCCTTTATTATACTCATATCAAAGTACACGTCATCAGAAATGTATGATCTCAGGTCCCCTGTACCCCTAACTTCAAATAAAACATATTTAGGAAGTGAGAGAGAGAGAGAGAGAGAGAGAGAGAGAGAGAGAGAGAGAGAGAGAGAGAGAGAGAGAGAGAGAGAGAGAGAGAGAGAGAGAGAGAGAGAGAGAGAGAGAGAGAGAGAGAGAGAGAGAGAGAGAGAGAGAGAGAGAGAAGACAACATTAAATAGTGAAAGGTGGGATGAATATGTTTATGAAATTTCACCCATCTCAATCATTCTTTCATATGGAAAAAGTATTGCTCAGTTTCTATTTTCTCAAAGAAGCTCTAATGATTTTGATTAAAATAGTAATTGCTTCAGATACTGATGAATAAAATATTGATCTCAAATTATGTAAATGAATTGAAGTTCTTTTCATCGACATTGAATTTTCTTTAATTTTCTATAATGAGGTATAAGAGATAAACAAAAGCTTAATTTTAAGAATGTGGAATATGTTATTTGACAATTGATGAATTGTGGATGATTTAGATATAAAGACATACTGTCATATATTAAGTTACTTTAAAGACTGCCACAATGTTTAGAAAGCATTGAAAAGTACCAGTTGAATATTATTTACTCTAAAATGAGTTCCTTTTCTATGGAAGAGAAAGGGAAATTCATTATTTGAAGCAGAATTCTAGTGTTGGTTGACTGATGCAACCGTAATTACAACAGCATTGTAGGAAATTTTATTAATATATTATTCTCTTCACAACAGCAAATTATATGTCAGTAGAGCAAATATAGATTAAGTGACTATAAAAAGATTATGTACATCAGAGAAAAAAAGCATATAATGAAGAAATCTGATGTGTTGTATCCATGTGATGATTTTCCTCTACCCATTCTTCTAAAACAAATCTTACAATTGTTCTATCTGTTTCATGTAAATGGAAATCAAATTTTGCAGATATTGTCTTATTACAAATTTTGTTGTGGGTACAAGGGGAATGCAGTAGGATTAAGCAATAGTGAGTTGTTGCATAATGCTTTGAAATTCTGTTCTCTTTGAATATCCACAAATAAATAAATACACAATAAATAACTAAACAAATACATAATAAATAACTAAACAAATACATAATAAATAACTGAATAAATAAAACATACAAGTGACAAAAGCTCACTGAGATTATATAGAGAAATAAAAACAACCTGGGGAGGGAAGGATATATAGATATATGTAGTAAGTTAGGGCGAGAAGGTTTTGCTTGGGCGAAATGGGAATGAGAAACTTGAAAGGTAAGGTCAAGAGAGGGAGCTAGATAAATGTCCATTGTTTGGAGAAGAGAATGCAGATTTCCATTGTATATTATATTGTAGTCAAACAAAGATACTGAGAGAGCAGGCCTGGCTACATAAATGGGACAATTTGGGGAGTGAAGTAGTAATTAGAAAAATTTTGTCAGTAAAAGGGGAAAAGAACAAGAGAAATATAGGGAATTATTTAGGGAACGTTAAAGAGAGATGGCTAAGAACAATTAAGAAAAAATGTAGAGTAGGATAGGTGAAATGGCAAAATGGGTAAAAAGGAGCAGAGGGCCTCCAATACACAAAAACCTAGGGTTAGGTGTATGGGGACCAAATTATTATTCAATGGTGGGCAACATGATAGGATCTTCAGGATTTAGGAATATACAGCGTTTTCCAGTATGGTTTAGGAATAAAACATAAAAAATAGTAATTTAGCAGTTGAAAAAATTATAAAGGATTTAACAATTCAAACCAATAACAAAGGATCTCTTGTAATCGATAAATACCAAAAATACATATTTATTTTCCATTGTGTAAGGACTATGATACAATGATACTACTCTTCCCCCAATCAGCAATGAAACTTCATACAGAAAATTTACATATCATCCCAGAGCTACACACCTTTTCCAAAAAGTCTTCAAAGAACACAATATTACTTTGGCCCCACAGAACAAATTTAGTGTACAACACCTTTTGAAATCACATAATACAAAGGAGATACCCTCAGACAAAAAATCAGGTGTTTATCGGATAAATTGCAAGGGCTGTGACAACTTTTACATTGGAAAAACAGAAAGGAACTTGAACATTAGGCTTAAAGAGCATTTTAGGAACATCAGGAATAAAGAAATAGATAAATCAGCGGTAGCATACCATTTTTGGAAACAGAATCATGATATAGAATGAGAAATTCGCTTATTAAAAAGTTTCCAAGGTCCAGCTGCATTAACCACGTGGGAAAAAATCTTCATAAAGAAATATGGAAGAAAATTGTTTAATTTCGACACTACCTGTGAAGAAAACCCAAATTTCAAGTTCATCAAGATACTGACAGAGACACACATATCACCTCTGAGGAGTTCACCGAACCAACGTCCATTAGTTGACAACAGCTGATGATGTTGGGAAGATCCTAACGAAACACGCTCTAGGTAAATACTAGCAATACGTGGAGTATTGAGTATTAGTTCGACTCAAAATTATATTAACATATTTATTTATGTAAATTGCCGTTTTTAAGATCTACATTTCTTATCTAGTAAGTTCTTGGCTATTTCTTATTGTTTACATGTTATACAAGCTTAATTCAGAATGTAGATGACTTCATATTTATTTATAGAAATTTTAAAGTGTAAATTTATTAATCATATGAACATCTTACATTTATATTTTAATCACAAAACTTTAGAGCCATTTTTAGAATGTAAAAAGTAATGAATATTTTTTCATGTGAAAGGTAGTTTGTGTTGGGGGAATTGCTGCATTCTTGATAGATGCCAAACTTAAATAACCAAGTTTGGTATTTAACTATCTTTTTATTTTTGAGTTACAAACACATGGTCAATTTTCTAAAAATGGATTTTTGTGATTCTGTGAGTCTCAAAATGTGTATCTCTGGTGAAATCTTGGTATAACATTTTTGGATGTTATACAATTCTTGGGATGCACCCATTGGGGCTATTATGGAAGGAATCAACAAACTAAATAACTAAATAGTAAAAAATAAATAAAGCAAAATGTTACTCAAGGTAAATTGAGAAGTAAGAATCATTAAAGTATCAAAGATGAGTAAAGAAATAATGAGAAATAAGGTTATTCACAGAATAAATTCTAAGCCACTTATGATAATAGATTGCTGTGCATTGTGTCAGTAATGTCAGGAACAGTTTTTAATTTGCTGATTTTCTATTGATATTATGTGCTTTTGATTGCAGCACCTAGCTGTAAAAATAACAAACATATAACATTAAAATTGACTAATAAAGAGACACCATTGGAATGGACACTGAATTGTTTATTAATAGAACTTCTACTGTATTTTTAATTTTGCAACATAAAGGTTATATATTTAATTACTGCAAATTTATTTTTCTTTTGCTGGTTTGTTGACTAATATGAACATGCATTTGAATATTTCAGTTGCTTGGGTGATGTTGCTTGTTATTAATTGTCTTTTCCTTGAAATCTTTGTTTAACAAGGCTATTTTGTAAGAGATACATGTGAAGCGAGCATTTGTTTTAAAAAATTTTAAATCAAATTATTGATTTGTTTTTTTTATTAATAATCAATAATATATTAGTGTAAATATATGTTATGCTTTTATTACTATAATGAACAGTATGTAAACAAATGTAAAAATAGTGAAGAAATATTTTTGTTTCAGCACTTCCATTCATGCATCTTCTGTGGTATGCAACTGGTGCTATGAAAACATTAAGAAGTTAAATGCATATATGGAGCATATGCATTTAACTTCTGGAATCAGTAATACTCATTGCTCATAAATTTTAGGCTTTCTTGATTATGGATTTGAATTTAATTAAGTTGTGAATACTTCTAAATTTCATCAAGATTCATAGGCTTTCACGGCCGATGTTGATATTAGTCAAACAAATTCTTGGACTTGTAGGGCATGGCACCTTCTTTTCAGCCATTTCATCTATGCCTGTGGTAGACATCTTCAGTGACAGTAGGGAGATTGAACTGCTGTTACAGAAGTTCTGATGGGGCTGTTCTACTGCCAGTGTTGGGAATCCAAAGAAACCTTTCTACATTCAGTGCCTAACTTTGTTAATGATGTCAGTGTTCTTTCACACATCACAAGAAATGTGCTTCCGTCTATAGATGTTAACCTTTACAATTATTATTCATCCTCTGGAGAGGACTGCTATAACTTCAATAATATGGGAAAATTATTATGCACTAATAAAGGAAATGCTTGGCAACTAACAGCAAATATGCAAAGCAATATTTTTTGTAACTTTAATTTCCTTTTTATATATCTGGGTTTCCTTAAAGAAAAAGCCTTTTCTTCTGAAGCTTTATTGACCAATCACTGCTAATGGAGCACAGTCTTCTTTTACACTTGTCTTCTGAATTCAGTTTGATGTCTTACTTTTCACGTAAGGAAGGAGTTAAAACCCTTTCAGCTGCTGTGGTGCGTGTGCTGCGAACCCCTAAGCACTTAGCACTTTTGGTACTTCTACATTAGTAAAAGTGCACTGGAGTCTGCGGACCTTTTCGTACGGGGCAGGGGGTTGCGATCCCTTCAGTTGCTGTGGTCCGAGGTCTGCAAACCCCCAGCATACGTGGTACTTCTGACGTTACTAGAAGTATGTCGGGTCAAACATTCGAGTCTGTTCTGAATGGGAGCTGTTCAGATTGAGTTGGAGTTGACGGGGCAGTGGTTACCGATACCCATGGGTATTGGGTACGTCTGGCTGGCCTGGCTGCCCAGATGGGGTTGAGGGACACCTAAAAAGTCCCGGTTACTAGCTTTCAGAGCTAGTAGCATGGTGCGCTAGTGGCCCCACCTAGGTTGTTCAGCTATCTTCCCTTCAGGACTGATGCGCATAAGTGGCGGATTCACTTCCACCCGAAAGAGGAGCCTGTTTTAAGTAATAAGGTATTGCCCTAATGGAAAAATCGTGGAAATAATAGTTTCCCTGGTATAAAGGGAGAGTCAAGACTTCTGGTAGCCGTCGCTCTCAAACATATCTTCTTTCTTCATTCCTTTCTTGGAAGTGTTGAAAACAGTGTTGTTATAATAAATTAAATTTAAAGGGAGTCGATTAATGACACTAAACAACACTTACTTTTAAATTTTTCCGGAACATGTTTCAGAGACTTTGCCTCCATCCTCAACCAGCCATCGACTGGTTCTCATTGGTGTAGTTGACGATATTTTGTCATAGGTCAGTTCGAGGAACTTGCTGAACAAATCTTTCTGGGGGATGTCGAAATTGAATACTTTGTTCCTATTTTTTGAAATGAAGATTTGTTCCCAAGTGGATAGTTCTTGTTTTCCTGATGTATGTTTTAGTAGTTTTGGTTCTGGATTTATGTTGTGGTTTTTTTTTCCCAAGAAAACGTGGCAACTGTTGATTTTTCTAATTGTTTATATTTTATGTTCCTAAAGTGTTCCTTTGCTCTTGTTTCTAAATTTCTATTGGTTTTTCCAATATAAATTTGACTACAGTCACAACATTCAATTTGATATATACCAGATTTTTTGTTAGATGGAATGGCATCTTTGATGTTTGAACAAATTAGGTTTTTTAAGGAGAAATGGTTGACTGGTGCTAGTTGAATGTTTTGTTTTTTGAAGACTTTTTTGAATTTATCAAAGGCCCATGGATGGTAATTGAATTTTTTGAAAATCATATTAGTTTCTGTGGCTGAGAGGTCTGTAGTTTCCCTTATTAGCTTCTTCTTTTTTGCTAAGTTCACTTTTTTGTCTACTAATGATTTGGGAAAGTCATTTTTTGTGCTATTTCAATAATTTTGTTGTATTCTGTTTTGTATTCTTCTGCTGTGAGAGGGATGTTGACCAGTCTGTGTGTTAAACTATTGAAGATTGCCTGTTTGTGGGATCTTGGGTTGTAGCCATTAACTTCTATGTAGTTGTCTGTGTTGGTTTTCTGTAAATGCCAAAGTTTAGTCCGTTTTTATTTCTCATTATTTTTATATCTAAAAATGGTAAATACTCATCTTTTTCTATTTCTACAGTGAACTTGATGCTTTTTTCTTGGATATTTAAAAGTTCTGGTGCATCACATGTGTTTTTTTGGTACTATTGCAAGGATGTCATCTTCAGGTTTAGAATGGGCAACGCCCTATCACCCTTCCTGGCCGATCTGTACATGAGTGCATTAGAAATAAGGATTATCAAAGGTTTCCCTTGGATGTTCAAACTCTGGCAACGATATGTAGATGACATCTTTCCAATAGTACCAAAAAAACACATCAATGATGCACTAAAACTTTTAAATATCCAAGAAAAAAGCATCAAGTTTACTGTAGAAATAGAAAAAGATGAGTATTTACCATTTTTAGATATAAAAATAATGAGAAATAAAAACAGACTAAACTTTGGCATTTACGGAAAACCAACACAGACAGACAACTACATAAAAGTTAATGGCTACAACCCAAGATCCCACAAACAGGCAATCTTCAATAGTTTAACACACAGACTGGTCAACATCCCTCTCACAGCAGAAAAATACAAAACAGAATACAACAAAATTATTGAAATAGCACAAAAAATGACTTTCCCAAATCATTAGTAGACAAAAAAGTGAACTTAGCAAAAAAGAAGAAGCTAATAAGGGAAACCACAGCCCTCTCAGCCTCAGAAACTAATATCATTTTCAAAAAATTCATGTACCATCCATGGGCCTTTGATAAATTCAAGAAAGTCTTCAAAAAACGAAACATTCAACTAGCACCAGTCAACCATTTCTCCTTAAAAAACCTAATTTGTTCAAACATCAAAGATGCCATTCCATCTAACAAAAAATCTGGTATATATCAAATTGAATGGTGTGACTGTAGTCAAATTTATATTGGAAAAACCAAATGAAATTTAGAAATAAGAGCAAAGGAACACTTTAGGAACATAAAATACAAACAATTAGAAAAATCAGCAGTTGCCACGCATTTTTGTGAGAAAAACCACAACATAAATCCAGAACCAAAACTACTAAAACATACATCAGGAAAACAAGAACTATCCACATGGGAACAAATCTTCATTTCAAAAAATAGGAACAAAGTATTCAATTTCGACATCCCCCAGAAAGATTTGTTCAGCAAGTTCCTCGAACCACCACCAGAGGAGACCTATGACAAAATATCAACTACATCAATGAGAACCAGTCGATGGCCGGTTGAGGATGGAAGCAAAGTCTCTGAAACATGTTCCGGAAAAATTTAAAAGTAAGTGTTGTTTAGTGTCATTAATCCAATCCCTTTAAATTTAATTCTTTCTTCATGTTTGTAAGCGCTGAGATGTAGGCACTGTCTGTCCTGAAAAAGTAAATGTGTTATTTATTTTGGCCCCATTTTTGGCTGCTATTATGGATACAAATGCTATTATGGATATATTATATTTGGTTATTTACACACCATCATTTATATCCATTTTATACAGAGACTGATGGTCTAATTTAAGTTTTCAGTATCCCTTCTGGACTTGTTAAAGGCTGATATATTGGCTTTCTCTGAATATAGGATGATATATGTATAAGCTCTATTTGTTCCTCCCTATCTTCACAGAAAATCAAAAGGAGAGATATCATGTGTGATATCAAAAGGATGATAACATGCAGCATATAGTACTGCATAAGCCCTATTTTCTTCTCATACCTTCACAGAAAATTAAAAGTACTGATATCAATATTCACGAAAGGACAGAGGCTTGTCTGCAAATTTAAATGAAGCAAGTAATGTAATTGTAGTTTCAGATCATGCAAAATGCATTCAGCACTGAGTAAACATGTTTGATGCTGCTGAATGAACACTTGTTTGTTGTACAGTATGTAGCAGCAAAAGATTAAAAAACATTTAAGTTTTAGAAGGTTAGAATCAGAACTGAAAAATTCAATGCCATAGCCAGGATTTGAACCATGGATCTTCAACTCTGTGCTTAGCTGCTCTTTCACTGAATTACCATGGCAACATGCTGACATGACATTAAATTTTCTAGCTGATTCACATCTTCCCAGCAGACCAACGAAGAAATTTCAAGTCGAGATAACTTATACCCAATGGCGACTTTAATTTTAATAAGAACTTAATTACCAGGCTTTTTGATGTCTTTTTATTATATTTTTTCCATTTATAAGTGGAAGAAAATTTATATTGCTTAGGTTTAGTTTTTCTAAAAATATATTCATAACAAGATGCAGTTCCGCAAATACATTGATAATTCCTACCTACTTACTATTCCACCACTCTCATGCCAAGCACTGCAAACCGGTTAGAAGCTATTTTATAAATTCACTAATTAGAAAGCAGTTGGCAATTTAAAAATCTGTAAATGAAATGTGGATACCAAAATAAAAGTTGCATATTTTCAGCAAAAGAAGACAACAGTGACAGTCCACTAATGGGAAGGAATATAATATTTCTTGAATATGTAGGGTTTACATAATTCAAGATAGTTTTCTTTTCATTTTTTACTTCCACTACTTACTCTGTGTCCCCCTCTGTGACCAGTACAGCTCTTTTTTGCCTTGTGTACTTCTTAATAACAATAATATTGTAACAAAATTGACAGTATGAAGTTGCGCCAAACTCACTTTATTTGTCATTAGAATCGTTAGCTTAATGCAAACTTACAATCACTTTCACTTATTACAAATAGACAGAGTAAGCATGTCAGTCTAATATTCCTTCATGTTTCTGTTGCATGGTTTCTTAACAGACATAGAATGTTTCGCTATCTCCTTTTCCAACTCAGACACAACTCCAACATTCAAAATGAAACTCAAAATAGAATAGTGGGCTGGCTTTCGTGTTCCCTTTTTATATCTTTTAGTCACAGAAGAAATGTGTGAAAGCTGAAATTTCTTGAATCGAAGGAATGGGACACCTAAAGTCAAATCTTCCAAATCCACTGAAATCAAAAGGTCTGGAACACCAGCGCAGGACAACAAAGGAGCTGCTTTCAGCTCATGACATCAATAGCTGTCCTTGAATGTTTCTTTTTTTTGCTTCTCTTGTCAGGGGGAAAAAATGACGGAATGGGGTGAACACACTTAATCCCTTTGTGGCACACTCGCTGCCACCATGACAATATTTCTGCTTTTAAAAGATCATGTCAAGATTTGCAATGAACCTTTTTATGGCTTCCACTCTAAAGATTTTATAGGTGCTAATACATTACTTTCCTTGTGACAAATCTTTGTGCTATTTCATTGCAGTGCAGTGAATATCAGTGGATTGTGCTGAAAACTCTGCCAAGTACTTACTGCATAAGCTGCTAGTGATAATACAGGTGCTTCCTCCTGGGGAGGAGGATAGCAAGATTAATGAGGGGGGAAGAAATATTTTAGGCTTCAAGTTTTAGTGATACTATATTAAAAAAATAATAATACTAATAATATTTTAAAATTTCCCTTAATCTCTGATATGTAATTAAATTATGAGTAAGTATTGAATAGGTATACCCTATGTTTAATTATTTAAATATCAAAATTAAGAGAATCAATAATATAATTTTATTACATACAATTAAATTTGCAGCAAAGTAATGTATCAAGGCTTTTTTTACATATCGTTGATGACATCATCAATGAAAGTTTCTGTAAATTCCCTGTCCTCTTCTGTATCATCCAAAATCACTAAACTACAATGAAATTGTAACTCATCAGTTCTATATAATGTGACTTTGTGGGTTCTTGAAATAACAAGTCGAGGTTACAAACACAAAAACTACACTTTATTTTCCTAGCAATACACCGTTCACCATCACAAATTGCTAGATCACCTAAAAACTGTTTATTTTTCAAACACTACTCTTAACTGTCTGTCGTTTCCGGTAACGATCGGCCCCGAAGTTTCCCGAATCTCCACCGGCCATCATTTATTCATCGGCTTCGTGAGTCTACCGCCAGGGTAACAATAATATGAATCTTATTATAGGGTATTCATTCCTACAGTTGGTGGCAGCATTTAAGAAAGCATGTGCTCTGTAGTGAATGTATGGCAACTCATACTCCCTTTTCTCTGATAACCAAGCGGGTACCCCAGTGACAAAATCACTAAAATTAACAGCACCATTGAAAGAGCGTGTTACTAAACTGTTGTAAGAAATTGAAATGAAATGTGTAGTGTTTAACGCCCGCTTTTACTACATACGGCACCGCAGGCAGTGACACTGATGATACGTGAGATGAAAATGGAGCACCGGTGGAATGAGATGGCGGGGGAAACCGGAGGTCCCGGAGAAAACCCGCCCCAGCGCCGTGTTGTTTACCAGAAATCTCACTTTGCGGTCGCCTGGGATCGAACCCGGGCCGCCTTGGTGAGAGCCAAGCGGTCTAACCACTGAGCCATGGCGCGGCCTTGTAAGAAAGATTTTGTTTCTTTAGATCACAACCAATTGCTGTAAATATAGATTCAGCTGTAGTACTCCTCAATTCAAGCAGACATAAAAGATTTTCCTTCACTTCTAAAACAGTCAGTGCAGCATAATTAACTTGCAAATGTTCGGTTATAAACGTTTGTAGATATGCGTCCCATTAACCCTTTGCAATGCATAACACATTAAAACATAGTGAAATGATAAATTGTCCTCTGTGCAATGGATAGTAGAATGATAGTAGAATCATTAATTGATTGTTTCATATGGATTATGTATATGCTGAGCTCAACGTTTAGCAGATGTGTCAATGTAAACATACTCCTTTGCTCTGTGTAAGAGTTTTTGGTCATGCCAGAAGTAATCACAAACCATGAATAACACTGTTGAGAGCCGAGTTTAGTTGTGTGTATAAGCAGTTTCATGACATGTTTATACCTTTATTAGTACAATGGAACCCAATCCAAGAACATCACGGTCTAGAAAATCCTGCAGTGAGAAAGTATTGGTAACTGATGAGAAAATACTTGAAGCAGTTTACAAGGAATTAAATCACAAAAATAGTTCTGATGAATCTGGTTTGGGGAGTTAGTGGTAGACAGTGATAAGGAACAAAATGGCAGTGAAGGTGCTGAGGAACAAAATGCATAACTGGGGAATAAAATAGATGAAATGCAAACTAAAATTAAATTTGTATGTACTAATACAGTGCACCTCCAATTTGATTTTCAGTGAGTTAGAACAGTTTTCATCCCCCAAAGGTGCAAATCTTTTATTCCGTCAGGAAGTGCAAAAGTAGATTACTTTGAACTTTTTATAAATTCAAATTTTTGTGACAAAATTGGATGGTGGATTTCCTTGAAATCTTTTTGGGAGATTATTCATGTTATTATTTAAACCAGTATTCAATATCTGTCTTCCTTGTTTAAAAATTGACGAAGCCATGAATTTGTAAAAAAAAATTCTTATGGTTAATAAAGATATACATACAAACATATGTCCAGTTCTAAGGCAAACAATGACCTTGCTCTGCTTTAAATAAATTCCATAATACCTTCATCTGAATGACAAATCTGCAACGCTATTAGGGGGGATTCTTACAATTACCTACTTTGGACATAATCAAAAAGTTTGTGGATGTCTACAAAGCAGATCACAATCTCTCTGTTGATGAAGCAATGATAGGATTGAAAGGGCAGTTCCTTCTAAAACAATATATATTGCTAAACCAGGAAAATGGGGGATAAAGGCATGGGGTGTTGCAGATAGTAAAAGTGGGTATTTATTAACATGTATTTTTATTTGGATCATCTACTTGGAGAACAGTTTGTTTTAGATATGTGCAAAAAATACATGGGGTTGTGGCTTCATGTCTATTTTGATATTTTTTTTACTTCCAAAGGGCTAATGAAATTGGTTTTGGATAACAAAATTTGCTTGTGGTACAACTCGTACTGGAAGGAAAGACTGGCCAAAAGTATTTGCAAAGCCAAAACAATTGAAGCTGAAAAGGGATGACACAAACTGCAACACAACAGTGTAACCGCAGTTGTTTGGTGTGATAATAGGGACATTCTTTTATTTATTAAATTTTAGATGAGTCGTATTTTTTACACATCTGCTTCACTTTCGTTCACATTTGAAAATTTCAACGAACATTTCGGCAACAAGAAAGAAATAAAACAATATTTGAAACTAAAGACAAAAAGAAGGTTAATATCAGCGGACATAAAATTTATCAACAATTGCCTAAAACAAAACATTTCTCCGAAATTTGTAAAAGAAATACGAAAGTGAAGCAGATGTGTAAAAAATACGACTCATCTAAAATTTAATAATTTTTCGCTTCACTGTGGTGTTCCAATACAGTTAAATCTCGATTCTTTTATTTATTTATGCAAAGCTACATACAAGGGAGTCTGACCGGTGTTCAACCCTGGTTCTGTACCAGTCATACTCATATTTTACAATGGTTCCTTAATTCTAATTAGTTACAACATTTATGCTTTGTTATTTGATTCTGTTTACTGTCCAGAACCATTTTTTTTTTTTTTTTTTTTTTTTTTTTTTTTTTCACTTTATGTAAGATTTGTCCAATCTTGTTACTATCTTTTTGAAACATTTTAGCTACAGCTATAGTGTTCTTTTATTATCTACCAACTATGATCCTTGAATAGATAGTAAGGTAGAAAGGAAGTATGGCAGGGGTAAAGAAAAAATAAGGATATTTTGTCCTAATTCACTGATAAACTACACTCATAATTATGGCAGGATGGACTTTACAGACCAAAGAAAGGAATATTATGGTGACCACTGATCCTCAAAAATATTGTGGACATACCTATTCCATTTTGTAGTGAATGTTGGCCATGCAAAGAGAACAAAATGTTAAATGCATCACATAGTACCTGGCTCTTAAAAGATTTAAATGTTACTTAAAGCCTATTGTACTCCAATATTCCCCTTGCACCTACATAATAAACCATTTCTGCAAATGTATATCTTGATTAACATGAAGTAGATGGAAGAACAAGCTTTTGAAAGAATATTTATATAACAGTAGAAGTCATTTGAATCCATTGTTTCAAAATTCAAACAAAGTGGATCTAAAGTAAGCCCTTGGCAATGTCAGCCAGAGGGGGGAATGGGAGTTTTACCCACCCTGGATTGACAGTTTGTTGAATTTCAAATTTGAAATCAATACCCACATTTTATGATAGTTGATTATGTCATGGTGTTGCAGTTCAATGCAAAATCTTTGGGAATTTTGCATTTGAATAATACAGTTCCTTTTGACGATTAATACAGGTATTAATTCTAATCAATATGATAGTACTAAACCTCATTAAACAATATTACCAGCCATGTTTGAAGAAATAATACATAAAATAATTTTAAAGCTCCAGTTACAGATATTGGATTGAAAGAGCATAAAATTAGTAGTACCTAAATATCATTAATCCATCCATCAGAGATGATGATGATGATGATGATGATGATGATGATGATGATGATGATGATGATGATGATGATGATGATGATGTAATTCTTTAACTGTGCTCTCTTATTTCACTTAATTCAAATGATGACACACCATCTGACTCCTGGTTGAGCAGCGGCTGGCTTCTTGTATAGGGCTCTAAACCAGATGGAACATCCTCGAAAGGAAAGCTTCTGAATCCTACCGAAAGCCACAATATCACACATACTGGCCATTGTCTTGCTCGACTATCGTTCGATCAAGAGGACTGGCCATAACACAGCTGGTGCAGTTGAGTCTGTCCCTCCGTGGCAGATAATTAGCCTCGCAGCTGTGGTGACACTTTCTCCCTTAGGGCTGGTCATCGTCCCGACTAGCCGCGAACTGCCAGAATCTTCCCTCGGGGCAGCTTCTGTATGCATTACACTGCGTCGTTGAACCTCTTCTCCTTGTCTTGGCTGTTGGATCTTGGGGCAGTTCCCTGCAGTTTTAGTAGGACAATGAATGCCAACCTGCTTGTAACCTTTGCTACACGTTTGCCGGTTGCGACATGTATTTATCTAGTTGCTCGCCACTCAGCGGGTCATTCTGTGTATATCATGAGGATGACCCATGGGATCCTTCCTATAGTCGCAGAAGGACCAGCAACCCTTTACGAGAATACCCATAGATTTAAACGCTTCTCCCCAAGTTCAACTCCAGCTATTCCTCCTTTCCATAGACAAGGTGTCGCCCAATGCCATAACTGTTTAGTTTAGCCAATCCGGTGTCCTTAATGGCTAGCCAAAAGTGGGTTGTGATAACAGTTTGGTTTTCACTGAAAAAGCTCTCAGAATTATAGAAGTTTTCATCAACATCTCTTGTTTGGACATTTATGGAAATTGGTGTACATGTCAAAGTACTTTTATATGCTTTAGTGCAATATATTAGTTTCAGCATAGTTTGGTATAGCATGAAACTGTGGTCCTTAGAATACTTATCAACTTTGTATCTCATCACTGTCATAAGTTTGATCTCAAATCAAATGGCTCACAATAAAGGCACAAAAACAGCCCCTTATATTATCCCTGCAACAAGGGGGAATGTTATAAAAAAGGAGTGGCTTCTCTCACACCTGCAGCCAAGGAAGTTTCCAGAAATAATATATTATGAAGGGGAGCACAAGTGAAAGGTTGGTTGTGCATGATCTAAAGGCCATTATTGCACAGACAAATTGTTCTAAAGTGCTGACAGACAGGTACAACAACTGGACAAAGGGGCCAGAATGGTCTCGCATTCGTGAGGCTCACCCCTATCTTTCACACTTTCAGTAATACTTGCAGTTAGACAAAATGCATGATATGCCTTTATTCTGGTACAGCCCTCTAGCAGGTCAGAACCTGCCAATCTGACTATCGGCCTCATGCCCACATCCAACCGATTAGGGGAGATGTGGTCAGCATCATGGCACCCCCAGCCAGAAAGTTGGCTTCTGGACCAGGGTTTGCTACCTTGTGTAGCTCCTCAATTTCCTCATGATGCTGAGTGGACACCAGTCCTATACCCAGGACTCAAAATATGAACTTTGCAAGGGTGGGATCAATCCTAGGTGCATTCTGTGGCAGGGAACCAAAGCACAGTGCTCCAGCCCACTATACCATGATGCAGGACTACAGTATGTATCCTAAAAATCCAAGGTTGCAATTGATTTACATGCAAACCAGAGATATAGATGTCAAACTTGCTTAAAATTCATTAATATCTTAGTTGGCATATTTTGGTCAGTAAGAGCCATTGCGCCTGAAAGCTTGGATGTCTTCAAAGACTTTATTTGGTTTGGTTTAATTTATTTGGTTTGATTACACAAGAAATGATTATCAACAATCACCTCCAAGAAAGTTTCACAAGTGATTTCTGACATTACTTATATCCAAAGCAATGCAGCATTGTGAAAATATGCTAATTTTATACTTATTTTCATCCATTTGCTTAAGAATAATATAGGAGAAATATAAATTAGAAAAGTATGCGTACTTTACTGATTTTGCTCTTGCAAGCTCTGTTTTAAGAAATGGTTTGAAATAAGAATGTGTTTGTGCATTTGCCTGTGGTGCCATATGTAGTAAAAGCGGGCGTTAAAACACTACACATTTCATTTCATTTTTGGGTGTGCATGTGTGTCTATGCACACAGGATGATTCAGAATTCGACTGAACAACTTTAAGGAGTTATAGAGGGATGTTGGGGGAACAATTCAAGATAGGACATGTATGATCTCAGAGCGCATGATTTTGTGCAATAAGCCAAAGTAAATTTGGACCAGTGCACTAATGATACCGCCTCAGTGGCATATGCATGCATTTGCTATATTGCTAGTAAGCGTAAATGTGTGACTCTGGCAATGTAGTGAGTGTTTAAGCCAAGGACAGTAGGTTCTAAGTTTGAGCCTTGCCAAATATTTCTCTTTTTTTTTTTTAATTATTTTCGTTCTTTGTATTGTTGATTGTGAAGGAATACTCTACTCTCCATTTGTTATTATCGCTGCTGTTAAATGTAAGCATAGAAATCAAATGAATTAAATGAATTTTTAACCAGAATGTGCAATATAAGATAATGTTTTAAACTTAGATATGATATGTAATGAAAATCCTTTATTAGAGAGGACTATAAAAATTGTATTACCATGACCTAGGACTGAAGCAGTATTGTGCTTAAGAATTGAAAGAAATTACTGTTCGCTCTAGAAAATAAATAAGAAGTGTGCAGGGAAAATAACAGTCACATTCTGCTTAAGCTTTGTTCATTCAATTTTAGGAACCATAAAGAAAGTCCCTTCTTCAGGTATACAAAATAGTGAGCGTTCTCATTTGTGAACTTGGATTTTCTTAAATATTTTCCTTTTGAGAAGCCACAATGAATCAAGAATGAACACCATACATTTGTAATAAGCGATATATATCAAACTGTTCCTGACTGTAAAGCTTATAAATTGGAGAAAAAAAAATGTGATCTTAAAATAAAGCAGATGCATATCCTAACAAGAAGAAATGATTGGTCAGTAATAACAATATAATTGCATTTATAGGTTCTTCCTGGGCTGAAGCAGGTTTATACTGAAAATATCACTTTTATCTGAAAAGAACAAGGTACAAATAGGATATAAATAGGACATTGATTAAGTCCCTACTGGTTTTACTGGTTATAATAGCTACATAGCTCAAAACATTTATTTTATGCTGAAAATATTAAAAGTTGTTACATGTATATAATAAAACCTTAGAAATAAGCCTATTTTCCTGTTTTGTCTTAGGTCTGCAAAACGTGCAATCTCATATCCTCTAATGGGTGGAATAGGCTCAGAGAGAAGTATTGGTAGTGGGCGTTCTTCTCGTCGCACGTCATCACGTCATGCTTCAGAGAAACTCTGACATTGCTTCTCTTTATGTTGTTCTCCAATCATTAATCTAGTCAGCATAACTGGCAGAAGAACTCATCAAAGATGCTCAGAATGTTGTGTGGTGGAAGGCAAAACTTGATACTCAGAATGAGTGAGAACAAATCATGGTTCTAGTCAATTGCCTATGAGATGGAGAACTACATAAAGTATTGTTTTTGTATTTCTATTGTACTGGGACATAAAAAACTTGTGATGATGCTGGTTCATCAGCCATTATCTCCTAGTCCAAATGTTTATCTTCTAAATAATGTGCAATAATGTATGTCGTGGAAATGAATGCATGAACAGAGAGAGCATATCTGTTGCGCATGTGTGCAAGCATATGTGTGTGCATGAAATTGAAATTTATGTGTACATCTTGTTAATAATTATATTTGTTTAAAAAAATACTTGGTATTCAACTATCAGTTAAATAATTTTGGTAAATAATTTGAAAACTTTGAAACAGTAATTAATATATATATATATAGTATAAGTACATAAACTATTTTAAGGTGCACGTCTGGAGTATTAAATATAGTTTATTAAATAGCTGAGTATAGATTACTGAGCTTGTGAAACAAATTTTCTCTGCAGCTTTAAAAATTTATTTTGTTTAAAAAATATATTCACTAGAGAAAAACATCAAATCTATGATAAGATAATGTTTATATGTATATGAACATGATGTGCAGCAGTTATGTGCTTGGCTCACCAAGCATAAAGTAAAGTTTGAGTTGTTAGTCAGGCTGAATAGCGAGGATATTTCCTATGTCTACTGCTGTAGGAAAAGCAAGCTAGAAATAGCAAGTAATAATAATAATTCTAATAATTCTAATAATAATAATCAAAAGCGCAATGTATCTTTAGAATCCTGTTGATCTTCAGATTACCTAATATATGCCATTGTTGTTAGTATGGGTCAAAATAAAATGGACTAATTTTGCAATGCCTATAGCTGTTAGTGTTGTTACAGAGACTATATTTTGCTACATAAAAATGAATATTTCAAAAATAAATGTGGTTATAAATTACATAACTGAAATATTCTGAGTCCTAAGAGATGTTCTAAGTATAATAACAAAAAAATAAGTTGTGAAATTGTAGCTGTTAATAAGGAAGCATTGTTTTTTATTGCACCAGCAAAATTATAAATACATAGATATTTTATAAAGAAGTGTATCTGGTATGCACGGTGGGGGGGAAGCAAATATTTGATCTGTCATAATATTTGTAAAACTAAATAATGTGATGTTGAAGTAAACTGAACTTCACATATAATGAAACACCAATTACTAAATGTTATAACAAGTTTCATAATTTGATTGTACATTTCTTTTGTTTGTTGCGATGCTTGATATTAGTGTCTTAATTATGAGACTTTTTAAAAATAATTTTAAGAGAAAGAAAATCAAACTAGTAAATACTATGAAAGTTATTGGCTTCAGTTGTGCATTTTTTTCCCTTTTTACTGAAACTATCCAGTCATTTTAAGGATGTATTGGGTGAAGTTATGTTTTAGTATGCCCACAGGGCAAAATGCTTCTATGGTAGCATGTAAGGCTCATTCATATTCAGGAGGTCTGTGGTTCGAATCCTGCTAGGATCATTTGGCTGTCTGAGGCTTTTTCTGGGTTTTTCTCAGTCCTCATAAATGGCAAATGTGAGGGAGGTACCCTGAACTTAGGCCTGGAAATTTTCTTCTAAATTATCATTTTATTGCATACATTAATGGTATCTACCATTTGTGGTTCAGTCAGTGCTAAGAATGGGCATTAAACACTTCTAAATTAAGGTATGGCTGTTTAAAAGAGCTTTATAACAATTAATGTTTAATGAATTATTTTATATTGTAGGCTCTGGAACAAGAAGCTTGTTGTTCTTGATTTAAACGTATAATAAACCCTAAGTACAAAGGTAGAATTATTTCCCTGTGATGGTGAATGCAGTTTCACTCATGTAGAAAAATATTGCATATTAAGAAACAAATTAAAAGTTCAGCTCACTCTTTTTCATCTGACACAAAATTTTATAAGTCATTTAGGAATAATTTAGTAAATGTGCATAAATTATCAGTTGTTTAAATAAACAGTTTGTGCTTATATTACAAGAGGGATGTTAGAACATATTTAATAGGAAATGAATTAATATTGAAAGACATATTTTATTAAAATTTAAAGTTTCACTCAGATCAAATATTAAGAAGAGGATTATTTTGGGACCACGTCAGAGAGAAGATTAAATTACTGAAACCATTAACAATGAAACTTGAACTTTCAACATGGGAAAAGATTTTTATTGTAAGGAACATTCAACATATAAATTTTGATATGTCATCAGTGAGTGGTATAGTGCACTTATGTGTGAAATAGTCTGAGTGAAGGAGCCAATTACAAGAGGTCCACACAACAGCCAATTGTGAAGATAATGTGCCAATCATCCTAGGATGGGACTCGGATGGTTCCAAAAATTTTCCTGTTTTTAATACTTGACATGAGTGAAGTTTAAAGTTTTAATAAAATATGATTCTGCAAGTCTTTTAATATGAAATTAGCTTCACGTTTAGCAACACTTTTAATAATAACAATTTCAATTAAATTAATTCTTACTTAAGTATTAAATTCCTATTAGCATATTAACACAACAACCTATTAACACAAATATACATTGATTACACGACAGTGATAATCCAAAGTCTTACGGTTCAGGTAAATGAGTAATTTGTGTTGTATATTTTGTACTTTAAACTCTTTTGGAGCTATAAATTGCTAATTAGAATATAAAATATGAAGATGGAGCTCAAAGTTTGAGGGTAACAAGATAAGTTTTTATGGTATAATAACTAAGTTCACAGAACTCTCTATCAAAGATTTGTTCTTGTAGCAGTTTAAAAAGTTACATTTTGCTTGAAACATCCGTACAATTTATTTTAAGACACTGTAGCTGATCACTTTGTAGTTTGTAGCTGGATCACCACAGCTGAAAAAAAAAAAAAAAAACAATAGCATCCCGTAAGGCTGGAGCTATAAAATAACTGTTTTGCTTCTATGCTGACCAAATAGACTATCAAAATGTTGACATTTTATGCAGAATCATTAAGGAAACGCAAAAAAGCAACTTATGACCTATTCCTTGAACATTTTCTAGTAGAATGATCACCATTTGTCAGGTGTAAGGAAAAATCCAACCAAAAACATGCTTAGTTTAAGCCTTATACTGGTAAACCCACCAAAGTATTACATACATATTACAAGTACAATTGAATCTTGGAGCATTCTTTGACAGCAATTGATGTAAACATATTTCACTTTTTAAATTAATTGCAGAGTATACATTTTGAAATATAAGAATGGTAAAAACAGCACGCAAACTGCTCAATGAGGCAACTGTAAATACACTTAATACATTTGCTTATTACACTCTAAGTTTATAAGGTTTACACTACTTATTACATTGTGCATAATATAGCATATACATACTATTAATTTTGAAATTTCCCTGTGTAAATCATTGTGTGTTTAAGTTTAATGCCAATTTTATCTGCAGTTTAGATTTCATCGTCAACCTCCAGTCATTCTTATTTGAAATTCAACTGAAGCCTCTTTGCGAACATAGGTTTGATAATTGCTAAAGAATTATATAATGCATAAAATTAAGTATCTTGTAAATGAATGATACCAAGGATCTCTATGTCGAAATAACTTTATAATAAACATAGCAGAGTTTGTGGTGTATTAAACACAAGTGCCTGATACATTTATTTTTAATCCAATATATCATAGGTATGATAAAATGGAAAATATATTGTTCATAATTATTGAAAATGCCATAGAACCACTTAAGATACCACAGTCACAAACCACTAATATTTTTCTGATTTAATGATATACACTGTTTATTTTAAAATTAATCAAAATCATTAAGTTACACATTACATTGTTTTATGCTGAATGTGGCATATACTATTGTTACATATGCATTACGTAACTAAAACAATTGGTCGAGATTTAACTGTATTGGAACACCACAGTGAAGCGAAATAATTATTAATTTATAGATGAGTTGTATATATTACACATCTGCTTCACTTACATACCTATTTTGAGGACATGTTTTGCAAATCATAGTTTGCATCTTCGCGACTAAAGCTTGATCCAGTGGTGTGGGTAATTCTGGAGTTGCTGCTGCCATCTGTTGATTTAGTGATGAACTTAAATGTGGGATTCTCCTCTGGCGGGATTTCAAAGTTCATTAGTTGGTTTTTATGTTTTTCTATGTATATTCTCTCCCATATGACGAATTCACTATGTTTTTGTATGTATTTTAGTAATTCGGCGCCATCTTCAATTTCATGATTTTCAGACCAGAAATAGCAGCAATAGCAGCTCATTTCTGGTCTGAAAATCATGAAATTGAAGATGGCACCGAATTACTAAAATACATACAAAAACATAGTGAATTCGTCATATGGGAGAGAATATACATAGAAAAACATAAAAACCAACTAATGAACTTTGAAATCCCGCCAGAGGAGAATCCCACATTTAAGTTCATCACTAAATCAACAGATGGCAGCAGCAACTCCAGAATTACCCAAACCACTGGATCAAGCTTTAGTCGCATAAGAGCCGAAGATGCAAACGATGATTTGCGAAACATGTCCTCAAAATAGGTACGTAAGTGAAGCAGATGTGTAATAAATACGACTCATCTATACATTAATAAAACAATTGGGTTTAACTTTACATTGTAAAATAATTGAATACACTTAGTAACTATCAGTATGTCTGAATGAAGTGGAGGTTAAGCCCCTTTTTAATTTCTGTATAGACCTATCTATGCCAGCTTCCTGAAATATTCCTTACAGTTCTTTCATTTTTGAATGCTTGATGAATTGTTGAAGACTCTACTTACAATTAACATAAACATGTGATCTTTGTCTTATTATTTAAATTATTATATGCCCTAAAAATTGCTAACAAATCTCAAAGATCAAGAAAAGTATATTTGTAAAAACAAGTGTTTGTGCAAATAATAGATGATTTATTATTCAAGGACATAACATAGTAAACCAGGATTTCTTTTCCTACCTATTCATATACTCCCTGTAATATCTAAGATCATAACTTTGAAACAGTTGCTCATTGGCAACAATTTTCACTCATTTACAGTGGTGTTAATCTCTGGATTGTTATTATATTTTAGTTACATTCACACACCTGTACTCATACACCTCCATCCACATTTCAGACTATAGAGAGGACAGGAAATAATCCTGGCTAAAGAAACATTCCCACCCTCCTGTAACGAATTGAACCTGGATCTTAGAATTTGGAGGTTAGCATGCTAACCATCAGAACACATCTCAATCAAAATACCAGGAAAAATTATATTTCTCTCTATGGAAGAATTATATTTCTCTAAAATTTTGGTTGCTGATAATACCTTATTTTCAAAACATTACTCGCATTGCAGTAGTTTGACATAATTTTCTTTGCCCTGTGCTGTTCCATGGCATTTATCATTTCATGCGCTCTTAAAAACCTGAAATGTGTATTCATTTAAGGCAACACATCTGTGAAAAGTCACAATTTTCTTTTGATTTAATTTGACATTATTTCTATGTATGTAAAACATTTAACAACTGGAGCATACAATATTCTATGAAAAATACTGAAAAAATGGACTTAAAGTTTAACCTATACTTCACATATATGGCATAGGATCATTTAGAGCTTTAGAAATGGCTCATATAGTGGTACAATTTCATCATTGCATTGCCTTGCCTTAACCATGGAAGATGAGAAATCTTTTTCTTTGTATGTCCTCTTACATATCTAGGTTATTAGGGAACTGTGCCATCATATTTGCCAAACATTAAAAATTTAAGCTACCCAAAATTCAGATGATGAAGATCCTTCAAAGTGACTGTAGTTATTTTTAACTATATTTACTTATATACTGTCCTTAAAGTTTGCAGCATACTTATGCTAGAACATCAATTAACAGCAAAATTAGTCCATTCTTATTTTTAACCAACTTTTAAATATTATTAGCTACTGTTATCATAAACATTATTTCATGTAGCAAGTCTATTTTTAATGTTTTACTGTTAACAAGTGACATGTTTTTGAATAGCATTAAAATATTAGCTAAATCTATAAGTATAAAAATAGACTTCCTTGATCTAGGATATTAGCCAAAGTGTCTTGTGGGAAGTGATCACTGCTAAGAAACAGAGAATAATAATATAAATAATTTGTACACAAAATATGACGCTTATTCTTGTGAATGTGAATACCAAGAGTAATATTCACATACAGTTACTGTTCCTTTAAATAACTAATGTTAAACTATACAGAGTACTATGATATGTTTACAGATTGTTGAATTCTCATACTTGAAGTAAATATGCAAATATACACAAAATGTGCAGTAATTTATCTTATTCCAGTTTCTTTAAATGACATGCAATACCATAGAATTCCATGTTAGGTGTTAAATATGTGTATACTGTAATACCCTGTGTGTTTAAATGTCTGTATGGGAAACTTTTGGAGGAAATGATTCCATTATCATATTACTGACTGAACTATCAAAGACAAGAATTGTTGCAAGAAAAAAATACCTCCACTTAGATAACATTTGAAAATAAATAACTACATTCTCTTAAAATCATAAACTTATTTTTTCTCTGTTGATTGTTAAGAGCATAAGCAATCATTTTAGCAATGCTGTTGTTTTGTAATTCATTATTCCAGTTTCATTAGGACCAAAGTTTATTGTTCTAGGTTTGAACATACTTTAAGTGTAACAAATGGCTGTTGTTTATCTGCTAAAATCTAAGTGTGCAAACAATATAAAATGTTTTATTACTTGTTTCTGTGATTTTTCTGAGCTTACAGAAATACATTTTCAAATAAGCAGTAACTGTTAAGGCATTAGTAAATTTTGTTTTAATAACATAGCAATAACAGGCATCAATCAAATAATGACTAGTTGTCATACTGCTGTAGAACATGATTTGCAGAAAACAATATTTTTGTGAAAAACAGTATTTGAATGACATCACTCTGCATTTAAAGAATCAATAAAACACCCAGATTTTTAAGCTTGCAAATATACATTTAAAAATTCCTTATCTCTTTTTCAGACTTATAATTAAGATTTCTTTTGTTTTGTTTTTTATAAACAGAAGTGCCTAAATGTATTATTTGTTTAAAACATTCATAAAGTTTCACTTTGTAATTGTCAATCATACACTGTGTTACAAAAAGATGTGTACATATTAAATATAGCCAACATTATAAGTATTTTAATTCAAAAACAGAACTTCATTCTCTTTTTGTGATATCTATTCATTCTGTTTTGACACATCAAAGTAAATTAAAATTTGGTGCACAATGACGTTTATTTACTTTTACAGCATACTGGGGCTCTCTGACTTCAACAATTGATAGTGTTAATTAACTACACATTTATTACCGCTTTTCACCTCCCCCCCCCCCCCTCCTTTCCAGTGAAGTAAATTCACCACTCTCACAGTCATATTTCTAGACCGTACAAATGGTGCAGAATGATTCTAATTAAGGATAAATTTGTCTGTTTCAGCTGGGAATTAGATGCAATTCTGGTATTTAGAAGCCAGAATACTGACTACTTGATTATAAAGGCTATCAAACTTGCTTTTCTCTATTAACTTAAACAGTTTAAATGAACCATAGTACATTCCAATATTGATAATAATCACTAATATGCAAAATTTAACTTTTTGTCTGGGGTTGTTATTTGAATATGTCATTATCCCTAATTTGAGTAAGCTGAATCAGAATATGAACTTAGTTTTTCTCCATCATGTACCAATCCTTCACAATAGAAGAAATAGTAAAATATGAATTTTTATACTCTGCTCTATTGAATTTTTGTTATATTAATAAATAAAAGTTAATAAATCCACAACTGTCAACATGACACTCTTCATTATAAACTAATATTTCATGTCTATTCAAATAATCACATACATTTGAACATTACACAAGTTTCCCCCCCCCCCCTCTTCCATTTTTCCTTAAAATGCACGTCTTTCCATTTCCGTTATGTCGTGGTGAAATCGTTCACCCTGTTCCACACTGACACAGCCAAGATTTTCTGCAAAAAAAATTCCAAATATGAGTGCAGGAAATGTACTTTCAAACTCATATTGCAACCCGGCTTTTGAAATTTCTCAAGCATATCTTCTACAATATTTTTGTAATTTGGATCCTTGTAATTTCCCAGAAAGTTTATGATGACATTCTTAAAACCAATTCATTCCTGTTTTTAAGTATCTGTCATCATTTCTTCAAATAAGGTATCAGAAGTCATCATAATTTGTGGCCCAACAAATATTCCCTCTTGAACTTTAGCATCAGATATTTCAGGGACCTTCTTGCAGATTTACTTGTAGCAGTTTTCATTCTTATTTAAAGCCTTTACATATTGCTTTATTAAGCCTAATTTTATGTGTAAAGGTGGTAAGAGAACATTTTTTGGGTCCACGAGAAATTCATGGCTAGCTCTATAGCTCAGTCAGTAGAGCACCTGCCTGTTGTGCTAAGAGTCCCGGGTTCGATTCCCGGCATTCCCAGGATAATTTCTCATCTTCCCCAGAATCTGTAAGTATGAATGAGAGTGCAAATGTGTGCATGATCTAATGATTAATGATTCAATATGTTCCAAAGCAGAATGGCCATTCTCCATTCTCTGATAGACCATTGCAGTTAAAGGCAGGGTATAAATGGAACCATAAAAAGAAAAAAGAAATTCATGCATAACATTTTATAACATTTTTTGTTCCTAGCATGAGATTGTCTCTCTGCTTCCAATTTTTTCTTCTCCAGTAGTTGGATCGGACTCTACTATCCCATTCACCAATAAAACATGGTATTTTAGTGTAGCCTGATTGCTGACCTAGAAGCATGGCAATAACCTTTAAATTTCCACATACCTGCCACTTATATTCTGCATATTTGATTTTTTCTAGAAGTAATTTTAGGTTATGATGTGTTTCCTTAAGGTGAACTGAATGGGCTACTGGAACTGATGCGATTTTATGTCTATTATACAACAGTATGCTTTTCAGACTAATTTTAAAGGAATATATAAAAGGTCCCTATTCATCTGGAAGGTATTCAGTAGCTTCCAAGGAATATTGTGGCAATATATAAGATATTCTTCCTGAGAGAAATATGAAACAAATTCCTCTTTACATTGTCTGTACCAAGAAAATTATGTTCCAGAGAGAGGAAGTCTTCATCTTTTAAACTGGATCCCAATAATTCAGCAGAAACCTTAGGAAGATTTAAATCTCTAACCATATACTTGGATGACATCATCGTCGGCAAAACCTTCGAGGACCATCTCGACAACCTAAGCAAGATGCTACAGAGACTGCAGGCGACCAATCTGAAGCTCAATGTGAAGAAGTGCCAGCCCTTTCGCAAGGAAGTCAACTACTTGGGCCACATAGTCACCAACCGAAGTGGCCACAGACCCGGTGAAGACACAGGCCGTGAGAGATTGGCCTCGCCCGAAGGATAAGCAAGAATTGCGCAGTTTCCTGGGGCTGTGCAATTATTGCCGCCGCTTCATAAAGGGCTTCTCCAACATCGCCAACCCCTCAGTCGCCTGACGGAAGAACATTGGCCTTATGCATGGACGAAGGATGCCGAAGACACTTTCCATCAGCTGAAGCAGACGCTTTGCAGTGCTCCTATTTTGGCATTCCCACAACCAGGTGGCACCTTCATTGTGGACACAGACGCCAGTGACCATTGCATTGGTGGCGTCCTATCCCTAGTCCAGGACGGCCACCAGTGAGTGATAGCCTACTACAGCAAGACGCTAAACAAAGCAGAGAAGAACTTCTGTACCACCCGGCAAGAGCTACTGGCGGTAGTAAAGACCTTAGAGCACTTCCACAAGTACCTGTACGGTCAGCCATTCTACCTGAGGATGGAACACTCTGCCCTAACCTGGCTACTTAGCTTTAGAAACCTGGAAGACCAGATGGCCCGTTGGGTCTGGAGACTACAAGAATACGACTTCACCTCCGAACATCGTAGAGGGAATAGCCACGCCAACGCAGACGCCACGTCTCGAAGACGCTACCCAGAAGACTGCGGTCAATGCACAAGAGTGGAAGAGGAGCGTGCCGCAGCTATCAGAGTGCTCACCGCAGTGCCTGCAGATGGTTGGGTTAGCGCAGGTCTGAAGAGGGAGCAGCTGGCGGATGCAGACTTGGGGCCACTCTTGAGGGAAGTGGAGGCAGGGACAGGACCAACTTGGGAGGACATCGCACCCAGAAGTGCTACATACAAGTCGTACTGGGCCCAGTGGATCGCAGCCCTCAGACTGGGAGCCGGGTTCGAATGCAGCAATACGTCGGAGCGCCTTTCGAACACATCGCTGTCGACATAGCTGGACCATTCCCAGTGTCCGACCAAGGCAACAAGTACCTGATGGCGGCCGTGGACTACTTCACCAAATGGCCGGAGGTGTATGCCTCCCGAATCAGCCCGCCTCGGTAGCGTAGATGGTAGCGTGTCTGCCTCACGTTCAAGAGGTCCCGAGTTCGAATCTCGGTCAGGGTGAGTTACCTGGATAAGGTTTTTCCGGGGTTTTCCCTTATCCTAAGAGACGAATGTCGGGTAACTCTAAGCTCTATGGACCCTGGACTCATTTGAGCATCATTTCACCCATTGCATTCATCGTCCGATATGACTTAACGTTGGAGGATATAAATTACAAAAAAAAAAAAAAAAATCCCGAACCAGGAGGCGAAGACGATCACCGACTGCCTTGTGGAGCAACTGTTCTGCCATTTTGGGGTGCCTCTAGGGCTTCACAGTGATCAGGGCACCAACTTTGAGTCTAACCTGATGAAGGAGGCACTGGAAAGACTTGGGGTGAACAAGACCCGCACAAAACCTCTACATCTGCAGTCAGACGGCATGGTCGAGAGGTGCATCAAGACCTTAGAAGAACATCTGAGCAAGGTCGTGGCCAGCCATTAGTGAGACTTGAGACGTCAAGGTGCCACTGTTCTTGCTAGCCTACCACTCGTCAACACATGACACCACTGGGCTTATACCAGCTATGCTTACGCATATTTTTTATAATTATTAGTTACCATGTATTAATATTGATGTGTCTAGTACCACTAATTGTATCATTGTAATTATTTGTATCTTATCCAGTATATCTGCTTCTGACGTGATCTTCAATAACATCAACTGTGTATATTGTATGATTGAAAATAAACTAAACCAATTGTTCTGCCGAGAGCCACCGTACTCCCGTGTGACCTGAGTTTTGGGAGCCCTCTGGAAGTGAAACAGACAGCAACGGAGTATGTGGAGAGCCTCGTGGACCATCTCTACGACATGCATGAGTTGGCTCGTCAGAACATCCAGATGGTGAGCGACCGCATGAAGAGCCGGCACGACAGGCAAGCCAACAGGCAAGGATTCCAGCAAGGTGTTCAGGTATGGTTGTACCACCCAACCCGGACCAAGGGACGCTGCCCAAAACTTCAACAACCGTGGCAAGGACCGTGCCGGGTGGTAAAAAGAATTAACAACGTGGTCTACCGCTTCCAGAAGGTGCCCCAAGGAAAGGTGGTGGTACACCTGTATCATCTGGCCCGCTACGATGGTGCTGTTCAAGATGACCAGCCTTGAGGAGGGAGCAGTGTCACTGATCATTGGGGTTTTGACAAGCCAGCTGGCAGGAAAGAAAGAGACATATAGCATCCAAGCCACGCCCACACGTGGGTGAATGCTTGGCGCTTGCCGAGGGAGAGACAGGGGCAGGGAGAGGGGGAGACGGAGTGATGTCTGGATAATTCTTTCTCTTCCCTCGCCACCGTGAAGGATCGTGTTAGTTCGGTAACTTTCGAGAAACAATGCTTGGGTTATAAAAGACGCGAGGCAGCAAGCCGCGCCGCAGTTGTCAATGGTCAGTTTTTGTGCAGTGTGAGTTGTGTGGACATTTGAAGTGTACCGAGTTGCAAGTTGAGAACTGATAATCATGTAGTGATTGGAAAGTGAATTCTTTTGTTTGTTTATGTGTGGTGAAGCCGCGAGAGACTGCTGGTGTATGTTACGTCATCCTGTTGCAAAGGGCTGTACAAATTGTCTTTCTATGGAAATAAAGAGCATTTTGAATTTCTGCAAACTAGACTTTTAATTTTACGAACCCTCAAAGTGACATTAGGTAACTGAGACTGATGAAGGCAGGGCACCATTAGGCTCTTGCTTAGATCTTTTGCATATAGTCGTCTTGATATACATTTCTTGTTATTCCACAGCATATTGTGACAGTGTAAAGCATAAACATTTAGTGTATATCCACAATGCCATTGAAAATGCACCAAAGTAGGTTGTTTGTAGGTTACAGGCAAGAGTATAACCACTTTATTGGCTTAACATTTATAGAACGGTAAAATGTTTCTTCACCAAAGCAAAACAAGGATATTCCCAGCATCTTGTTCTTTGTATTCAGTAGCAAAGGCGATATTTCTCTGTAAAGGTAAATTGGAATTAACACTGAAGCAGTGTTATAAAAAATGTATACTATGAGTCGACCAAGAGACTCGGTGCTTCACATACCAGAAATTTTATTTCAATGCATTGTCAACTGACAATTTTTTGATAATGCCTTCAAGTGAAGGCAAAACATGTTGAAAGAAAATTTGTGGTATGTGAAGTACAGAGGGTCTCAGTCAACTCATAGTGTAATTTTAATTATTGGTATTTCTCTGCTGTTGCTTTAATTGTGTTAAGAACAATCAATTTGTAGGATGACTTGAACTAATGGAACTGTTGTAAACCAATTGTTCTTGATTGTTATTTTTGTATGGTCCATGAACCTAATATAAAAGTTTTATAATACACAGAAAAAGGCAATTCCCCAGTTTTTGTGTTCTTTCCAAGATAGTAAGTTTTATATAGAATAAAAAGAAGTGTTTCAGAAAGTGGAGTGCCATTGTTACTAAAATTAGGCAAGTGAGTCAACCTTGTATATACTTTTCTCCACTTACAAGTTTTTTATGAAGACTAGTTTCTGGGGACTTCTCCCCTATCGTCAGCTCTGTGGTCTACCACAGAGCTGACGATAGGGGAGAAGTCCCCAGAAACTAGTCTTCATAAAAAACTTGTAAGTGGAGAAAAGTATATACAAGGTTGACTCACTTGCCTAATTTTAGTAATAGTAAGTTTTGTTGAAACTTAATTTGGTTTAATGTCACATATTAAAACTAATTTCAACATGTTGTTTAGCCAACTTATTAGTGATATACATGGTATGGATATTTTCCTCAGAAAGCAAGAAGTTGATCATAACAATGGTTATACCCATACCTCCAGTATCAGTGCAAATATGTTCTTTCTCTCTCTCTTTTTCCTTTTGAATTTGATCCAGTTCCATTTATACCTGTCTTTAACTCCAATGGTCATATCGGTGGCCGTTCTCCTTTGGAACATATCAAAGGTGTTAACTCGTATTCGTTGGGTGTTAATCATTAGATCGTGCACACATTTATACTTCCAGACTCTGGGGAAGATGGGGAATCATCTTGGTTGGAGAAAAATCCCCACCCCCAGCCAGGTAATTGAACCTGGGACCCCTCACACAGCAGGCAGGCGCTCTACCGACCGAGCTACTGGGCCAGCCCTTTCTCTCCTTTGTTACAAGTATCCCTATCATAAAATCTCAAATAGTTTATGAACAAGTGTGTAACAGATCATTCAAGTGGTACTGTTCACTACAAAAAATAGGCTCAGATGTATCTTCTACACACAGATGAATATCTTTCAACACTATCTAGAGCATCAATGCTCCTAATAGTGTATTCACTGCTTTCTATAACAGTACATAATAACCTTGTTTATCCAGATAAGTGGGACTGGATAAATCCAGCTAATCAGAGACAAACTATTAACTACATATAAACTTTGATGTATGTTAGTGAATCATGCAAAAGTAGAAGAGAAAAGAACTGAAAGATATCCAGGGGAAACATCTACAATTGCTATTATGATTTCAAGAAAACTAATGAAACATCATTTCACACACTTTAGTTTTATTGTCCTGAGACACTGACCAAGGTAGCAGTATTTATTGCTAGCCTGAAGCATGTGCTCAATGATAATCTCTACTCTACCTGTTCTGCCAACATTACAAGTTTATACAATTATATAATTTATTTATTTCTTTATGAAATAATGCATATATTTTCATGGTGAAAAAGTAAGGAAAATTAGTCTGGATAAACAGAAAATTTGAATTAATGAGGGCTGGATAAACAAGGTTGATTTAGTTATTGTACAACTAATAGTGGTATATCTGCCTGACTTTAATTTCACGTGTAGGTGCCTTACTTCTGCTGTGTATTGTACTGCAGAAAAATGTTTTATATGCATTGTTTGCTTGTGAGGCCATTTCTTTCTGTTTCTGAACAAAATGCACATTATATGTGGCAAGAGTTCTTGTATATTGCACTGAATTTCTTCCCTCAAGTATTTAAAATTTATATAAACTACATGACTTGTCTTTTGTCCAAAAACAATTTAGAATCAACATCAACCAAATCTTGTGAAACACAGTTCTCTCTGTGCTCAGTGTGTAGTCATCATTCTTTGCATTGTGATGACTTCTATCAGATTTTGTGCCATCTGTAATGAAAATGGAAAGAACTAAAATATTTTTTAATAACTTGAATATGTAAGAACATTCCTAAGAATTATAACAATCAACAATCATAAACAGAGCTTCTGAGAAACAACTAAGGAAATGAAACCATGTAGGTCATACTTACATTAACACTAAAAATTTGATTCAGATGATACCATAAACACTGCTCATGAACAATGCAACTGATTACTCAGACAATACTTCTTTTACTGTCTACTGTATTGGCCCAAAAATACTTTTTATCCAAATTTTACCCTGAAAAAGTTAGGGTACAGCTTATATCCACTACCTTGTCTTTTTTACATACACATCATTTATATCCTCATTTGCAACAATACAACTAGCATCTGTAATCAGAACTGGTGGCAATGCATTTTATTATGCAACTTTCACCTTTATTTTGTGAGCATTAACATTGTGTAGGTCTACCAATATTGTTTTGTTAGCTTATAATTCAGTTTCAATTGGATACTGGTAAGACAACCTGATTTATCTGATGTGAACAACCATTTAGAGCAAAAACCATCATTTCGGCACAGGTATGATGCAAGCTTCAAACTTACAGCTGTGCATTATATCAAAACCACAACCAACGGAAAGGCCAAAAAAAAAAAAAGAATGGACGTATCTAATGTGTGACATTGGATTACTTCAGAATAAAAATGGTAGAAGGCAGTTTCAATGAGAAAATGATTCAGGGTACTGAAATGTAGCAAATATCCATAACATGAAGCTAAGGTTCTTTCCTATGTGCAAGAAAAGAGGAAAGATAGGATACCCAAATTTCCCATTCAAACTAAAAATCTTCAAAATTACCTTCCATCCAACATCCTCCCACTAGGTGTGGTTTTCACATTATCAAATCCAAAAGCATGAAGAAAAGCAAAATTTATCCTTTAATTATGAGAAAACTAGCACATTCACTTTGAATATCCTCAAAATTGCTTCTGTTGAACTTCTGTCAACCAACCCCTCTCTTGTTGCACCTCTAAAAGAATGAATAAATCATGATTTTACTTTTATTTTACAAAGTACTGCAAATCATTTAGTGCTGAAAAGTTTTAAAATTGCTTCCTACCATACACTTTTTCACTCCTGTTCCATTAGGGATAGTTTTCTGTTATAGCACCTCACAGTATTTTTATTCTTGTCCTACAGAATGTACATGTCAAATTTCTCATTCATACTGAAAATGATTCCAAGTGTCCCTCATCACAATTTACAACCTTGTCATTCATTAGAAATTTTTTTATTATTATTTGTTATTATCTTACTAAAAAAGAAAGTAACATTTATGTTATTAATTTTTAGATGAGTCGTATTTATTACACATCTGCTTCACTTTCGTACCTATTTTGAGGACATGTTTCGCAAATCATCGTTTGCATCTTCGGTTCTTATGAGTCGCATAAGAGCCGAAGATGCAAACGATGATTTGCGAAACATGTCCTCAAAATAGGTACGAAAGTGAAGTAGATGTGTAATAAATACGACTCACCTAAAAATTAATAATTATTTCGCTTCACTGTGGTGTTCCAATACAGTTAAATCTCGAAACATTTATGTTGTTTTTACTTAACAGCATTGAGAAGGCAGGCCTGGTAAAAATTCTCAAAATTCGAACTTATTTCACCTTATCTTCATGTTCTGTTAGGGTGAATATGATATCACCCTCACAGTACTTTTAATCTTGTCCTGAAGAGGCCACACCATGGCTATGTGGTTACCACTCGATTCTCACCAAGGTAGCCTGGGTGCGATCCCAGGTGACCGCAAAGTGAGATTTGTGGTGGACAACATGGCACTAGGGCGGGTTATCTCTGGTTTCCCCCATCTCATTCCACCGGTGCTCTATCGTCATCTCATGTATCATCAGTGTCACTGCCTGTGGTGTTGCATGTAGTAAAAGCAAGCGTTAAACACTGCACATTTCATTTCATTTTATTTGTTCTGAAGAATATTTGTGCCAAATTTTATCAAAATCAGTGCAAAGGTGTAGGAGCCTATATGGAACCATAACATTGACATTTACATATATAGATTACAAATAAATGTTCAATTTAATTTTTAAATAAACTTAAAGAAAAGAGCATATTTTATATGCTTATTGAGCTTTCTGTTCCAAAATCTCTTAGCTGAAAGCACAAAATGCAATTATAGGCAGTCACCAAAGCCCACCTCGGTAGCGTAGATGGTAGCATGTCTGCCTCACGTTCAAGAGGTCCCGAGTTCGAATCTTGGTCAGGGCGAGTTACCTGGATAAGGTTTTTTCCAGGGTTTTCCCTTATCCTGAAAGACGAATGTCGGGTAACTCTAAGCTCCATGGACCCCGGATGCATTGAGCATCATTTCACCTATTTTATTCATCATCCAATATGACTAAATGTTGGAGGAAGTAAATTACACAAAAAAAAAGAACACCAAAACTAAAGTACAGCATAATACCATTTCTTAAATTTGTACATAATTGTGTGCAAATATGACATACTATCAATACTTTCAACATTATTTGACAAGTATGGGAAATACCATACTAGAATAAAATTCATCACATTCCACTCGGAAAACTTTTTGAGTATTTGTCTAAATATAATAATGTTCACATCAGCAGTCTTTTAATGCCATAGATTGCAAGATATTCATCTTTTTAGAAAAGGAAAACTTCAAAACAGGAAGAACAAAGGAGGAGGAAGTTGCATGCAGAGAATATTAAATAAGTAACAAAGAAGAAAAGAATCACATTGTATGATTTTGTTGTGACCATCTATTCATCCATCTCTTGCTCTATCTGCATGTGACAGCTCATGAATAGATGCACATTAGAATATAATAGAATATTAATTTCTCATCCTTCTTCATACATACATAAATTCATAAATACATTATCATTAACACAGAGGCGGTCAGTGAATTTTATAAGGGAAGCACTTATAAAAAAACTACTACTATTACCACTGCAACTGATTTTTTCTGCAACAAATGCTACAATAAAATCCACTACTCTTTCTGCTACTATCACTACAACAGCAACAACAACAATAATAATAATAAAGTAGGCTACTTAAATTTTCTTCTCTCACTTGAAAAACAATTCAGTCCGTCTCTCCTTTTTGTTAAATTCATCTATCACTAATCTGTAGAATTCCTCTTTATTTTCCGATGATTTCAGTTTTAGCAGATTTTTCTCAATAGCCAGCACAGAAAAATTTGCAAGTCTTTGCTGCCCTTGGGTGTTTCTGCAGCAATTACGATTTCGGCAAAGTGCCGAAAGAGAATTTTGGGCACTGAGGTTGGACGCTGGGATTATGGAAATCAGTGCACACAACTTGAAGAGTTCACAAACTGCGAACGGCAACAAACCACTAGATTTCACATAAATCATTAGTTTTTTAACTCCCATCGACAGACACTCATTTGAGGAATAAACTACACTGAGTTCACTTCTAAGGCGAGCAAAGTCAAAATATTGACCAAAACTTTCTTTCAGTGAAATTTATTTGTAATATTATTTTGGTCAATTGTACAAGTTTAAATTTTTCTAAACCTTCAAACCTAATTTGAATTTGTATATTATCAAATATCTCATAATGCAGTCGGCGGTAGCTATCTTTTTGAACAAAGTCGTTGTTTTGCCATTGTCTTTTCTTTGGCAGTTTGTAATTCTCATTACATTTATCCCATACATTCGTTTCTCTTTTGTTGTAGAGTGGCTTTTGTTTCCCTTACTTTAGCTGTGCAATAATTTATATAAAATATTTTTGTCTGCAGAATTTCAAAAAGAGCATCGGCTATGCAAAATATTTCACTGAAAATTATGAGAAAAATGTTGAATTTGAAATCAGAAATAACATGTTAAAACCTGAAGTTTTGTGATAAGTTTCACTATCCCATTGGTTTTGATTATCAAGAATATTTTCGAACAACTGAACTAATTCTTCTTTATGTTCCCGAACAGTTTCAACCAGCCTTCCATTATAATTCCATCGCTTTGGATGTACTTTGGGAAACCTTTTTTTCATCTCCATATCTAATTCAGCAATTATTTTTGTAGATTTGGAGAAGAAAGAAGACTAACTACTTAGGGCCAAGAAAAAAAATGGAATTCTTTTATGTTGGATGTTGTCTGTGAAAGGACAAGATTCAATATATGGGCAAAGCAATTTCTAAATAAAGCATTAGGATATTTTTCTTTTACTCTTTTCTGTAAACCACTAACTTCCCCTAACATCACTGCTGCTCCATCATAACATTGAGCGACCAATTTATAGCCACATTTAAACTCGTCCGTCATATGGAATACATATTCTGTTAGTGCCTTAGCACTGCGACCTTTGCTTACATCTGTAAGACCCAGAAATCTTTCTTGTATCTCTCCATTGTCAGATATCAGTCTTGTAACAGTCGAGAGTGAGCAGATATGTCAGTGGTTTCATCAATAACTGCTACAAATGCAGAGTGAAATATTTATTTTTTCACTTCATTCAGTAACACCGTGGTTACTTCATTAATGTCATTTTGAATGTGGTTTGACAGACCCAGAGCACAACAGCTTTCTGTAAATGACATGTCAGAGTCACTTGCTTAAAACAGTTAGCATTTTATCGAGATTCAACTGTATTGGAACACCACAGTGAAGCGAAAAATTATTAAATTTTAGATGAGTCGCATTTTTTAACACATCTGCTTCACTTTCGTACCTATTTTGAGGACATGTTTCGCAAATCTTCGCTTGCATCTACGGCTCTTGTGCGAGCCGTGAGTCGCACAAGAGCCGTAGATGCAAGCGAAGATTTGCGAAACATGTCCTCAAAATAGGTACGAAAGTGAAGCAGATGTGTTCAAAAATGCGACTCATCTAAAATTTAATAGTTAGCATTTTAATATAATTTCCATGGTTCGCAGAATATTTCTCTTCGGCATGCCCTCTGAAGGGAAGTTCTTGTTTTGCCAAGTATACTATGAAATCAATGAGATGTTGAATAACTTTTCTATTATTTTTGACAATTTCATTATGTCTTATTACATCAAGTTTCCGCTGCTCATCTGATTTAAAATCTATTCTACGACTACCTAAAGTGCTGAGTAGAATTTCAGACCTGATGCATATGTGCTTGTGACTATTGGTGATGCTGAGTTACTTTTAGCAGATTATTCATATCATCGTAACCTGAAGTGTTTCACACACCCTTCTCGTTTGAGAATAAAATGCAAGGCCAACAATAAAGTTTAGCATTTTCTTGCAACCAGATAACCATTTTTAAGTGCTCAGAATTGATATGGCATACACAGTGTTTTGTCTTCACATCAGATAACTCAGGAATCAGTCTACCCCCAGAAATTAAGGCAACCTTTTCTTCAAATTTCCCCGAACTCAGTCCCCGCTTCTCACTGCATTAGAATTGTTTCTAACACGCAGTCACATGTTCCTCCCACCCGCGTCTCACTCCAGTCAGTTTCCATCCTTGTCACTCACTGACTGATTCACATAGCCCGCAGCGTAGAGAATGAGGGTTCGGCATGCATTCCCTAGCAATCTATGGGAAACAGTGATCTCTATATACTATGGTAATTATGCTTATAAGGGAAAAATAACTACATAAAATTAATTGTATTTACTAATGTTAATGAGGTATGATAATGAGGTTCCAATTAGAAACAGATTTTTCACACTAGAAACTACACTTTACAAGTGTTGGCCTGGAATGAACAGACACATTTCATTCCCCTTGTCACATGAGGCTCTACGAAAGATTCCGACTTCAGGTTTGGAACAGATCAACTGCATGCATATGTGAACTATCTCCATGCCGTGCCGTCTGATAAATTTTTTGCATTACATCATATTACAATATATGCAACATAGAAAATACATTATAACATTCATAAAACTGATGAAATAGAATTTTAAACTAAATTTATTATTCTGGAAATTAAAAGAAAAATACTTTTATCGAAATCGAAGGGAATGAGTCATTCTCTTCATTCCATTGACCAACCGCCACTGCATTAACAACAATAACAAGAAATTAAGACATGAAAAGAAAATTTGTGCTTCAAGATAGTATATGCTTTTTAGAGGTGGAGAGCATTTCTGGTAAGTCGATATAAGATATATGTGTTTGGAGGAATTTAGTGACAGTGACGTCAAAATTAATCTCAGAAATTGTAGTTGGTTTATTAATACTCATCACTTACTTGTTTATATTTATGAGAGACTAGTTTCAAAGGCATTCGCCTCCATTTTCAATCTCTTTCCAACTGGCATCTGTTGTTGTCTGCTCTCTCTCTCATAGTTCCACCACCAGAGAGAGAGCAGACAACAGATGCCAGTTGGAAAGAGATTGAAAATGGAGGCGAATGCCTTTGAAACTAGTCTCTCATAAATATAAACAAGTAAGTGACGAGTATTAATAAACCAACTACAAATAGTTTCTGAGATTGATATAAGATATTTATTAGTCATTAGGTAATAAATTATTACAATAGACTTCATCAGACTTAATTTCTAAAAGTAATTTGCATATAAATATACACAGCTTATACAGTTGCATGAAAGGATAACATGGTTATACAAAATAGTTTTACACTAAAAAGCCCTAAAATTACTGGAGATCAGAGTATGACAGAGTGATACTAGAATTTTATATCACAGGATTCAAGTTCTAAGAACTCATGCATGTCATAAAATACTTTGGAAATATGCCAATTTTTTAAGATTAATTTGAATTTGTTAATATAAACCTCTTTGGTGCAAATAGGCAACTTATTAAAAACTTTATATTTATATAAATTACTTTCTGTACATTTATTTAATCGGAATGAGGGTAAATCTTGTTTATATTGGTTTATGGTTCTGTGATTATGTATATCTGATTGTTATGAGCATTGCACTAGATTTTCTTTTATTTCTACTAAGTTTGTATAAATATAAAGACTCAGTACAGTCTTAATTCGTAAATTTCGAAACAGTTCCGTGAAACTATCTCTTTGTTTTGCCCCTGCTAAAATTCTTATGGCTTTATTTTGATATTGAAACACCTTTGTTGCACCTGAACTAATTCCCCATAGCCTGATACCATATAAGATGTGTGGATGGAAAAATGAAAAGTATGCTGTTCTTAGAAAATTTTTACCAACTGATGATTTAAATTTCCAAAGTAAATAGAGTACTCTGGACAGTTTAGCTGTTACAATTGTTGCTGGTGGGTTCCATGATAATTTACCATCTACAAACAGTCCTAAGAGCCTCACATAATTGTTTTCAGGTATATTTTCTGTTTTTTCTTCAATTATTTTTAAGCTAATATAATTTTGTGCTTCATTGTATCATAGTTCTTACACATTGGAATACTTTTAAGTTATTAATTTTAAACTTTTATTTGTGCATTTTCTAAATCGAGGTCAGCACTGAACAGAGTGATGTCATCCGTTAACAAAATATTATTTGAAATATAATTTGGGAGATCATTAATAAAAACTTTGAACAAAAGGGGACCCAAGGTGGAACCCTGGGGTATGCCTATCTTTACATCTTTTAGTTTTTACTTTTTTTGTACCAATATTTACCAACTGTTTCCTATGCTCCAAATAAGACTTGAATAATTGGACTATTAAGCATCATTTCACCCATTTCATTCATCGTCCTATATGACATAACGTTGGAGGACGTTAAGTCATGTTGCTACCACATACGAGTAACACTAATTGGTGGGATAAGCAGTTGAAGGATACTGGCAGTTGTTGTACAAACCCTGTTCCGGCAAGCCATTGTTCAGTGACGAATCTGTAGAGGCTATATGGAGGAGTTACCTATGGAGCCCTAAAATACCGGTGCGTGTGTGTGCTCGACAATTACACCTAAGCAAGATGAGTTCATAAGGTGTTATAGAAACGTTTTGTTTAATGGGTTACAAACTGTAGCTGTTGCATGCCATTAAACTAACAGATAGACCCAAAGATTTGCATTAGCTGCAGATATGCTTCATAAGATCAACAATGATAACCAATTTTTGCAGAAGATTGAGTTTAGCGTTGAGGCAACATTCCATGATAGTAGACATGTTATCACAATAATGTCCGAATATGGGCTGTTGAAAATCCTCAGGCCTACGTCATGTACGAACGTAACAGCCCTCAACTGAATGTGTGGTGTGGCCTGATGCAGGATAAAGTGATAGGACCATTTTTCTTTGCGGAGCAGACTGTGATGGCAGTCAACTACCTTGACATGTTGGAATTGTATGCAGTGTCACAATTTCTAGAAGGTGTGATCTTTCAACATGACAGCACTACTCCACACTACACCAACATTGTTCGTAAGTTTCTGGACACAACATTCCCTGAGCGGTAGATAAGCAAGGGTTCTGTCAAGGCAGGGCCACCATAATCCCCAAATCTGCTGCCCTTGGAGTTTTACTTGTAGGGTGATGGGAAGCAACATGTGTGCAGGGAACATATCAACATTATTTATTTAAAACAGAGAATCACAGACATTCACTCTGTTACACAGACGTCCTGAACCATGTGTGGGAAGAACTTGAATATTGTTTCGATGTATGTAGGGCAACAAATGGAGCCCACATCAAACTGCATGAATAGGTTTGCGTTTTGGTTTTTATGAATAGGTGATATTGAAGAGCACTCACTTAAGTTCTGTTGTTCTTGAACTCTGGAACGTTTTCGATCCCCTTTAGGGATCATCTCCAACGACCATTACTGCACCTACTGGTTGCTGAAAATGATCCCTAAAGGGGATCGAAAACGTTCCAGAGTTCAAGAACAACAGAACTTAAGTGAGTACTCTTCAATATCACCTACTCATAAAAACCAAAAACTATTGATTACGTAGAAAATGAAGCTAGCTACAGTGAAGCAATAAATATTACACAAATATAAATATTTGTTACTAAGGCCTTAGTAACAAATATTTATATTTGTGTAATACCAAAAACTATGTCTCACTTTAAAATATTTTGTGGTATTTAGAATAAAGGTTGGCTTTTGTTTGGTGAAGATTTTACATTTCTATCTTGCTTTGTTGCTTTCCTGTGCCTGATCAAAAGTGCATCATGACTTTATGGACACACACTATTATTAAACGGTATTGATTATGCTGACAGTTTTAACTACTCACAAAGATGCAGAATGCGAATGTGTTTCCATTCTTGTTAGAAAGAATACAACTGACTTTAGATCATTGATTCTAATAAAAGTCATAGGAATCAATATCTCAAATGAAATTCAGCAGCGCTACCATAGGCTATGAAGAGTGTTTTATTAAAGACCTTCTGAAAACAGCTAACAAAGCTACAGCAGAAAGCTTAATAGACTCTGCATCTACTGCATAAACATAACATAGATGTAAGTGTTGTGTATCATGATGTAGTATGGTATCTGCAAACAACACCTCCAGAATAACAGTCTAGTTAGTATTGTGAATAGTGCTATCTTAAATTCAATGGTCACAATTTGAAGCATGTGCAAGTTGTCTTTTCCTAGAAAAGGTTGGTGACTATGCTTAGTTCTTATTTTAGTATTGGCTTATACATGTAATTTTTGTACATTTAATGCTCTGAACATTTTATACATTCTAATTTCATGTTACTGCAAGATTATTATTCTGTACCACATCAGGAAAGTTTTACTGGTTCCGATATCAGGTAGTTGGCAAGTATTCAAGTATTAGAAATGGTGGTTTTTACAAGTTTGCTGTAATTAGAAAGAGGTTTAGCAATGGTTGCAGTACATGACCTTAGTGAAGAAGTCCTATAGTAGGATGGAGAAAAAAAAATTTAAGGTTTTATTTGAGGGTTATAAAGGTGTAACTTTAGTTGCTTACTTAACAGTCACACAGAGTCTACTTTAAATGTACTATGGAAAGTTTATCAATAAAATACGATATAATTATGGTTCAAAGTATAAACTTGGAAGAAGCGTAGGGACAGTGAAGCACAAATTAATACAAAAGTGAATCGAGAAGATATTGACACATTGCTTCACTCACACTGTTTATTCACAGGACATGTTTCAAGAGCTCTTGCTCCTATCATCAGCTGATACTCGACTAGTGCAAGTTGTAGTGGTTTCCTCTTTCTCTGTTTTGTCAATAGATGGCGTGATGTACTTGTCAAAGATGTCCGGTGGTGGAGTTTCAAAATTCATGACTCTATGACGATTTTTGTTGATGAAGATTTTTTCCCATACGGAAAGGTCTATGTGGTGATTAACATATTTTATTAGAGATGTTTCCAAGTTGATGTCATGTCTAGTATTCAAAAAATGAAAAGCCACTGCTGATTTTTCTGTTTCACCATTTTTAATGTTTCTCAGATGTTCTTTAGTTCTGATGTTAATATTTCTTTTTGTTTTTCCTATATAAATTTTAGGGCAAGTTTCACATTTGATCTCATAGATTCCTGGTTTTTCTTTGGTAGTGATTGAATTTTTGGGAGGGCCTTTTAACAAATTTCTGATATTAAACCTATTTTGAGGTGCAAGAGTTATGTTGTGTTTTGAGAAGATTTTTTGGAATTTGTTATAGGCTGATGGGTGGAAGGTGAATTTTTTAAAAAGTTTTTTCTCTTTTTCTCCTGTAGGTTCTAGGGTGGTGGTTTCTTTTATTTTCTTAGCTTTGTTGAGTCTGTTAACTGTTTTGTCTACTAAATTTGGGTTGAAACCGTTGGATATAGCTACTTTTTTTATGTGCAGGTATTCTTCTTGATAATCTTCTCTGTTTAGTGGAAAGTTGATCATCCGAAAGATTAAACTGTTGAAAATGGCATGTTGGTGTTGTTTTGGGTTGAAACTGTTGTTCTTGATGTAATTATCTGTGTGTGTCGGTTTCCTGTAAATACCAAAGGTGAGTTTGTTGTTCATTTTTTTGATCTTGATGTCCAAAAAGAGGAGCACACCATCCTCTTCTTTTTCCAATGTAAATTTTATAGTTGGAAACAGAAGAGGATGGTGTGCTCCCCTTTTTGGACATCAAGATCAAAAAAATGAACAACAAACTCACCTTTGGTATTTACAGGAAACCGACACACACAGATAATTACATCAAGAACAACAGTTTCAACCCAAAACAACACCAACATGCCATTTTCAACAGTTTAATCTTTCGGATGATCAACTTTCCACTAAACAGAGAAGATTATCAAGAAGAATACCTGCACATAAAAAAAGTAGCTATATCCAACGGTTTCAACCCAAATTTAGTAGACAAAACAGTTAACAGACTCAACAAAGCTAAGAAAATAAAAGAAACCACCACCCTAGAACCTACAGGAGAAAAAGAGAAAAAACTTTTTAAAAAATTCACCTTCCACCCATCAGCCTATAACAAATTCCAAAAAATCTTCTCAAAACACAACATAACTCTTGCACCTCAAAATAGGTTTAATATCAGAAATTTGTTAAAAGGCCCTCCCAAAAATTCAATCACTACCAAAGAAAAACCAGGAATCTATGAGATCAAATGTGAAACTTGCCCTAAAATTTATATAGGAAAAACAAAAAGAAATATTAACATCAGAACTAAAGAACATCTGAGAAACATTAAAAATGGTGAAACAGAAAAATCAGCAGTGGCTTTTCATTTTTTGAATACTAGACATGACATCAACTTGGAAACATCTCTAATAAAATATGTTAATCACCACATAGACCTTTCCGTATGGGAAAAAATCTTCATCAACAAAAATCGTCATAGAGTCATGAATTTTGAAACTCCACCACTGGACATCTTTGACAAGTACATCACGCCATCTATTGACAAAACAGAGAAAGAGGAAACCACTACAACTTGCACTAGTCGAGTATCAGCTGATGATAGGAGCAAGAGCTCTTGAAACATGTCCTGTGAATAAACAGTGTGAGTGAAGCAATGTGTCAATATCTTCTCGATTCACTTTTGTAATAATTATGGTTAATGCTATTGAATAGTTGTTAACTAATGGCACTGGGGATTAGTTGATTTGCATCATTTTCCCCCTGGCTTCCCAATATACAGTCTGTAGGTTCTCACTTTTGAGACCATTACATTTGTCCAAATGGTGTTTGTTCATGATGACATCCTCTTTACAGATAGTGCACTTGGGTGTAGGTATGCAGTGTATTTTATAAAGGTGTTCTGCAAGACAATCATGGCCAGTTTCCATTCTAAATAGGGCCCCTGCAGTTTTTCTTGCCAATTTTTGTATGTCAGTTTTCTCTCCAATGTTCTAATAATCCTTGTCTTTTAGTTTAACTTCTTCATCAAGTCTCTACTGTCTTTTAAAATGTAGCTATTGAATAGTTGATTATTATATTTTTGTGTTTGTTTAGGATATATTTGTATATTTTGATATGCATGTCTAGAATCATGAATAAAAAAGCAAACTTGCACAGCCTACAATAGAGAAAATGTCTTTTACTTATACACTAACTACAGAAAAGTTAATTGTTGAATGTTTGTTGATTCATCACCATGAGATTAGTAGTTATGTACATGAGAAAAGTTTTCTGAGGCAGCCATTACATTTTAACTGCTGGATATTATACATTACAAACAGTTCAGTCCACATCCAATATTCCAGAAATGTGCACTAACTTCTACAGAAAATTAAATAGACTTATAATAACAATCATTGTACTAAAATATTATAAAGTAATTAATAAATCAAAAAAATTTAAAAATGTAAGTATTTATTTATAGTATCTATGCCCTGAAGATACAATAAGATCTTATAGATCAATCAACTCACATTGGGATTTATGACATATACCCAGCAACCGGGACTTAAACCTATGGCAGACGCAAAATTTAATGGCGGTTGGCAGGAGGTGATGGTCATACCTTGCAGTGTTGTATAGTTCAACAAGCTGTGAAGTCGTGCTGTAAAGCCAGTGACATTTTCGCAACAGGAAAGAGAATAACATGATCATGAAGATAATTTTATTTTGAAGTGACCAGTCTAAAAATCAATTTCCTACGTTGACTGGTTGCAGAGATATGAATGTCCAAATCCTTAGGTAAAAGATGAAGATAGATGCATTGAAGCAATAAATATTACACAAGTATAACTATTTGTAACAAAAACTTCACTTATCTTAAGAAAATGATGTAAATTTTTCTTATTAGTTGATAAGATCGATTTCGTAAACATTTGCCTACATCTTCAGTCATCAAACAACTTCGTCGTCAACGATACTATCAGTTGTTACTATGTTTCTTCCAGTATTACCAAAATCTGAAAACGAAACAAACCTAAAAACAGAATCAAATAATTTTAGATATTATTATGAAATACAATCTATTGTTAGTTCAATAATGATAAATCTGGATAAAAATATAAATAAAAATAACAATGGTTTTAATTCCCTCTTCTTTCTCCTTGTCACATATTCAATCACATTATATATAATTATTAAATTTTAGATGAGTCGCATTTTTTACACATCTGCTTCACTTTCGTACCTATTTTGAGGACATGTTTCGCAAATCTTCGTTTGCATCTACGGCGAAACATGTCCTCAAAATAGGTACGAAAGTGAAGCAGATGTGTAAAAAATGCGACTCATCTAAAATTTAATAATTTTTCGCTTCACTGTGGTGTTCCAATACAGTTGAATCTCGATACATTATATATAATTTCTTGCGCCTGCCAATGCATGACAAGTTGCTGTCCAGAAGACAAGATTGCATCTGAACAGAGTATATATACATTCAAATCGCTGTGTGTGTGCAATAAGCTCAGGTAAACATCTCTATGGTTGGAATATTTCCCGATACACCTTCTTGCTTTGCCATGTAGTAACAGAACTGCATGGCTAGGATAAGGAACTGAAAATGTCAAGCTATTATAGCTTCAGTTCAGATTTCTGCTCTCGTGTTAACGGTGGTAATTTCAGTTCCCGTAATTCAATTATACTGATTGTGTAGAGATGTTTTATTGGTGTTTAACATTCTTTGCTGGATTAGTCAAAATGTCACATAGTGAACAAGGTGCGAGCAGTAAAAGTGAACCAGTAATATGTTTCTTTAAAATGCAAAGAAATACTGCAGCCAATTAATTATCAACTTAAACGAAGACAGCAATGATTCAGACATGGTCAGAAGCGTGGATGAAGCTTGATACAATGATGACGAGGCAGATACAACAGCTTTGCCATAAGAAATTTTCTGCTTGGCCTGTGCACATTTTTGTTACCATTTTAACGTATGATTTTCAGATTACTTGTAAAATTAGTATGCATACCAAGTTTATGTTTACCTGACAGCTACAGTAATCCCCTATAAAATGTTTTCATTTTGTCTTGTTAATGCATATAGCTTCTCCCCGCCCTTTGACATATGGCTATATTGTGCTTCGCTGCTAGTAGTCAACCTTCAGCTGCCATTCAATTTTGCGTCTGCCATAGGATGTACATTCAATGCTGTGTTAGGTACATATGAAGTTTGCTTGAGTATTATTTAAAAAACAGCTGCACTGTAATATAACATTATGCTGTTACCAAAAATAGGAACAGAAAAGTTTAAACTTGACCAAGTTTCCTCTTTGAGAGATCCATTAACCTTTTTGTTAACTGTGAATTCACAATGTAATATAATGTGACAAGAGATGAAAAAAATAATTTACCTTAAACTGCTTTTTCACTAAATTATTAGGTCCACTAACATACAATCAACCTCTCTTTTAAACAAATACAACACTTCCAAAAATCTCTACAATTTCTGTTTATGTCATTTTAGCATGCACCCTTTGTGTTGCTAATAATCTTCCAACATACAAGGGTCGGCTGATAAGTCCCAGGCCTCACAATGAAAAAAAAAAATTTTTTTTTCTTTATTTCTCAACATAATCTCCAGAAAGGCTAATACATTTGTCCCATCTCTATAGTGTGATATATCATGGTCCTCAAAATAGCTCTTTACTGCATCAATGACCTCGTTGCTGTGAAATCTTCGTCCTCCAAAAACTTTTTTGAGGTTCAGGAACAGGTGGTAGCCACTGGGTGCTAGATCTGGAGAATAGCGTGGATGTTCTAGCAATTCAAACTTTAATTTGCACATATTTCCCATCGTACTGACTGAACGATGGGCTGGAGCATTGTCATGAAAAAACAATATTTTTTTCCTTTGCCAAATGAGTTCTTTTTTTCACACATCACTCAAATGTTGCACTAAGCTTGCGTAGTAGTCACCAGTGATACTTATAACCTTTTCCAAGAAATAAATAAAAATAATTCCCTGTGCATCCCAGAAAACACCATAACCTTGTTAGCTGACAAAATTGACTTTGCCTTTTTTTTTGAAGTTGGTTCACCTGACACACTCCACTGTTTTCACTGTGATTTACTTTCTGGAGTATATTGATGTATCCAAGTTTCATTCATGGTAATAAGCCATCTCAAAAATTCACTGGGATATTTACGGTAGAACTCCAAATTCTTAAAAGAAACAGTTTTTCTTTGCAACTCTTGATCGGGTGTCAACAAATGTGGCACCCATCTTGCACAGACCTTGTGAAAGCCCAAAAGATTACTTATAATATTACCTGCTTGTTCTTTTGATATGTTTACAGCCTCTGCTATCTCAAACAACTTTAATTTGCGGTCTTCTAGTACAAAACAATAATTTTTTTCAATGATCTCTGGCATTGTGATTTTCCACAAGGCGTCCAAAGCGAGGCTCATCACTAGTGCTCGTATGTCCCATTTTAAACTCTGACAACAACCTCACCCACCTTTAAATCATTGTATATGAAGGGGCAGAGTCCTTCAACGTACTGTTCATTTCCTCCTTGATTTCTTTAGGCATTAGGCCTTTCAAATGGAAATATTTAATCACTGCTCGTTTTACCAAATGCTCCATTTTCGTGAAACCTCTACACCTGTCTTGTTTAAAATGCTCTCATTCAAAAACTAAACAAGCTAATGATTTGTAACTATGGACACAAGCTAGTCTAGAGTTAAACTATATGATGCTATCTGTCAAACTGGACCAGTGGTACCATCTCTATGTGAGGCCCAAGACTTATCAACCGACCCTCATACTTACAAGTTTGACTTCCCACACATAGAGTTAAAGTATATGATGCTATCTGTCAAACTGGCCCAGTGGTACCATCTCTATGTGAGGCCCGAGACTTAGCAACCGACCCTCGTACTTACAAGTTTGACTTCCCACACAGAGCCACATGCCGACTCAGGACAGAACTCCAATATTCACGCATGAACTGCTTCACTGCCAGTTCTGCAGCTCAGTGATTCCTCGCCAGGAGCCGCACTTACTGAACCATGAACTGCTTCCTGCACCATTACACAGCCTGATGACTCCTCACCATAGAACTTGGAACCTACCACCTTCTATGCAGCCTTCTATGCAGTCATGAACTGCTCCATGGCACCAACTACTACTTCCCCATGGAGCCCTACTAAACTTGAAGCTCTAAGCACACTGCTCTGACTACTATTCATTACTGACTGCTCCAGGCCTTGCATGGGCTTTTATATACCAGCTGGCACAGTAAATCTTTTTGGAACTAGAAGCCTCTGGAGCTACAGTCGCTAAAGGTCTTTTGCATAGTAATAAGACTCGCTTACTGACATCAACTGTCCTTGAATGCATGTTTATTTCTCACAGCAACTTGCTTAAAAACATTGGGGAGGGAATTATGTGAATGGTGCTTCTAGGAATTCAGAAAGGAAGGGAATCTATGTAGTATTATGTAAAGGTTATATAGGTATACAGCAATCTGTGCATGAAGAGGATACATACCACAGTTTCATTGGGCCTACAATGTATTGTTTCATTGTTTCTTTTCTCTGACTATTTGGCAGTCTCACTTTCGTCACTATCATCACTATTTTCATTTATATCTGGCTCATTATGATGACTTGTAAGAAACTGACTTAGAAACACATCTGCAACTTCACATTTCAATTTTAGGATACGTCACATTGGCAATACAAGTATTTTTGTGGTAAGTACTGCATCCATTGCTGTCCATGAAGAGCACCACTGCGTTGATTGTTGTCCATTATCAAATCATTTGAAGTCCGCTCCAATAAGAACGAACCAGGAGAGGAAATTATGTGATGTTTAATAGGTAAATAATTTTTAGTGATGAAAGATCATAGGGGAGGGAAATATGCGAGGGGGGGTGGCTTATGCAATAAAATATGGTACATGCAATTATTCAAAATGACCACCTCTGGCAAGCACACAGTTCTAAGTATTTGTGGCCACTAAAGAGGGTGGTCTGAAAAGCTTCCGACCTAATAAAGATACAAGACATTTTTTCAGAATTTTTTTTTATTTTTCAATATAGTCTCCTTGTAACTCTACGCACTTCTCCTGGCGATGCTCCCATCTCTGTAATCTGTCCAAATAGTACTCAGCATTTTTCTCTGCAAAATAATTGTTCATGAAGGTAATTGCCTCTTCATTTGATGAAAATCTCTGTCCACTGAGCACAATTTTAAGATAAGGGAACAAAAAGAATTTGCTTGGGGCTATATGTGGTAAGGCAGATGGTCAAGCAGTTCAAACCATAATTTGTGGATTTTCGCCATTGCAACCGCTGAGGTATGAGATAGGATTTTCTTTTTCTGCAAATGTGGCCATTTTCCCACAAGTTCTGCCTTCATCTTGTCAAGTAATGATGCGTAGTATGCTACTGTAATGGTTTTTCCTTTTTGAAGATAATCAATTAAAATAATTCCATGACTATCCCAAAAAAAGTCGCCATCACTTTCCCAGTCGAAAAAACAGTTTTTACTTTTTTTTGGAGCCGGTTCCCCCTTAGCAGTCCACTGTTTGGACTGTATTTTTGTTTTGGGCATATAATGGTGTATCCAAGTTTCATCTACAGTAATTAATTGCCGCCAAAACTCAGATTTATTGCTCTTAAACTGCGCCAAAGCGTTGGAAATGTTCATTCGAACATGTTTTTGATCTAATGTGAACAAACATGGTACCCAATACGCAGACAGCTTTCTCATGACTAAATGTTGAATTAATGTGACTAACACGTTCTTTTGACATGTTCATAGACTCTGCTATCTCTCTCACTTTAATTCATCATTTGGTGAACTTTGGCAATGTTTTCGACGGTAGCTGCAGTTTTTGGACGTCCTGAACATTCGTCTCCCAAGCTCTTACGGCCACGTTTAAACTCAGCTGCCCAAAATTTCACTGTGGTAAATAATGATGCAGAGACCCCACACACAGAATCCACCTCATCTTTGATTTGCGTATGCGTACTGCCTTTCAAAAACAAATATTTAATGACAGCTCGATACTCGATTTTGTCCATTTTCATGAAAACACTCACATCAACTCACTCAAATGACTGTTACATAACAACTGAGCGTCCAAAATGGCTGAAAATTTTGTAACAGATGAACAACAAAATACACTAGCTTTTATTTATGAGTGCTGCCCTCTTCATTTTGTGGACAGAAACTTTTCAGACCACCCTCGCATCTACTGAATTACACAACATTTCCAACAGGAAATCTGCTGCTGCCTTCCTAAGAAAATGCTTCAAACTTTCAATATTTGGATGTGTCTTCTTTGCAAGCCTTCGCTTGTACCATAGTTGTAGTCCAGGAGGTTCTGCTCCAGACTTGTAGAAAGCCAATCTGGGTTTGGATGAATAGAGTCAGACTGAAAAATGCAATGCCATAGCCAGGATTTGAATCACAGATCTCCCACTCTCCATGCAGTTGCTCTAACCAACTGAGCTACTATAGTCAACGTGCCGACGTGACATTAAATTCTCCAACTGACTCGTATGTTTCTCAGTATACCACTAGAGGTTCTCATATGCAATGAGACACACACCTTTTTGTGACGACTTACAATGCTGTAAGTATAAGTCTCAGGCTTCATAGTTAAACCACTATGTTTTTATTTTAGGTAAATTTATGGAAATACTCATTTCTTCCACACTAGGCGTGTGTAGGCTACGGTTTGGATGAGTAGAGTCAGACTGAAAAATTCAATGCCATAGCTGGGATTTGAACCACAGATCTCCCGCTCTCTGTGCGGTTGCTCTAACCAACTGAGCTACTATGGCCAACGTGCCGACATGACATTAAATTAGCAAGTCACCACGCCTTACATTTCCTCATTTATATCTATTATAAACTTTTTGCTATAATCTCTTCTTACAATTACACCATTTACAATTATAGTTGCCCCCGGAAAACACTTTTTTGCACACACACTTGAATTGTAAACTTCCTCCATAATTTCGTTTGCACATAATCCTTTTCTAATGTCGTTTTTTATATGTTCGGCAGGTATTCTGCCTTTACACCTCTAAAAGCTTTCACTTTTACATCACATCTACCCAGATTTACGTTTTTTATTATTGAGTCACCATACACAATAACATTATCAGCATCTTTGTTCTTCTCATTTTCCCTCTTGTGTCGTTCAGATGGCCTTGGTATTATTCCCCTTGCTTTTGAACTTGTCCATTTGTATTTATTGCTGCTTTCACTTCTTTCTCCTGCTCCAATTTTTTATCTTTGTGTAGTCTTCTTTCTTCTGATCCAAATGTTTCATCGTCTTCTTCACGTAATGCCTCAAATCTGTTTGTGGTTGTGAAGCTTTTTGAGGTTACCTCGCACTCTACCAGACTTTTCTTTGTTTTTGCTGCATATGATGAATTCTCTCTCTGGAGCAGCAGCTGAGCTTTTAGTTCCCCATTTTCCATTTTTAATACTTTTATCTCTTTTTGCTCAAGAAACCCAAAGTCCCTGCAACAAATAGTATCTCAATGGAATCTTTGGAAAGCCACTTCAAAACCATCCTCAACCATCAAAGTCACCCATCAGCTTTTGAACGAACTCAGATACAATGGCAAATCACACCCCCATAACGAAACAGGAAATACTTGAGGCAATAACAGCAAAAAACGGAAAGGCCCCAGGCCCAGACAGCATCTACACTCCTGGAAATTGAAATAAGAACACCGTGAATTCATTGTGCCAGGAAGGGGAAACTTTATTGACACATTCCTGGGGTCAGATACATCACATGATCACACTGACAGAACCATAGGCACATAGACACAGACAACAGAGCATGCACAATGTCAGCACTGGTACTGTGTATATCCACCTTCCGCAGCAATGGAGACGATCGTAGAGATGCTGGATGTAGTCCTGTGGAACGGCTTGCCATGCCATTTCCAGCTGGCGCCTCAGTTGGACCAGAGTTCGTGCAAGACGTGCACACCGCGTGAGACGACGTTTCATCCAGTCCCAAACATGCTCAATGGGGGCCAGATCCGGAGATCTTGCTGGCCAGGGTAGTTGACTTACACCTTATAGAGCACGTTGGGTGGCACGGGATACATGCGGACGTGCATTGTCCTGTTGGAACAGCAAGTTCCCTTGCCGGTCTAGGAATGGTAGAACGATGGGTTCGATGATGGTTTGGATGTACCGTGCACTATTCAGTGTACCCTCGACGATCACCAGAGGTGTACGGCCAGTGTAGTTAATCGCTCCCCACACCATGATGCCGGGTGTTGGCCCTGTGTGCCTCGGTCGTATGCAGTCCTGATTGTGGCGCTCACCTGCACGGCGCCAAACACGCATACGACCATAATTGGCACCAAGGCAGACGCGACTCTCATCGCTGAAGACGACACGTCTCCATTCGACCCTCCATTCACGCCTGTCGCGACACCACTAGAGGCGGGCTGCAAGATGTTGGGGCGTGAGCGGAAGACGGCCTAACGGTGCGCGGGACCGTAGCCCAGCTTCATGGAGACGGTTGCAAATGGTCCTCTCCGATACCCCAGGAGCAACAGTGTCCCTAATTAGCTGGGAAGTGGCGGTGCGGTCCCCTACGGCACTGCGTAGGATCCGACGGTCTTGGCGTGCATCCGTGCGTCGCTGCGGTCCGGTCCCAGGTCGACGGGCACATGTACCTTCCGCCAACCACTGACGACAACATCGATGTACTGTGGAGACCTCACGCCCCTTGTGTTGAGCAATTTGGTGGTAAGTCCACCCGGCCTCCCACATGCCCACTATACGCCCTAGCTCAAAGTCCGTTAACTGCACATACGGTTCACGTCCACGCTGTCGCGGCATGCTACCAGTGTTAAAGACTGCGATGGAGCTCCGTATGCCACGGCAAACTGGCTGACACAGACGGCGGCGGTGTCCAAACGCTGCGCAGCTAGCGTCATTCGACGGCCAACACCGCGGTTCCTGGTGTGTCCGCTGTACCGTGCGTGTGATCATTGCTTGTACAGCCCTCTCGCAGTGTCCCGAGCAAGTATGGTGGGTCTGACACACTGGCGTCAATGTGTTCTTATTTCCATTTCCAGGAGTGTATATTGCACATATGGAATCTCCACATGCCATGCAAGACTACCGAGTAGAACTATTCAACGAATGCATACCCGAAAATACCCGAGCAATGGACATCATCATTAATCAAGGTGATGTTCAGAGGGCAAGGAAACTCCCATGATTTGACTCATACCGACGTATAGCACTCAAAAATACTCCCTTCAAGATATTCATGAAAATCTTAACAAACAGACTCACAAAAATGATAAGATTCACAAATACCAGAGAATCAATTTGGCTTCCGAAAAGGAAGAGGCATGCTACATGCCATCAGCTACCTAATGGACCAAGCACAAGAGATATACACTCAGACATCCAAATAAGAAATACTATGTAGTTACTTTCTTGGAAGTGTTGAAAACAGTGTTATCTGGTATATATCAAATTGAATGCAGTGATTGTAGTCAAATTTATATTGGAAAAACCAAAAGAAATTTAGAAACAAGAGCAAAGGAACACTTTAGAAATATAAAATATAAACAATTAGAAAAATCAGCAGTTGCCACACATTTTTGGGAAAAAAACCACAACATAAATCCAGAACCAAAACTACTAAAACATACATCAGGAAAACAAGAACTATCCACATGGGAACAAATCTTCATTTCAAAAAATAGGAACAAAGTATTCAATTTCGACATCCCCCGGAAATATTTGTTCAGCAAGTTCCTTGAACCGCCACCAGAGGAGACCTGTGACAAAATATCGTCAACTACACCAATGAGAACCAGTCGATGGCTGGCTGAGGATAGAGGCAAAGTCTCTGAAAGATGTTCCAGAAAAATTTAAAATTAAGTGTTGTTTACTGTCATTAATCGACTCCCTTTAAATTTAATACTATGTAGTCTTTGTGGACTACCACAAGACCTTTTACCTCATCGACAGAGCGACACTCGTCCAAAAACTCAATCATCTGATAGGAGCCACACACCCATTGGCAATCACAATCTCTAATATCCTCAGATACAAAAATATCCAAATACAGACAGCATAGCCATATCCACAAACATAATCCAGACAAGCAGAGTTCTACAAGGAGATCCAATTAGCCCAACATTATTCAACATCATGACCGCAGATATCACAGGCATAATCAGAGACACCTCAGCATCATTTATTCTCTATGCGGACATGGCAATAGACTCAGAAAGTGCAAAAGAGCTCCAACGGGTCCTCAACAGGCTCACATCGTAGGTGGAAAGAAATGGATTGCAAATAAACCACAGCAAAACCAGACAAATAACTTTTACAAAAGGAGGTAAACATGTAACACAATGACCCTGCACAATAAACCTTTAGAGGTAGTGCCAAAATTCAAGTATCGTGGAGTCACTCTGCAAACCACCTTGTCATCCTTCAGTAACCAAGTCAAAGAAAAAGCTGTCACAGCAATAAAAGCCATCTACCACATCCAACAGCCTCAAAAAATATCACTGGATACAGCAATGTTATGGTACAAGACAGCCAATGCCCCAATAGCTTACCTACGGGATCACCACCATATGGGAACTCACCCTAAGTGACCTTATAGCAATAGAAAACGTCAAAGCTCACTACCTGAAAAGAATTCTAGGCATCAGGAAGTCAGCACCCTCAAGGCTAACATATGTTTAACCAAGGAAAAGTACTTCATCAACATCAAAATGTAGTTTTGGCTGCCAAATACCAAGCCCTGCGAGAATGCATGTCAAACCCTCATCAAGAAGTGCAGAGCCATCTGACCTGATTTCTATTCCACAGACGCCATAATGACGGACAAATGGAAACAAGCAAACTACGAGCTACAACGTATAGTAACTTGATCTCAGAAACTATTTGTAGTTGGTTTATTAATACTCGTCACTTACTTGTTTATATTCATTACACGAACTTTGAAATCCCACCAGAGATAATTTGACAAAGAAGTTTATAGTTCCACCACCAGAGAGAGGAGAGCAGACAACAGATGCTAGTTGGAGAGAGGTTGAAAATGGAGGCAATGGCCTTTGAAACTAGTCCCTCAATAATATAAATAAGTGACGAGTGTCAATAAACCGACTACAAATAGTTTTTACAATTAATTTTGACGTCACTGTTACTAAATTTTTTCAAACACACATAGTAATATATTCATATTCTTTATTGCTGTCAATATACTTGTACAAGCTTCTGACATTGCCAAATATAAAATATATAATCAAATACATATCTAAAAGTTTACAATTATAGGATATAGAACAAAATATAAACAGTATAAAAACATATTTACAGATCATCAACTTTGTACAAACATTTATCCATTATAAGGTATTTTAATTTGTTTTGAAATTGCTTCATACCATTTAATGCTTTAATTGATGTTGGCAGCCTATTAAATAAAATCTGTCCCATTATAAAAGCATCTCTATCAGTAGATCATTTAGAAGTACAGTCTCTAAAATAGTCATTGTTGCATCTGGTATTATAATTGTGTACATCATTAGTCTTCAAATTTACCTTACTTACAACAAAAAGAATTGCCTTATATACATATAGTGAGTACAGTGTGAACATTTTGTTTTGTCTGAAAATATCTACACAAGAATCAGTATTTTTTAAGTTAAAAATTATCCTAATACACCTTTTCTGTAGAATGAATACTCTGTCCAGATGAACCCTTGGACAACTTCCCCATATTTCAATTCCATATGATAGGTATGGGAAGATAACACCATAATAAATATTTTTTAGTAGTTTGGTATCACCGATTGGCTTAAAATGCCTAATTAGAAATATTGATTTACTAATTTTTTTACATAGATAATCAATGTGACTACACCATGTCAATTTACTGTTCATATAAAGCCCTAGGAATTTATGGCCACTTACATCCTTTACACTAGAGTTATCTATCTGTAGATTGATGTTAAAGTGAGTCTTATTTGTCAGGCTAATTTGCATTGATGTGGTTTTTTCCATGTTGCATTTGAGGTTGTTTTTATCAAAATAATTTAACAAACTATTAAATTTTAGATGAGTCGCATTTTTTACACATCTGCTTCACATCTGAAGCAGATGTGTAAAAAATACGACTCATCTAAAATTTAATAATTTTTCGCTTCACTGTGGTGTTCCAATACAGTTAAATCTCGATAAATTTAACAAACGTTCTCCCAGAGAGCTCATATCCTGAATTAAATTCTTGTTATTTACAGCAGAGCAGATTACAGTTGTATCATCTGCATAAGATATTATACTTGCATTGTGAGTAGTAGGTAAATCATTTATATACATAATGAACAGAATTGGTCTAAAACACTAACCTGAGGAACCCTGTATTTTACAGTCTTACAAGTGGAGTAATAGATGTTTTGATAGTTTGCATTTTGGTAATTAATTTGTGTGTATTGTGTTCTACCTTTCAAGTAAGAAGTAATTAAGCTCTTGGGTATTCCTCTTATACCATAATTGTCCAATTTTTAATAAGAATATCATGAACGACACAATCAAATGCTTTTGATAAGTCAAAAAATAAGGCTCCGAGCTTTTCATTATTCTCTTACTTCATAGAAGCCTGGTGTACAAACTCTGCAACAGCAGTAATTGTTGACAGACCTTTTCTGAAGCCATGCTGGAAACCTTTAATGTTGTTTTTCTTCAAAAATGATAAAAGTCTGTTTAAGATTACCTTTTCAAATATTTTTGCTATTTCAGAGGTTACTGTAATGGGCCTATAGTTGTTTATATCATGTTCATCTCCTTTTTTATACATGGGCCGCACTATGCTTGTTTTGAGACAGTGAGGAAATTCACCTTTCTCTATTGAATTGTTAATAAGATACGAAATGGGATTTGCTATGACATATTTACAATGCTTTAAAATTATGGGGATTATTTCATCCCACCCATGTGATGATTTATTTTTTAAGTCTGATATTATATCTATTATCTCCTTTTCTGATGTCGAACTTAAGAATAAGGATGACCTTGTTTAAAATTGAATCGAGAATATATTGACACATTGCTTCACTCACACTGTTTATTCACAGGACATGTTTCAAGAGCTCTTGCTCCTATCCTCAGCTGATACTCGACTAGTGCAAGTTGTAGTGGTTTCTTCTTTCTCCGTATTGTCAATAGATGGCGTGATGTACTTGTCAAAGATGTCCGGTGGTGGAGTTTCAAAATTCATGACTCTATGACGATTTTTGTTAATGAAGATTTTTTCCCATACGGAAAGGTCTATGGGGTGATTAACGTATTTTATTAGAGATGTTTCCAAATTGATGTCATGTCTAGTATTCAAAAAATGAAAAGCCACTGCTGATTTTTCTGTTTCACCATTTTTAATGTTTCTCATATGTTCTTTAGTTCTGATGTTAATATTTCTTTTTGTTTTTCCTATATAAATTTTAGGGCAAGTTTCACATTTGATCTCATAGATTCCTGGTTTTTCTTTGGTAGTGATTGAATTTTTGGGAGGGCCTTTTAACAAATTTTTGATATTAAACCTGTTTTGAGGTGCAAGAGTTATGTTGTGTTTTGAGAAGATTTTTTGGAATTTGTTATAGGCTGATGGGTGGAAGGTGAAAAAAAACAGGAATCTATGAGATCAAATGTGAAACTTGCCCTAAAATTTATATAGGAAAAACAAAAAGAAATATTAACATCAGAACTAAAGAACATATGAGAAACATTAAAAATGGTGAAACAGAAAAATCAGCAGTGGCTTTTCATTTTTTGAATACTAGACATGACATCAATTTGGAAACATCTCTAATAAAATACGTTAATCACCCCATAGACCTTTCCGTATGGGAAAAAATCTTCATTAACAAAAATCGTCATAGAGTCATGAATTTTGAAACTCCACCACCGGACATCTTTGACAAGTACATCACGCCATCTATTGACAATACGGAGAAAGAAGAAACCACTACAACTTGCACTAGTCGAGTATCAGCTGAGGATAGGAGCAAGAGCTCTTGAAACATGTCCTGTGAATAAACAGTGTGAGTGAAGCAATGTGTCAATATATTCTCGATTCAATTTTAAACTAGTTTGTGCTTCACTGTCCCTACGCTTCTTTCAAGTTTATACTTTGAAGGATGACCTTGTTTTAGAGGCAATATCATGATTTATGCTATCCCTGCATGTTAAAAATGTTGTACCTACATTTAGAAAGAATTCATTAAAAAGTTCACTAACTAATACAGGATCGTTAATTGTTTCCCCAACTAACTTGAGGTTAATATTTTTTGGAGTTATCTTACTCTGTCTGCTTTCATTTATGAAACCCCATGCTGTTTTTGAAATTTTACTAGATTTATTTAGTCTATATTTATATGAATCTGCTCTTAAGACATCAAGATAGTCAAAATATAATTTCTAGTAGTTTTGTATTTTTCTCTATAAAATGCCAAACCTGTGTATTTCTGTATCTGATGCAATTCTTTCATTTCTTGCTTTAGTTTAATTAAGTGAGAAGTAAATTTGATTGGTTTTTTAACATTTTTCTGTAGTTTTATTACTTTTATTGGGCAGCAATGGTCAAAGTATGCATTAAAAATCCTGTAGAATTCGTCCCATTTGTCATTTATATTACTGCTCATATACATGCTATCCCAAGATTCAACACTTAAAGAATTTACAAGCAAGTCCAAGCACCATTCTTTTAACTGCCTTTGCTTTTTTATTAATGTTAAATTGTGTGTTCTGTAGCCTATGTGTGCAAAATCAATATATTGTGCATAGTGGTCAGATATGTAGGTATTAAGTACACAGGCTTTTAGGACTTGTTCATCAATGTTAGTAACAACATGATCAATTATTGTTTTTGAGATGTTCGTAACCCTTGTAGGAGTGTGGATTAGTTCAACAAGATTAAAGGAAGTTAGAACCTCTGATAGTTTTTTATAGTTACAGTCCATTGGATCCAGATTTATGTTGAAATCCCCTGCAAGAATAATGTTTGTATTAGTTCCTGAATATCTATCTAAGAGTCTTTCCAATATGTGTGAGAATTGAATCAGGCATGCGCTAGGTGATCTATAGACCCCAAAAACATATACACTTTCTGATTTTGTTGTTACCTTGATAGCTGCCAGTTCCATTACTTTTTCTGAGCAATATTTTTCTAGATTTAAGGGAGTTACGTCCAATCCATTCTGGGCAAAAATTGCTACCCCTCCACTTTTGAATATAGATCTAGCATACTTACTCACTAACCTATAATTACATATATTTAGAAGTTCTAGCTGGTCATAATTCATTCCATGTTCCATTAATATGGCAACCTGGGGCTTTATTTCGTTTGCTAAGTACTCAAATGCAACATGCTTATTACTTAAGTACTGTATATTTAAGTGAAAAAGTCGAAACACCTCATCTTTAAAGTTACTATTTAAGGTTATTTTACCTTCATTTTTATCCAAGGATACATCTGCAGTAGCATTCACCCGGTCATTATAATTGCTTATTATTCTTTTAAATTCAGTAAGAGTCTTGTATTTTTTTACACTAAAGTTATTTTCCTCTGTCACTTTGACATCCACCACTGAGCAAATTAGTTTCCCTGTAGCACTGTACCTATAACATCACACAACAGCTTGCCGAATTTGTAGGACCCTCTGCGGTTAAATAGGCCACGCCATGGCTCAGTGGTTAGACCGCTTGGCTCTCACCACGGCGGCCCGGGTTCAATTCCAGGCGACTGCAAAGTGAGATTTGTGGTGGACAACATGGCGCTGGGGCGGGTTTTCTCCGGGATCTCCGGTTTCCCCCGCCATCTCATTCCACCGGTGCTCCATCTTCATCTCATGTATCATCAGTGTCATTGCCTGTGGTGCCGTATGTAGTAAAAGCGGGCGTTAAACACTACACATTTCTGCAGTTAAAATGCACACCATCTCTTCCAAATTCGCTTTCTGTCAGCCAGAAGTTTGCATCTAAGAAAGTACACTGTTTGGTGGAGCATAGCCAATTCAGTTCTTTGTTGACTCTCATAACTTTCTTTTCCGTCACATCGCGTCTTCTTAGCACACCGCTAACGACGATGTTAGTTTCAGGTGCTTCTGTTTTCACATAGTTTATGAGGTCCATTGTCTCCCCCATTATTTGTTCAGCACATAAGCCTGGTTTGATGTCATTGGTTCCCACGTGTATCACCAATACGTTTGGTTTGTTTTCTTTTATGTTAATCCTTTCAACTTGGTGCTGCAGTTGACTTATCGTGATGCCAGGGAAACATCTCACATCATATTCTTGATTTTTGCACGCCTGGCCTGAGAATTTTAGCATCGAATCTCCTACAACCAAAGCTTTGTGTATTTTCCTTTGTTTATTTTTGACGTTGGCCTTCAGTGTTTTACCATTTCCCTCTTCCGCTAAGCTCGTGTCATTATCATTTAATACTTGGAACCTGTTGTTCAGATGCACTTCAAAATCGCTTTGCGGATTCTGCATACTATTTTTTTGGCATTGCATCCAAATATCCACACTTTCGATGGTAACTCATAACCATTTTCCCTGTTCGTCATCTTTCTTTGAATGTCTAAGTTTCAGGAGTGCATTTTCCCATTTTATACTCTCAATTTCACTTCTCAGGGCATTATTAGCACCATCATTGCCTTTTTCTGTACGTTTTTGTCTTTTTAGGATTTCATTTTCACTTCGCAGACTTGCATTTTCCTTCATTGCATCTCTTAAATCCTTACTGAGCATTTCAATTATGACGTGAAACGACGACACCATTTCTTTCTCGCAGGTACTTCCGGCCACTGGTTCAGCTACGCGTGAAATTTTGGTTGTTTTCTCAGGTTCAAATTTATCCCTCACACTCCCTACATTTACACTAATTACTGCACTACTGTACTTCATATTAACACATTCTTTAGCCACTAAATCCGTAAATTTAGCACTCGCTACACTTTTTTCACTTCGAAGGTTCATCCTCTGCCTGTTGCTTAGATCAACCCTCTCACATCTCTCATGTTATTTTCTACTATGAGCAAAGGTGTGGAGCTTTTAATCCTATTTACCTTTATAACTCTTTCCACAAAACTCTCATTTATGGGATTTATTATTACCGACATGTTGAGGTAATGTTTTCGAGTCAATCAGAAGCCTTACATACATGCTCTTTTGCACCAGCTGACCATTTGGCACTGCGTAAAATCTTGTATGAGTTGCCACATTTGTCACATTTTATCACTCTAAAGTGCTTCCTTCTATGAGTTACTAACCTTATACCACATGAAAAAACTTTCCCACAAACTTCACAATGAATACTTGGAGTGAGATCAATAGTACCTTCTTCAAACTTACAAACTATTTCAGAAGCTGTGGTCGTAATGTTGCATTCTGTACAGTCTGAAGAAGCTTCACCATGTTCTTTGTTCCATCTGAAACATCAAATACTTTTGTACAGTGTGAAATTAATTCCAGAATCTATATGGATAACAGTAAAACATATGATACAAGCTTAATAAAAAAAAAAGTAAAATCATTAGTATTAAGCTCCATCCAGCCCAAGAAAGGGCAAATGCACACACCCCCACAGCAACACATCTTTCAAGTGAATGAAAATAGTTTGTTACTGTATGTCTGTATTATCTCGCACTTTGTGCTTGAAATAATAAAGATGGTGAATAATGATAATAGCCACATACTTCCAACTGGAGTACAGTCAAGAAGACATCATCAACTCGATAGGTGAGGCACTGGAGGGGATAGGAGAAGACAACTTGTAATAATTACCAGAGTCTTTAATTGCCAGGTGAACAAACTCAACGCCAAGGCAGAGGCAGTAGTGAACTTTATACAGGAAATTGGAATGACACTGGTAAATGACAAGAATGAGAAAACCTATGCGCAGCACGACGGTAGTAGCACAATAGATCTCCTACTAACGAACATGAAAAATGACAAAATATATACAAGAGGTAGGAATGAGAGTAGCAAGAGTAGAAACAATGATAGAAATGAAGAGGAAGCACGACATCATAAAAAGTGAGAGAGAAGTCAAATTGAGAGAAAGAGATGTAAGAGTTAGAAAGAAACAACAGAGCAATAATGGGAGCCAGGGAAATGATTCGAAAAGGATGGACAGATGATGCCTTAGCGGAATTGGAAAACATAATACGGAGGGCAGCAAATGAAAGAGTACAGCACAAGAGAACAGCAAAGCCATGGTTCAATAAAATGTTACAGAAGAAGAAAAGAAACAATATACACACTCCAATAAGCTCTCCAGGAACCATCGGAGGATGTGATAAAACACTACGGTGAAAGGTCTTATACTAGGAGAGACTGACACAAGACCAGCATTAGACAGAAGTGAACAGACAACGGAATGGGAGGAGAGGTTCACAAAAGAGGAAGTAACAGAAGTAATTAACAACTTAAAGAAGCAAAAAGCTTGCGAACCAGACAAAATATATAATGAACCCTAAGAAGCGCATCCCACATAATACTGGAAGTGTGGACGGAGCTTTTCAATGAATGCATTTCACAAGGAACAATCTCAGACAAATGGAGATGCACAGGGATTAAAATGCTTTATAAAGGAAAGGGCAAGTGACATGAACGCCTACAGAGGCATAGCAAAGGAATGCACTCTATACAAGGTAATGATGACATTATTCACAAAAAGGCTCACAAAGACAATAGATTACCACATCCCAGAAGGACAATTCGGTTTTCACAAACAAAGATCCGCATTACAAGCTATGGAATGCCTGCAAAGAGACATTGGAGACACATTAAGTAGACCCAGAGAGAAACTACATGCAGTCTTTGTAGACTTCACCAAAGCCTATGAGCCCACCTTGGTAGCATGGGGGTAGCATGTCTACCTCACATTCAAGAGGTCCCGAGTTCGAATCTCGGTCAAGGTGAGTTATCTGCATAAGGTTTTTCCGGGGTTTTTCCTTATCCTGAAAGACGAATGCCGGGTAACTCTATGCTCTATGGACCCTGGGCTCATTTCAGCATCATTTCACCCATTACATTCATCGTCATTTTAAAAAACAAACATCATGTAATGAATTTTGAAATACCGGCAGTCAATTCTGTTTTTAAATTTGTTTTATTTTCAGATTTTGTTAGTACTAACAAGAACATATCAACGTCTAGCATTCTTAACGATGGCGACAGCTTTGTTTCCGGCTGAAGATGTGTATAAGTTTACATGAAATCACGATCCCGGAGAATTTATAAGAATTATCATCATTTCTTATAAGATAAGTGAAGTTTTAAGTTACAAATTATTATATTTGTATATATATTTTAGGATAAGTTGCTGGTGTTAACTGTGGTGCGAACATCACAACCTTATACATTCACGTATATTTATCAAACGGCTCACATGTTTCTCTGGGGAAAAGTTAAGCAAAACTACACCTAGATGACAAATGAATAAATAATATTCTTGTGTACAGGCATGCATGTCATTTCTGCTAACTGCTGTTCATTTATGCAACAAATAATGTAACCAAACATATGTATAAACCACCTTAACACCTGTATTAATTTCTATAATGCACTTACATCATATTTTCCTCTAATTGTGAGAGACATCCTTGCTTCATTGCCTCCATGTCTGTCATTTCAGCTTTGATAAGCTGTGAAAATTAAAACATATAGCACTGTTATAATATGAAAACAACTTCTGAATTAAACACAGTGAAACAGAGTAAACATTTTGAAAGCTAATAGTTGAACAGTACATGAGAAAGGAACCAAAGTCATGCCTTTTATCACTTCCTTGATAAATGCATTTGCAATTTGAAGCTAAAGAAGAGATGAGAGAACTACAAGGCACACCTGTCTTTAAAAGTGAAAACAAAGAAAAACCAAATTGTATTAAAAACAAAGTATTCCAAAAATCATTTACTGCAAATCAGTTTTGGTCAAGTCAAAAGATTACATTAGATTGGAAATTTTCAAGAATACTTACGCAAATGTTACTCAATGGAAACAAGTGTTTAATTATACATATTTGGAGGCATTTATTAACTTCGACATCCAAATTAATTGAAAAACCTATCCATAGTCAGTTTTTCACACTCCATCAGTTACATTTTTCTTTTTAGAGGGACTAGTTTCCTGAGCTGTTGCTTCCATTTTGAAAAGGGAAAATGGAAGCAACAGTTCCCAAAACTATTCCCTCAAAAAGTAAACATGTAAGTGATGGAGTGTGAATACAAATAGTTTTTTTCAACAGTTTTAATCTTGAAAACCTATCTAATGATATTCTAGTAAGAAAATTCTCAATTTTATTGCAAAATGACACTATAGTACAATCATAAGAAAACTATTTTTAATCAATGGTTGAACATTTTTAGAGAGTACACGTTTAAAATAGTTTGAATAAATTCAGTTTATATAAAAAGGTTGACATATTAACTTATTTAAAGTTGCAATGGAAATAATTATGCTGTTTAGGACAGATAGTGCATAATTATTCAGACATCTAAGGATATCATATAACAAACCTCTGGCTCCACTTTCAATCCAACCAAAGTTGTATCAAAGAGATGACTCCTATAATCAGAGTCACTCTGCTCTTGTTTAATATTCACCTCTTTGTTTATAACAGTTTTTTCTTGTTCTTCTTTTTTGGTATTGCATTGTTTTAATGGAGCTGGAGCTGAAACATTAAAAATCAAATATTCTACCACGAAAGCATTCCAAGAAAGTAAACTGAATTAAAACATGGCTCACTTATCATACTTTTATTTCCTCCACCACATACATAGTACAGAAGCTATTGTACTCCACTAAAAAATGTGATATATGTGTATGTATTGTACAATGTGATATATGTATTTTCACAGAAAATACATATTTTGAGACATCCTGAATTTTAAAAAAGAAGTGATTATGTGAATGCAAGCATGCAAACAGTATAGCTCAAAAACTGAAAAGTTGGATAAATACCAAACATGGTATTTAACTTCAGTCTCTTTCAAAGCTGCAACACAATTTTCAAGAAAATCCCCCAACCCCGAACTATCCTTTATATGAACATTTTTTCAAAAGTATTAATTTCCTCAAAAGTATCAACAGTTTTGATTAAAATACAATATATAAATATCAAATATATTTACATGACAAATAAAACATATGTCTTGAATTTTCTGGAACAGGTTATGAAGTGCACTTCACAGAAGGAATTTTGTATAATCTGTTAAACTGGTAAATATTAAGCACTAAACATACTATACAAAAAATGTAAGGCTCTTCTTTCCATTAGATCTTGCAAAATTTTTGTTAAGTTTTGAACTCTCTTACATTTTATAAGAAGTCACAAAAAGAATATTTTAAATGCTCTATAAATCTTCAAAAATATATAAATTCATTTAAAATAAAACAAATAACACTTAAGTTTAAATGTTCTTATTGTACATGCACTGATGTTGGTAGCAGACAAGTTGCATTGCTGCCAACATTGCTCCTCTAATCACTCTGCACTTTGTAGCCATATATAAGGGTCAATACAATAGTCAGTAAATGAACTAGTGAAAGTTTCCACTGATCTGAAGTATAACTAAAATATTGTATAAAGTATGCTAACATTTTAAATAAACTACAGAATATGTCTCTTGCACTTCCTCAATCAGCTCTTGAAATGGATCAGCTTCTGCATTTTTGCAGTCTTGGCACAAGTACTTAGCCAAATGTATATCCATTTGATTGTGTCTCACACCTTGATAAATAATGCCAGAGAAATTTCCAAAGTGACTCAATGTTGTTATTATGGACATTTGTTGTTGGATCCATGAAATGTATGCTGTGGTTAACAGTTAGTTAGGCTGCAAAAACCTCAGCCATTAAGCCATTGTACTCAACCTGGCAGTTAATGTGGATAGTGCTGCTAACTCCCCTGATAATACCTCCTCCTTCCCATTTTGCATTTGTTGATCTGAACATGGGCAGCACCCTCTATTTGACCCCTGTTTTAAGTATTTATTTTCAAATGAGAAATAGCTGAACAAATCAATTTTTCAAAGTATAAACTTGGAAGAAGCGTAGGGACAGTGAAGCACAAATTAGTACAAAAGTGAATCGAGAAGATATTGACACATTGCTTCACTCACACTGTTTATTCACAGGACATGTTTCAAGAGCTCTTGCTCCTATCATCAGCTGATACTGAGTCGAGTATCAGCTGATGATAGGAGCAAGAGCTCTTGAAACATGTCCTGTGAATAAACAGTGTGAGTGAAGCAATGTGTCAATATCTTCTCGATTCACTTTTGTACAAATCAATTTTTGCTGTGTGTCTCCAATGCTTGTATGAAAATGCTTGTCATAGTTGGGTACTTGGGCAGGTGGCAACCTAGAGTTCTCGAGCCAAGCACCCTTTGACATGAACTCCAAGAACTGCTCCTACCCTCACCTACATGAAAACAGCTTGTATCTGCTATACCATTTCAAAATGGGGTGAAGAGTAGTATAAATAACACTCTGGAAATAATCTGCAAGTTCTTAATAAATGTTAGGAACTGCATAGTTCGTCATGACACAGTGGTGCAAGATCAACAATATTAATGAATCTAGCCATAGCAGTGAAACAAAACTTACACTTCTTAAGTTTACTTACTGAATGGCACAGAACAGACCATTTATTTTCACAACAAAGAAAAAAGCTAGTTGTTTCTAACAATGGCACATGTGGACATATACCGTTTTAATAAGTCTGCAAAACATTTCTGGACAATGGTGCAGCAAATGGACCTGCAACCATCGAGGTTATCTGAATTGCTATTCATGGACAGCTTCAACAGGTTCAGTAAGCACTTGTTTCAGCCAGTTTGTGTTGGACTTATCTTAAAATGAAGTAGAAAAACAGCTTCTGTAAGAATAGAGGTATAGCCACTAATAAACAATAAGAGGGTAAAGAAAGTAGTGCAAATGCAACACATATTTTTAGAATAAGGAACAGGTTTGAAAAATAGGAGCACTCAGACCAACCATATTGCAAAACTTAATGATTATACAACTGATTCTTTTTGCTTTGGCCTGTAAATCAGTTCTTTGGATAGTTAGTTTTTGTTCTTATGAACTCATAGCGAGCAACTCACTATACTGAAAATGTCATACTGTATTCATTATGTATCCAACATTAAATGCCGGGAGAGGCTGGAATACTGACCACATCCCACCCTCCAGTACAGCACTCCATTCATAATGCTGTAGTGGGCAGAGGTGGGGGATGCAGGGTCAGAGTGGAAGGCCTTAGCTTGGAAAGGGCTTTGTGCCACATTGTTAATCAGCTTTATTGTATGAGGCTTTATTCTACAAGCTTTATGATTTTGGTAATAAAACGTAAAAATGTCAGACAAGTTTTATTCACGTGACTTTCTCTACGCACTATTATTTATTTATATATGGCTACTACACTGTTCTCACTAAAGCTTATTATTCCTTTTATATTTGCAGAAATAGTTCCATTCCAATCACAGGTTGCAGATATAATGGGGATAGAGAAAAGTGAACTAATAGATGTTTCAAATCTGGTTGCTATATGCTGACCTTCAAATTACATACTCGTATCGTAATCATTACCACTCTAAACAATTATAAAATATTCTTAAATTCAAACCAATAATTATGAATATTACGTAGAAAATGAAGCTAGCTACAGTGAAGCAATAAATATTACACAAATATAAATATTTGTTACTAAGGCTTCACTTATCTTAAGAAATTGGTGTTAATACTTCTTTCTAATGGGATCGATTTCACAAAAAAATCAAAATTTGTTTGTGGACTGAAGATACAAACCATTTGTTTGTGAAATTGATCTCCATTAGAAAGAAGTATTAACACCAATTTCTTAAGATAAGTGAAGCCTTAGTAACAAATATTTATATTTGTGTAATTCTGGATATGTCAGAAATGGCTAATACCACAAAAAAGTTATTTGAAATAAATTGTGTGTTCTGAAGAAATATACATTTCTTATATTTTGCCTCTCTATTAAGGTTTTAACAGCTATACAAAATTTCTTTCAAAATTGTGATATAGATAAGTAATAGTGAAGTTGTGTTACTAGTGTTAGTTATTCTTAAAACTTAGTTTGCTTCACTGTCAGCAGCTTCAGTTTTTTACATATCAAAACAAGCTCAAAACACTGTATGAAGCTGTAAAAAGCATGTTAAGTTCCGAGGTAAGGGTGGTCTGAGGTTACTTATTCATACAGGAACCTTTGCTTGCAATGCAGCACTGGCTGAATAGTAATATCCAGGTTATTTCACTACTCTGCCACTGCAAGTTGGGTTGAAATATTTGTGTTCAGCTCAGACATTTTATTACCCTTTATTTTACTTAAGTTGCCCATAATTTGATATTATCATATAAATAACATTTTTATAACGTTATACATGTTTGAATGAGTAGAGCCAGACTGACACACAGGTGTGTCTCATAGCATATGAGAACCCCTAGTGGCCTACTGGGAAACATACGAGTCAGTTGCAGAATTTAATGTCATGTCGGCACGTTGGCCATAGTAGCTCAGATGGTTAGAGCAACCGCACGGAGAGCGGGAGATCTGTAGTTCAAATCCCGGCTATGGCATTGAATTTTTCAGTCTGATTCTACTCATTCAAACCTTAGCTTACACACGGCTAGTGTGGAAGATATGATTATTTCTATCAATTTACATGTTTATAAAATACAATAATAGCCATGTTTTCCACTGGCAGATATAAATTTATAGTTCACAGTAGATATTTTATTATGGTTGGTACGGTGCTTGACCTTCTCAACCACGTTTCAAACACTTCAAAATGCTTTAGCTATTTGCGCCTGCATCAATACTTATCATGAATGAATGCTACACTAAGTATTTGAAACCTTTCCATGAAATGGGGTTCCATAAATGTTGATTTTGAACATTTACTGCATTGATGAAATCCCCACTCTTTGACGATTTATTTTTCTGTTTAACCGAGAACTTCACATGTTCACAACTCCTTTGTCAGTAGAGGAAGTGAAACATAGGATTTAAGCATGAAACAAAAACTACTAGCTTTAATGTCGTTGATATGCTCCTAAAAAAATGAAGGGCAACTGCATAATATGGTTTACAACACCAGATACGGTACAGATTATAAAGCTAAGCATGATCCTTTATTATCGGATTGTAATTCTTGTCCTTGGCTCATAAGAGAACCAATAACAATACTTAATAAATTAGTAATTAAAATACAGACAGTAAAGACTAGGAGAAAGGGGGTAAAAGAAAGCAAAACAATGTGACGTCATTTCGAACCTGGCCCTTGCATCACCATACTCTAGCAGCTAACTAACCCATTTGACCAGCTGTCTTGTATTCTATGTCACTCTTTGGGAAAGCATTCATTTATCACCTTGCTAGTATTATATATCCATAAAAACCCCTAGTTTATTTAAGCTTTTCGCAGCTTCTTGGTACTCATTCACGGCTGTAAGTAGTAATGTTGGGTGTTTATAATACTGAATAGAAGGGCAGAGTTGCAATAATGGCTTTTATGATGAAAGGGTCAATGTTTTCACATTTGACTATAAACTGCAGGTTGCACATATAAGAATAAATAGGGGCAGCTGACTCGCCTGGTACACTGTACTTTATTGCATAAACCCCCCCCCCCCCTGCATATTTCCCTCCCCTATGATTTTTCACCACTAAAAATTATTTACCTGTTAAATGTCGCATAATTCCCTCTCATGGTTCGTTCTTATTAGAGCGGACTTCAAATGACTTGATAATGGACAACATATAAAATTGAAATGTGAAGTTGCAGTTTGTTACAAGTCGTCATAATGAACTAGATATAAATGAAAATAGTAATGATAGTGATGAAAGTGAGGCCGTAGAATAGTCAGAGAAAAGAAACAATGAAACAATACATTGTAGGCCCAATGAAACCACGGTATGTATCCAGTGCATTCACAAATTACTGTATACCTATATAACTTTTACATAATACTACATAGTTTCTCTTCCTTTCTGAATTCCTAGAAGTACCACCCACATAATTCCCTCCCCAATGTTTTCCAGCAAATTTTTTGAGAAAAAAGGGGAGGAATTAACTGATAAAATATGGCATACATATATCCTGGATTGCTGTAATCATCTTTTGACTCACTCCTTACCTTTGCAGTTTCGGCCAAAGTGCCTCTTTATTCTCAAAAACTATTTGTAGTTGGTTTATTGATACTCATCACTTACGAGTACTTACATACAACGTAAGTGACGAGTATCAATAAACCAACTACAAATAGTTTTTGAGATTAATTTTGACGTCACTGTTACTAAATTCCTCCAAACATATATATGCCTCTTTATTAATGGTATCAGTTCTTTTAAATCTGCAAAAGTCATATAAACTCTTCTCCACGTCCTTACTGGACTCCTCTTCAAAACTATCTTTATACTACAAATATGCTGTGTTTAATTTGAAATGTACCTTCACTTCTCAATATGTGTCACACTTTGAAGTGAGTTTATGGTTACCTAAAAATGTATATTTGCTTGGCGCCATCTAAATGATATATGGTTGTGGTATTTCTATTGTCATTGGCAGCTGAATCAGTAGTTGAGGTCAGTGACCTTGTTAGAGTATATTTTGTCCTCTGAGCTGCTATCTAGCAACTGTTTGCACAATTAACAGGACTATATACTACGACACCATTCTACAAATGTGTCCACATGATACAGAAACAAATCTTAAATCCTTTGAATTACGCAGTTCACAGACCATGGAGACACACATGGGCCTTTTTCTTTAAAAAAAAAAAAAAAAAAAAAAAAGTCATTTTTTGATTCAGGAGACCTCAAAACATGTATTTCCATTGAAATTTTCAACTTTTTTGGTGGAATGAATACTCTCTCTACCTATATATAGGTACTATGTGTGTAGTAGAGAAAGTAAAATTAGTAACAAGCTACCATAACCAGTGGAAGAAAATGAAGTTAATTCTTGATCCATGACTTGCTATCAAGTTATTTCTCATGCCACAGGCAGAATTGCCAACATGAGACTAATAAACACAAAAGAATAACCAAGGTATGCTTTTAATAAGAGTGAAGCATGGCCGCAACTGCAAAGCAATAATAAAGTGTAAATGTAGGAGGTAAACCCCTCCCAACAATCTTGCTGCAACGTAAGTGTAGCAGATTTCATTTCCTCTCTTAGGTTGACACTCTCATCTTTGCTTGAGTATTAACGTGGCATGATTTACCTTCTTTACGTCATGATTTTGTCATAAAAGAAAAACTCCTTGGTTCCGGGATTCCAACACAATTCCAATGGCATTATGATTACTATTACTTTTATTACACTTCATCTTCTCCTGCTGGGCATGATAACTCAGTCCAAATTGCACTTATGATATTACATTAACTTATGCTTTAGGATTCACTGCCACAATCTATTTCATCCAACACATAACATTGCTAGACATTATGAATCTCTTTCACGTTGCCCTGTTAATCAACAATAATGGCTTATTTGCAAAAAACTGAAGCTACTGACAGTGAAGCAATCCAAGTATTATGAATAAACTACAACACTAAACAACACACTTCACTTTATCATTATGGCTTATTCTTTACATCCACTGTGCTTTCTTGCATCAGTTGACAAGTGGAAGCAACACATTTAGCATTGAAAGATCCACCATACTCAATGCATGACATCTACAGAGGACATTCTTTACTGCTTAGGGTCAATTCAACCATTCATCACACTCCCCAGTGTGAACAGCATTTACCATTTACCAACATGACACTACAAAACACTGCCATCCCACTTGCCCAACCACAAAATTATGTGTAACTGGTTGGGGAGAAGGAAGAAAGGAGAAATTAAAGGCGTCATATGCATTTAACTCTTACAATGCACTATTTAGCACAAGTAACATTTTTTTTTACCTTCTATTTATATTCTTTCATGTTTTCAAAACATACACACAACATCCACCCTTGAGGTGAAAGGTCTTTGGCAATGTATTTACCTGCATTTAATTTATTAAAACTCATTTAGCATATACAGTAAAACCTCTCTAAAATGGAGCAGGATTGTTTCAGTATTTATTTTCCATTTACACAGGTTTCCGTCTTACAGAGGGTTGTGTTTGAATACAAAGAAATTAAAAAGTAGTTTCACAGGTTTACAATGAAGGAATAATATGGAATGATGTGTAAATAATAATAGGCTGATATATATTATATACTATACTTTCAAATTGCATACAATAATTGTAGTTATTGCCTAGTTTCTCAGTCTGTTTTCAATCTTCCCTTTCCAGTCTCTAACTGCATATTATTTGTTTCATCACACACAGCATTCAAAACAATGTTATGGTAAGGTTTGAAACTCTTGAGCCATTCATTGGAAGCTCTGAAATTGTCTGCCTAATTTTCTTCCTGTCTCTACAGCTTGAGTCTGAAGAAATTGTCCAGAAATGGGAATCTTTTTAGTGTGTGCACTAACAAACCATTTGAACACAGCACGACTTAGTTCGTCATACTCTGTAGATTTTGTGATACATTTCACATGCCCTGCTTCCCTTTAACCACATGTCTTTAGTTTTTATTTTTTTTTTTTAAATCTCATAAATCTGAGTTTTCCCCACTTTAAACAACACAATTAATTCTTTAGCTGGATGATTATTATTTTTGTGTTCTTCCTGAACCTTATTTTTTCCTCCAGGATATTTTTTGCTCAAAACTCATTTTAAAGAATTTGTGTACAACATACAATGTTTTTAAAAATCACCAAAGTTCACAGTTTTTTCCCACTTGTACTTGGTCACTTGTAACGAAACTGAGAATGAACACACTGCAGAACAGTTGCACCCTTACCATGTGTGTTGCAAGAGAGTTGAAAGAGCTAATAGTTTGTTATCCCTTTTTCTTGAAGGATTACAGTTTATGACTTTATGGTTAGACAGTTGCCCTCAAAATGATTGCACTTTTTAAAATATGTACACTGTAACTCATTACACATAAAGTAATCTGTTTTAATCAGGTTATTTATGACAACAGTTCCCAAAAAATATATCCATTTCTGCATTAGGCAGTTTTACGGCTTAGAGTATAATTTTACATAGCTCTGTTCCAAAATTTATTTTCCGTTTTTCCAGGTTTCCAGTATACAAGGGGTCTATTTTAGGCAGGTTTTATTGTATAACATTCTTTTATCTCTTTTACTACATTTGACACTTCCTCATACATTTGAAATATATGCGACATTAGAAGCAGTTCAAAGCATGTGACTACCAGTTTTTGCTCCATCCCTTAAAGTGACATTGTCATTAATGCAAGTATAGTATCCCAAACATGCCATTTTTGCTGTGCTCCACAACAGTTTTCTTGGGGAGAAAAAGTTCTAAATACTGTGGGTGGATACACCACAAGTTTCCTAAATATTTACATCTACTACACAAAAACTCAAAGGTATTCTCAGATATATAACTGTCCTTTTTAAGCGTAAAAGTGGACAATGGAAAGGAATCCAAGTAGTAAAGAATGGCAAATCAAAGAATTTACAGCATTACCAAAGATAATTAAACGTAGCACAAAAGTGAATCGAGAAGATATTGACACACTGCTTCACTTACACTGTTTTTTCACAGGGCATGTTTCAAGAGCTTTCGCTCTTATCATCAGCTGGAACTCGACTCAAGTTCCAGTTCAAGTCGAGTTCCAGCTGATGATAAGAGCAAAAGCTCTTGAAACATGTCCTGTGAAAAAACAGTGTGAGTGAAGCAGTGTGTCAATATCTTCTCGATTCACTTTTGTGCTAAGTTGTGCTTTACTGTCTCTACACTTCTTTCAAGTTTATACTTTGGATAATTAAACATGTTCTTTAATATTCATAGTGCATGCAATATGGAACAAATTGCAGAATTACATTACATTGTAGATACATAAACACTAGATGGTGGATTACAGCTTAACCTTCACTTTGGTTTGAATTATGTTTGACATTCTGCAACATCATACTGCTTGCTGTTACGACATATTAGTATCCCCAAGAATAGTTGATACTTGTATTGTTCAATACAAAATCCTAAGATCAAAACAAGCACATCTAGACTTAGGGTCAATTCCACTGGGTTCCAGTTTTCAGATGGTTACCTAAGCTTGAGAATTATTTACATTAGCAATTCCAGGGTAGATGCACATTAATCCTAACATAATGAGCAGCTGACGATCAGTACATTCAGCTACACTGATATTTCAGCTACGCTTTGCTTTGCCGTAATTTTTACACTCCTTGGTAATCCAGCACTAAGGTGGCTGTTGTATGCTACAGTAAGCAATGATGTAACCATAACAAGCTCTTGCCAACTCCAGTTTTGAAATACACCAAAACAGTGAAAGGTTGTCTTGGATATTCTTTTTCTTGTTCCATTTATTATTTATAATCATCATCTGTGGTTACACAGCCCTTTCAATTTCTTCTTGACCTCCTTAAGAATTGCTGCCCAATCTTACCTATTTAGGGCTCTCCGTCACCACCTCTTAATTGCTGCTTTAACAAGGTCATCTTGGACATTAGCTAACCATTGTAATTTGAGTCTTCCTACTCTTCTTTTACCACCTGGTGTGGCATCTAGTCATTTTTTAGGGATACTATTTATTACTGTCCATTCTGATAATATGGCTCAACCTTCATTTATTATTATTATTGTTATTATTACTATCATTATTATTACATAGGATGAAGAAAAGGAATGGAATTTAGACTATAACTTTTAAATGGATCAGTAAGGATAAGTGCATACTTATTTTATAAGATATGTTAAAGAAATTGCATTTGTCTCCGTAAATTCTCTGTTAAACTGCCGATCAATGGCTACAAGATTGGCGGATGTGATTGACGTAACAATAGCAAGCTGTTGCCGATTTGTTTTATTAGAAATGTTACAGATAATTGCATTCACCTACAGATACTCCAAAAAGTATTTGTCTAATCATCTCACATAGAACATAATAAACACAATCACAAAAATATAGATAGGAAATGAACAATAGCTATTTCATTACATCGGTTGATATCTATATTTAAAAATAAAACACAATTTTGGTTCATGTATTGCTTAATTAGTGAACAGCTCTACATTATTTAAAATCATGTCCCATTTGATGTCAAACAAGTATTCGTCTAGTACACAAGATCCCAGATATGGTGCCTCATACCCCTTCCCTTTTCTTATGCAGTTGTGTTTCATCCACTGTCATTGATAGTTCTATCTCTGTTTTCAAAGCCGTTGTCTGTTATTTAAGTAATATGGGTCGAAAATGTTGTGACACTACAAAAGAAGAGACAGAAATTTGCATCAGGTTATTTAAAAATAGGAAAATATTTTCAAGAAATTTGAGAAACCATTGGAAGACCTAACCAGTACAGTGAAGACAATATACAAGTTTGATCAAAACAAAACTTACGAAAATCAATCAAGGAGCGGTCGTCCTGCAGTTCTTCCGAGATGGAGAAATGACAGTTACTTAGAGAAGTCAAGAAAAATCCTAAACTAAGTCCTTCAAAACTTGCTATTGCAGTTCAAACACACACAGGAAAGTTCATTTCAGCACAAACTATAAGAAACGTGCTTTATGAAGCTGAGTATGGAGGCCGAACAGCCCGTAGAAAACCATACATCAGTAAAATCAACAGAAAGAAGCGAGTTGCTTTTGCAAAAGAACATAAATACGATGGATTTGATTTCTGGAAGAAGGTTGTATTTAGTGACGAGAATAAATTTGAGCTCTTTAAGTCAAAAGGGCGAGTAATAGTGTGAACAAAAGAGAAATGTGAGCTTAAGGAGAAAAATATAACAGCTTCAGTTAAATATGGTGGCGGTTCAGTACTTGTCTGGCGCTACATGAGTGCAAATGTTTGGGAGATTTGTGTTTTATTGGTGGAATTATGAACCACTAGGTTTATATAAACATCCCAAAAACACATCTGTCCAGAAGGGTGAATAATATGGATCTTTCTGAGGATTATATTTTCACACAAGATAATGACCCAAAACACACAGCTCTAGATGCAAAACTATGGTTGTTGTATAATACTGCACGATGGATGCCAACTCCACCGCAATCCCCAAATATGAATCCAATAGAGAATTTGTGGAGTATACCGAACAAAAGTATTAGGAATTATCAGAAATCTAATATAAAGGATCTATAGAACGCTCTACTAGAGGAATGGCGTAAAATTACGGTGGAAACAATCCAATATTTGGTGAAATCCACGCCAAGGAGAATGTAAGAGATTATAAAGAGGAATGGAGGGCCTACTAAGTACTAACCGTAACATTCTACACCATTTTCAGTATGCAGACGAATACTTATTTTGCATCCTATATTGCATATCTTTACTTTTGAATGTTTAAATATGTTTATATGAATAGATACTATGTTTCTTTATTGTATTCTCTTTTTCACTAATCAATAAGACAGTGTCCCTGCTGTACTTATTCTGATGATTTTCCACTATCCATACATCCTTAAACATAAACTCATGCATTAGACAAATACTTTTTGGAGTAACTGTATAAATTCTTGGCTTTAAACAATCAAACTATGCAACAACAAAAAAGTGGAATTTTGAGTTTTTAACCAATATTTCTCAATCATATAGCCTTAATGGTTCTTGTGCAACAGGTTTTTCCCAGGAAAAGAATGCCCCACTCCTAGCTCTCATGTTGCATCTTAGGTCCCTTTTCATTACTCTTTTTTTTCTGTCTGTCCTTTAACTTTGTGCCAATTATTACTGCAGCTTTTTACTTAGTATATCATTATTTCCCCACTTTAGTCCAGGCAGTTTCCTTACGCATTACAGTATTGCTGGTTTGGTGTATGCAGTGTTGGTAACTTCAGTAAATTCATGTTCTCGCTGTTGGCAATGCTCCAACCAACGGCATCATGCCCGCCATTCTCATAGCCACTGACTTGCAGTTTAACCCATATTTACACCATGCACCATTTAAAATGTTTAACTTCTCTCCCCTCATCCCATTTGGAGACCACTGAGGCGCTGCCCTTATCCTATCTTGCGAGCCACTACCTCATGAGAGTAAAAATAGTCCGTAGTTAACATTATTATTACTATTGAAACATTGTTACTTAGTGTATCATTATTTACCCACTCGAATCTGGCCAGTTGCCTTACGCATTACAATATCGCTAGTTTGGTTTCGCAGTGTTGGTACCCTAGCGAATGCCTGTTTTCACTATTGTCAACGCTTCAGCCACCGAGGGCACACCCACCATTCTCTTGTCACACGACGGCCAAACAAATGCAGTTTTACTGTTGATATCAATAGTCTTTATTCCCACACCAAGCGTTAGACAGTGGAATTGACCCCAAGTAGTAAACAAAGTCCCAACAATGCCCGAAAGTTCTAACTCACCGTTTCGATTGGCCAGCAACTGCTTGTGATCTCGTAGTATGTTCTTAACCACATCGATGGAGACGCCAGTTGCAGCGCTTGTAGATTCCAAGATTCTGTAGTTTAGACTATATTTTAATTTTTGTACTTTTAAAAACGTTGCTACATTAAACACGATTTGGCGTGACTGTTCCGTTAATCTCCCACCACGATTCCATTTATTTTTAATTTCTGAATCCATATTATAACATATTAAGGTAAAAGTGCAAAATGAGTGCGAATGGATATCATGGCTCTGATGTCATAGCTGGGGCGTTGCCAATCTACACAGCATGCTACCGCGGAAAATACCAAGAGTACGCAAGAAAACCAGCGATAGTGTAATACGCGACGTAAAGATCAGTAGAACATTGCCAGAGTTATTGCTACTATTATTATCATAATTATTTAAACATTTAAAGGAATCTAGCATAAAGTTTTGGAATAGTCAACATTATGTAAGTAAACCAGCGATACTGTAATACCCAAATAACCTGTCGCAAAGATCAGTGGTTCATTGCCAGAGTTTTTTTATTAGTTATTATATTAATATAATATAATTATAATAATAAACAAATCTTACTACGCTCTATTCCCATTACTATCGCTAGTTTATAATAAGAAAAAGAAAATGTGTGAGTAAAGCGCCTCTGTTTTCGCGGATAGCGGAGCGCCGCGATTGGTAACAAATTGTTTACGTGTTGTCATTCCGTACCAACATAACTGTGCACACTACGTGCACATCTCAGTCTTGTTGATAGCCAGATTTTACTTTCCGCAGATCTTCCTCGATCATGTATGTAAAGCTCCACCATCTCTTCCGGCTGTGGATGAAGGGGAGTAGCACAAGAAGTGGCTGCATAATGAGATACTGGAGAAACTCGTATAAGCTTGGATGCAAAATTCGTTTGCTGATTGCTGTGGGTCTCCCGGGGAATGCGGAATGTATAGGTGCAGAAGAAATTGTCCATTAACACATTAGCCCCGGTTAATAGCTTTTGATTGAAAATTACTTAAACAACAGGCCACTTGGTGGTAAAGTCCGGAGCGATTTACGGTTTACGTCGTTAGGAAAGAGCCACTCATGTAGATGGCAGTTCTTTCGACAGTTCCTCCAAAAATGAAAACCCTGTAGTCAACTTAGAGCGGAATGTTTAATTCGGAGGTGGAGCTGTTGAACACAAAGGTGTTTACGGGAATGTTTCAGGGCCTGTGCAATAGTCAGGAGCTCTGGTTATGTAGTAGTTTCCTTCGGCCTCGGACAGGGTTCTTCTGACGTTTGCAGACCTTGCTTTTCTCCGTCCTGTTGCTGACACAGAATATCCCCAAATAAGAACACACTCTATTAGGATTTACGATCTATTCTTGGCGGCGCACTTTCTTTTTAAACAACTGACACTTGCTGGGTTTCAGCTTGAATATAGCCTTGCGAAGACTTTCGAACGCCTTCCTAAGTTTGTTTACTTCATCTTCCAATATCTTGCTTATAAAAATATGTTGAGTTCAAAGAAGACAGCAGTCGCATTTGATATCCCTTCATCACGGACTCTTAAGTGCTTTGGGACGTTGCAGAGTCTGTTAGGCACTGCCGTGAACTGTCACAGTCCATGTCTAGTGCAAAATATGCCTTCTTGTCGGGCGAAGTAACGCTATCCAGCACCCGAATATTGGTCTAAACTGTAAAACTATTGGGCTCCCGCTAAGGTATCTAGGGTGTAGGCTATTGGTGGTCGCAGGAAGCACTCTTTCCTAGTAAAGTCGTAAGCTTCTGGTATTTTACGCAGAGGCTCAAATCTCCATTCGCCCTTTTCACAGTACTGCCTGTGATTTCCACAGGTTGTCGGATTCCTGTCTGGTCTTCCTGTTGTCTACTTCCTCCTACTTCGCTAGCGGAACACGTTGAGCCAGCTTTTTACTCGATCGAGCATCGATAATGTCGATGCTATGCTGCACTGTATCACTACGGCTATGATGATGTTCTTGATAGTGGTTTAAGGATCTACTTCTTACAGCCCAAAATGTTATCAGTATTCTGTTGGACAAGGTTACTCAGACGAATATCCAGCTTCTTGGACTTCGGTTGACAGTCGATGTCTCTGGCCTCAGATATGATAAACACAACCAGTTCAGAATTGCTCAAGACACTCCTATTAAGAATAACCTGGTGTCAATCACAGGTATTAAGAACAATTGTCCGATGGTTTCTTGAGCAGGAAGTAGTGTTCTTTTGACGCAAATTCCATTTTATTGGGATCCTCCATCCAGAAGCATGTTACTTGAGAGGGGTTTGCCTGCCCACTCCATCACCACCCTTTCACTGCACGCTAAAACCAGATTATGTCAGACAGGTAAGAGTCTCTAACTTCTCCGGATGGTTCAAAAGTATCTCGTCATGGTCCAGGTCAATGTGCGCACCTAAAGTCCACCTTGGTATTAAAGAAGCGAAGAGTGTCATAACCAGAGTAACTTCATTGGTGATTACAGAAACAAACACCCATAGTTGTAACTTGATCTTGACAAGGGTCAGATCCACGTAAGCTTCCTCAGTCACCGGCAAATTTTCACCATAGGTGGTCCGCAACACGTAGAGTGGCGTCACCTCTCTTTTAATAATTCTAGCACCACATCGGGCCTTGCGACAGAGAGGCCTACATGTCCACCAGAATCGTGTACGAATGCTTTTCGAACCCATTCATGGCTACCAGATAACCTTGTTCTTTCCTAGCCATGGTGTTTAAAATGAAGTTAGATTTGGGTGCTCCTCTTGATGCCGACCCTTTGTAGAGTTCCTAGTTCTTCACTGCTGTGTGCTCGCAAACCCCCATTTGCTTTCCGGAATAGCCTCAATCTCAGTACTTGATCTTTCGCGTTCAGTTCAATGACAGCCAGGAATTTACAGCTGTCACCAGTAATCATCGTTCGTCGCCGTTACAGCTCTGACCGGTACCGAGGTAGATTTTCCGGTCGGCATCTTGGACACCAACTGCCTTGTACGTTACAATGTGCCGCTAGAAAAAGCTGTCTTTTCATTTCCTGGTGGCATAATCCACTAATGAATACGTGCCCGCCTCGGTAGCGAAGATGGTAGCATGTCTGCCTCACGTTCAAGAGGTCCCGAGTTCGAATCTCGGTCAGGGTGAGTTACCTGGATAAGGTTTTCCCGGGATTTTCCCTTATCCTGAAAGAGGGATGTCGGTAAACTCTAAGTTCTATGGACCCTGGGCTCATTTAAGCATCATTTCACCCATTCCATTCATCGGCCGATATGACTTAACGTTGGAGGACGTAAATTACAAAAAACATAAACAAAAAAAACTAATGAATACGTTGGCCATCTCGCCGGAAGTACAATCTAATAAGTCTTCCATACCCTGGTACACTAGACACTCTACTCCCATAGAGAATTCTTATAAGATCTCGTTAGGTTGGTGTACCTTTGCTCTCAACTGGGTCCAGTAAGCGGTGCCCAGGTGATATTTTCCACAGTGCCCCTCCAATAGCTTAATAAAAACGTCTGCCGAGCTTCTTGGGGTAAAGTTGGGAATATTTTCCGCTACTTTCCCCTGCAGGGTAACCAAGAGTTTGTCGTCTCCGTTTGCGTACATTCGCTGTGTGAGTGTGGCCTCAAACTGCAGCTCAAACGAAGTGCCATTGAATTTAGGAAATTTTACAGTTTTTGTATTAGCCCATATCGTAATTGCGGAACCCTCTACAACTTCAAGAAGAGTGTGTTGCATCTCCTTCACTGTGCCCGTCGCCATTCTCTTAATTTCCTTTGTTTGCTACTCCAGCTTTTCTTTCACCGCGGCTTGTATCAACTCCGGTGTTTCTTCTTTGCTGGTCTAACAGTTTCTGCTAAATAGGGGAAAAAGAAAAAAATTGAAACAAAATGAAACAGACATACAACTACATAAATATAGTGCGGGCCTCCAGGCCCGCGTGACCAACGGTGTTCTGCCAAGTCGTGCGCCTAATGGAGGGTGAATGTCAAAACCTTGTTGGAATTTCATTTTCTGTATTTAAGTCTCATTTCTGTTTTCTTAATTTTAATTTCCTCCATTCCAGATTTTATTTCTGTTTTCATTGTCTCCGTTTCATTCTCAACGTCGCGGCCAAGTCCAAATTCGTTTTTCTCCATTTCGTTCTTAAAATTGTTTTCTTCTGTCTTCATATTCTCCATTCCGAAATGAACGGTATTTTAATGTTCGTTTTTTCTGTTCGTTTCTCCATTTTTGTTTTCACGCTCTTCGTTTTAGCTTGTAAATTCTGAAGATTGTTCTCCCTGTTGGCACGTTAAACCCATCCATGACACCAGTGTAACGTTGTCCAGTTTTCAAATTGTCATTTCACTCATTTTTTCTTACTAAATAGCTTCGCTCAACTTTCACTAAGACCTTGCTTAGCTCACGTCATCACTTCACTAATACGAAATGACTTTACTCTTCACTTTCGGCCACGCCGTGGCTCAGTGGTTAGACCACTTGGCTTTCACCAAGGCGGCCCGGGTTCGATCCCAGGTGACCGCAAAGTGAGATTTGTGGTGGACAACACGGCGCTGGGGCGGGTTATCTCCGGGATATCCGGTTTCCCCGGCCATCTCGTTCCACCGGTGCTCCATCTTCATCTCATGTATCATCAGTGTCATCGCCTGCGGTGCCGTATGTAGTAAAAGCGCGCGTTAAACACTACACATTTCATTTCATTTCTTCACTTTCATTCGCATGCACTTCCTTTCTTCCGCGACGTAGCCTCTTTTTCCTGACGGTTCACCTACTGGAGAATAGACCTCAAGACGTCGCTAATCCCTTGCAATAAACCATCACTGTCTTTCACCGAGTTCGTCACAAACTCTCAGATAACGGTACTTTTCGGCATTGCAGAAACGCATTGGCTGAGTCGCTCTAACAAAATGACTTGCATCAGGGAGCGTCCATTTATATATTGTTGAAAGTTTTCACAGATTCCATAACGTTCGAGATAGTGTAACATCAAGAAAATTTTAATTATTTAGCCATTGTGTCAACAGTGAAGTCATGGCAGGCGTGTTGAGAAATTTTGTGCAGTTAGGCGCTCTACCTACAGTGTTTTTATAACATTGACAAGGCCTTTGATACTTTCAGTTCAGGTAAAAATTAAAATGCAGTTGTATGTGCCTGTGGATTCAGTAATAAGCGAATGCAAATGTGTTACCTACTATCTAGAGGGATTATTTTTCCTATATTACATTCTGTAACAAATATTTCAATCATACTATCTTAAGGGTTGCATTGAGAATATTTCTTCCTTGCAGACAGCTTGGAATAGTCTGAAAAGAGAACTTGTGTTTGAATACTCTAAGAGATTAACACAAGGAATCTGGAGAATGTTTTCAGCTTCCTTATCTTCTTCAGTAGTAAGCGGTAAATGTGGGAATAAACCATCTCTTGACTGTCCTGATCTTAAGTCTAAGTTTACTGTGCGTGAGTTGGTCAGTTAGGGATAGAGAGCTACAAGTGAAAACAAAACGTATATGAATGCCACAGAGTATTCGATATGCTACTTCACTGTTCACACTTGCAAATATTTAAATATTAGGTCAGCAATTTTCAGTGCGCGTTTATCTTGTTTGTATATTTCTTTCATCCAGAGAAATAATTTATATGTATAATTAATTTGTAAATATAGTTGGAACAATTAATTGTAATTTCACACTAGCGGTGTGTAGGCCAACGTTTGGAAATCTAGAGTCAGACTGAAAAATTCAATGTTATAGTCAATATCATGTCACATTATCCCGGTAAACCACTAGAAAATTCTCATATACACATGAGACAACTCCTTAATAACGATTCACAACATGTAAGTACTTGAAATCTGGGCTTTATAGCCCAAGCACTATTAGGTCTATTGATGGAATTTAAATTGTTCTTTCACACCAGTCCTGGTTCAAATCCCGCCTATGGCATTGAATTTTTCAGTCTGATTCTACCTTTACAAATAAATAACCTATTACACATAGAAATTATATATATATAATGTATATTTCCGGATCAAGATAGTTCCATATTTATGTGACAGATTTACAACATATTTAAATGCTCGTCTTGAGAGCGTAGATGGTAGCCTCATATTCAAGAGGTCCCGAGGAAGAATCGATCAGAATCGATCAATCGTTTTTGTCGGCGTTTTCCCTTATCCTGAAAAACGAATGTCGTTAGCACTAAACTCTATGGACCCGGGGCTCATTTGAGCGTTAGTTCATCCACTTCTGTCAGCGTCCGATATGAGTTTGCGTTGGAGGACGTTCAGACAAGCAGGTTTAACACTGTGTGTGTAAACTAAATGTGTAGGATTCACATAAGTCTATCACTATTGCGAGAAGGTACGTCCCATGTGATGGCGACATTGGGTATACAGGATGAGTAAAAAGCACCGACTACGCTTGGCATGTTGCGCCGGGCAGCACACTGATCATTTTAAGGACCCCATATCCGGACGCGCACGGTCTGGATGCTGTAGAACGTCAGAGAACTGGTGTTCAAAGTGCATGTTTAAGCGGATGGAAACCCACGTGTGCAGATCGTTTGAAGTAACCAACACACTGGACAGGTTGAGTCAAACTGAAAAATTCAATGCCATAACCGGGATTTGAACACGGATCTGCCGGTCTCCGTCCGGTTGCTCTAACAATTGAGCTAGCATTGCCAGCGTGCCAATATGACATTAATTCTCCAACTGACTCGCACTATTCCGGTAAACCACTAGGAAATACGCATATACACATGAGACAACTCCTTTTAATGGCGATTTACTACACGTATGTACTTGAAGTCCGGGATTTATGGCCCATCCACTATTAGGTCTATTAATGGAAATTGAATCGTTATTTCACACCAGCCGTGTGTAGGCCAAAGCGGTTGTAGGCCAAACATAAGAAAGATACTGCCCTGCAGTAGTCATTGCACCTGGATCCTCAGACGTTGAGGAGCTTATGCTAGTAGTAGACAAGAAGTCTGGCTGTCCTAGTGAGCGGACGTGTCTGTGCTCGCTCGTGAAAGTAACCATTAGATTAGATTGATTTGCGTTCAGTAGGTTCACTTGTAGCCAGAAAAGGCTGTGAACATTGAACATGTCCAGAGGTATAAAGTTTAATAGCATATATGAACAAAAGTTAACATAAGACATATAGTATACAGGCAATATGAGCAACAATGTGGAAAACAAATCAGGGATAATTATATATGATACAAAATGAAACACTTTTTAAGCCAGCTTTTTCTTGGCTTATGCCAGTACGGTTCAACCTTTTTGCAATGGATACCATTTTTGTTATTTATTAAATACATATACATTAAAAATAAACTTTCAACTTGCATCAAATATTTATAAATAATGATATGTCATTGGAATAGTTAGATACTACTTATAGAGCTACAGAAGCATCAGGATAATTTGTCATTCATATAATCTTGTACAGAATAAAAAGATTTTGAGCAAAGGTACTCTCTAACAGCTTTTTTAAAAGCACCGAAATTATCAACTTTTTCTTTAAGAACATTAGGAAGTGCGCCAAATATTTTGATAGTTTCATAATGCACACCTTTCTGGAAGCACGAAAGTTTAGCACTTGGATAATGGATATTATACTTTGTCTGGTGCTTTTTTGTGAATTACATTATTTGTTGCAAATAAGGCACGATTGCTTACAACGAATTTTAGAATCGAGAATATATACATGCAAGGAAGCGTTAATATCTTCAATCTTGTAAAAAGATCTTTACAGGAGCATCTGGTGTCGATTGCATACAAAGAATTTTAGGATCCGGAATACATACATGCAAGGAAGCGTTAATATCTTAAATCTTGTAAAAAGATCTTTACAGGAGCATTTGGTGTGGGTGTTAGTAATGATTCATATAGCCCTCTTTTGCATAAAAAATATCTTTTACTTTCTACTGAGTTGCCCCAAAATAATATTCCATATTCAATAATATAGTTAACGTATGCATAATCTAATGACCGGTGGATCGACTACTAATGTTCCGGATAAATGTTGCAAGAGATGTAAAGCTAAATTGGTGAACGGCTTAAAATGTTGCATCTGTGAAAACTTCTACCATAATAGTTGTGCTAAATTAAGTAATATTAAAACGATTGATGACAACAGTGTCCAGTGCTGTGGACGTGAAAATAAGCGTACATATTCCGATGACATGGAAACAGGCTTTTACGAAGCTATAAGTGAAATAGCTGATTTAGAAAAGAAAATTGATATTCGTATTGTTAATTACATTAGCCACCAAAAAGACTTAGAATTTACGAATTACGTGAAAGCCTTAAATTACTTAAGGTCCAATTGAACACTCTTAATCACCGTGAGCAAACTTCAAATATATCTACTTCAGATCTTGGCAACAGTGCAGTGGCTTCTAATGGTGTAATTAATGGAAGTGATAGTGAAAATGTGAAGTCTATATCTGGTGAAAATACACGTAATGAAACTGCCCAATCTGACGGTATCTCGGTAGGGGAGGCGTGTGTTGGTTCTGGTGATGGTAAACAAAACACCGCCGATGTACATGACGTTGCAATCAAGTGGTCTGTAGTCGTAAGTAGGAATAAGAGAAAACAGAAACAAAAAATAGCTAGCAAAAAGACTATAAATAATAACTCTGGTTTAAAAACTGTACCCCAGAACGGTTATTTATTTGTATCAAGACTTGCTCCAACTACAAAAGCGGAGCAATTAGAGTTGTATGTTATGGAAAGTTTCCCAGAGGTAACGTGTGATATTTTAAAATCTAAATATCCAGATGCTTACGCATCTTTTAAAGTTGTTATTAATGATACTAATGTAGAACGGGCAATGGATACGGATTTCTGGCCACAGGGTACATTAGTAGCTAAGTTTCTTCAAAATAGACTGCCTCCAGCACAGGGCACTTAGTGCATTATGAGGCCCCTAATGTAACTACTACTATAGTGTCATGTAATGGAAGTAATATATTATTTTGTAATATTCAATATTTCGTAAATAAAATTGATTATATTTCAATAACTCTCGGTGAGTTAAGAGCTGACGTGTTCTGCGTTGCGGAGCATTTGTTAAAATATGACGAAATCAATCTTATTAAAATACCTGGCTATCATTTATCCAGCTGTCATTGCAGGTCTAATACTGAACATGCAGGTACTGCCATTTTCATTAAAGATGGATTGCTCGGACAAAGTATTAGTAATGTTACCAGTCTTGCTCAAGAATCTGTTTTTGTAATATGCACGAGCTATATTGCCTCTCTTAATTTGCTGTGCGTGTCTTGTTATAGAATATCTGATATTAAAAGTCTTACGATAGAGAATTTTCTTAGAAGATTCTATGATTTTTACATATAGTTTATAACTTTCGGACTAATTTTAACATAGTTCTATGTGGTGATTTTAATTTAGAGTTTCTTGAAAACTCGAATGCTGTTAGCGAGTTAAACAATTTACTGGATAGTTTTGGTCTACGATTGACTATTAAACAGCCTACAAGTCCAGGTAGAAATGGCAGTTCTGGATCTTGCGTCAACAATATTGTTGATAAATGTAAGGCCAGTGTATACAACACCATTCTATCAGATCATGATGCTATTCTGTTTTATTTTAACAATAAGTATGATTTTAATAATGACATGCAAATGACCTAAATCTTATGCGTCCGATAAATGATTTTAATGCATATAATTTTATCTGCCACTTGAGACATCTATGTTGGATTGAATTGTATAGCATTAGCAATTATAGCTAAAAGTTCAAACATTTTTTCAATACTGTCTTAGAGATAGTAGAAACACATTTTCCTTTAGGATCTAGTGCTGTTAAATCCATTAAGAAATCCACAAATAAATGGTACACATTTGAACTCAGGAACTTGAAACTTGAATGTTTATATTACTATGATATGTATGCACATTATGGTTTCGCTGACTTAAAAAGCAAATGTATGGAAATTAAAAAGAAATATTAAAATATGCTTAAATGTACAAGAATGAAATGTTATTCCTCATTAATTAAAAACAGTTCAAACAAGCCAAAATGCATCTGGTCTATTGCATCTATGTTATTAAACAACAGTTCAAAAAGCAATTATATTCCGTCTGATTTGACTGCAGATACTTTTAATTCATTTTTTATCAATAAGGTTCGAGACATTGCTAACTCTCTACCTAATAGCACAAATAAGGCACTCTTCTTTTTGGACAATCTGCCTAAAGTAGATTCCAAATTCAAATTTCACCACTTGAATGTTGAAGATGTTCATTCCACTATTTTGACCCTAAATAACAGCACTTGTCTTGACGTATATGGACTTAACTAAAAATACTTAAAATAGCATCCACATATATTTCTGAGCCTTTAGCTTATATTTTTAATCATTGTTTGGATACTTCTGAGTTTCCTGATGTTCTTAAATATGCAAAGGTCATACCTGTACATAAAAAGGGGACAAGTATGATCTGGTAAATTACAGAGCTATTAGTATATTACCAATTATGTCCAAGGTATTTGAAATTCTATTAAGCAAACAAATTACCAAATATTTTGAAGATAATTCATTGTTTTGAAATAGTCAATTTGGATTTCGAGCCAAACACAGTACCATTGATGCCGTGGTTTCTTTTTTAACCAGATGTTACTCCAGTCTTGAAAGAGGAGATATTGTACATCACCCATTTTTCGATATGACAAAGGCCTTCGACACTATTTCACATGATACTTTGCTCAAGAAACTAAAATACTATGGTTTTAATGATGATAGTCTGAAATTGGTCAGATCGTATTTGTCACACAGATACCAATCTGTATATGTTAATGGAATATTTTCTAACTTTGTGATGGTCAAACATGGTGTCCCTCAGGGCGCATTACTTGGACCCTTGTTTTTTTATCATATATATAAATGGTCTACCATATAATATTCGGGAAGACTGCCTAAGGACATACCTTTATGCAGCTGATTTAGCAATTAATATTGCTTTAAATGACAGAACTCTTGTGCGTTCTAAAATAACTGTTTTGCCTAACAGAATTGAAAATTGGTCTAACCCTAACAGCCTATTAATTAATAGTAACAAAATTGCTTATGTTACTTTTAAAATTAATTCAGCTGATCCTGGCTCTCTTGAATCTGTTAAGTTTTGGGGCATTAGTCTTGAATGTTGTCTGGGTCGGCGCACCCACATTGAGAATGTATCTGGAAAATTAAGCAGAGGACTTTCCTTATTCCGAATTTTAAAGAAATACTTTATCTTTGAACTCTCTAAAAACTTTGTATTTTGATTGCATAAATAGCCATTTGAGTTGTGGCATTTTACTATGGAGAAATCATGTTTCATCTAATAAAATTTTTGTACTTCAGAAGAGAGCTATTCGACTTATGTGTGGAGCATCGTCTAGGAGACACTGTAAACCGTTATTTTTTGAGTTGGGCACATTAACCATGCCTTCTTTGTTTATTATGAATTGTCTCTTATATGTTATGATGTATATAGATTTATATACATTGTGTTCCTCAGTTCATAATTACTCCACAAGAAACAGTGCTAACATTTATATTGCTAAATGCAACTACAGTAAAGTTCAACATTCATTTGAATGTACATCTTTAAATCTATTTAATAGTCTTCCCAACAATGTCAAAGTTCTGCCACTAGTGCTATTTAAAAGAAAAGTTAAATTTACACTGCTCTCGAATCCTGTGTACAGTATTACACAGTTTTATAACAGTAATATATTTATGTAATGTTTTAATGTAATTTTTGTATACGTTTTTGACATTGCTGTACAACCTTTGTATTGTCTTGGCAAATAAATCATACCTATATCTATATCTACCTCTTTTCTTTCCCCCACCTAAATTCCACCCACCACCCTACAAACCCCTTATTCCTGACATTACGTGATTAAGTCCTTTCTAGGACAGGTACACGAATAAAACACATACGAGCTGTCCCTCAGTCCGCCAAATGCACGACGACGACGATGACGACGATCACGGATTTAATTAGAGGACACTCAAATACACTTAATTTTTGAGAACAGAGAAATATGATCTGCATGTGCCTCTTATAATTCAACATCACATTTAAGTTCAGATATTACGTAGTACAGAAAGGTACATACTGGAAGCAAACCATCCGTGGCATTCTTTGGCAACACGCGGTGATTGCCGCATCGCATAGTGAGGTGACACGAAACTAAGTTATGCAAAATCGTGCGCCCTAATGTTTACGTTGCCGAAAGCTATACAGTCTGAATTTTAAAAGAAACGTAATGTCATCTGTTTCTCCACGTGGGGTACTGCAATGTTGCCTAGCAGCAGATATGAAATAACGCAGATTCCGTTTCTTTATCCTCTCAACATTCAAAGCATAAACAATGGTTCAAGTATTCTCACCTCAACAAAAACATTCACAGTTAATCTGTATTAGCCTACTTTAAGAACAAAATATAATTTGTTCACACATTCACTGCGTTGTGGCTTCCACACGTGTGAGTTCTTCTAAATAATTTTTGCACGATGTGACTAATATTCCACACTTATCGTTATTGTTGCCATGCATCGTAAGTTGACATTCCCGCAATACTGTGGTATTTCTCCATAGCAAGACATATAGGTCATGCACGTTCTAAAATCTAACAGGTATCTTCAGTTATATTTATTAACATTTCAGCTATCTTAACTCTAAAATTCAGATTCATACGAATACACATAGTACAAAAAATAGTATGCAATATACATGTGGTAACCACATAGAGGAATCTGAGCGCAAGCGCCTCATTTGTTCAAACCTTTCCTCGTTTCGTATAAAGTGCTTACCACATTAGTGTCGCAATACACTATTTGACTTTGTCAACTGCCATGTTCATATCAACGCCACCGATATGCCGGAATTTTGATCCACAGGAATTCTGTTACATGCAAGCATATCTACTGACACGGGGCTGTCACTTTTGGTTGAAAGGAATAAGCGATTTATTGACCAGAAGCTAACTATATAAACTAGACCGCGAACAAAATGCAGCTGGAGGCGTGGCTTACCAACTCTAGCTTTCCACCTCTACCGTCATTTCAGGTTGCCACTCCTCCATCGCGCGGGCTGCACTGTTCATCTGTTTCACTCGCTTTTGCATTCACTGTTACATTCACTTTTTGCATTTTCTGCCGAATCACTGCTAGTTCCTCAGGGTTTAAAGAAACTACAATTCTACGTATTTGTCGATCGATTGTGAGGTCGTGTCCGAGGTAATTATTTCCTGTTAACTTGAGGGGTGGAAATCACGTGATGCTTGGATGGCGAGAAGCAGAGAAGGCTCTCCTAGCGCATGCGCAAACCAGCTGTATTTTGTTTGCGGTCTACCTGTAGTACGGCCGTTGGATCTCCGGCCCTGGCGTTTTGTGGTTGCAGGAGGTGGAGTGGGAAGGTTAATACTACCAACACTATTGAAATGAGCAACTGAAAAAACGTCCTCAAAATTATCCTTAGAATGAAAATATAATACCACAATAGCTTCAAAACATTGAAATCCAACTTGCAATTTTATTATTACCCAAGATATTCGTTACAACACCACTCTATTTGAAAATGAAAATTCGAAATATTCGCAAATCTTTCATACCCTTTACGTGCACTAGCTGCTTCTGTTGGTAGTACTGGGAGTCTATACATCTGGTGTCGAGGTCAGGAAGTTAAAAATGTCTGCTAGCGCCAATCAGAAATGACGCTGCTAGTTGTGGCTTCCGAATCCAACAATATGTTGCCAGTTTAATTTTGTTTGGACCTCGTGGCTTCAGTTGCTTTTGGTGCTTGCGCTGGTGAAGTTTCTTTGCTATTTTGCGCGTGCACGAATTCCCATTTTTAGTATCTGTAAGTCCTATTATTATCGCTACTATACTATGGCTACTGGTTCGTGCAAATACGAGAAATATTTAAAATACGCATGTTCCTCTGCTTGAAATTCCGCTTAAGAATTGGCAACAGCAGCATGTATGTATGTTTTCACTATTTCTAACATTCAGTAAGTAATACTACGATGCTTCAGTTGCAAGAGGAGAAAATGCAAGTCAGAAGTCAATGCTTTACATCACTGCAAGAAGCTTGTGGAAGAAAAGCCCTACCTTGCTGAACTACCTTACTAAGCTTTCCGTCCGACACAGCACCTGCTAGTAGACTATTGCTGCAACAGACTGTTTCCACATTTGAACTTTAAGGGCTTTATTTGAACATGACAGATACTGGAAATGTATAGAGATTTCTCGAGAACTTGGTATTGCGGCGTCGACTACCAATACCATTTTAAGAAGAAGCTGAAAATACGAAAACTTGTGCTCACTGGTTTCCGCACACTTAAACGAAACTGAAAAGTGGCAGGAATGTATTTGGACCGATAGGAACACGAAGGTGAGGCATTTCTTCGGAGCCTTATCACAATTGATGAGACACGGATACCTTCGTTTAGGCCCGAGCCTATATCACACGAATCACCACGTCTAAAAAAATAGAAAAGAATAGAATTTATTCACCGTAAACAATCCAATGTGTATATATGGCTTCAAGATTTTGGACAAAGGAGAAGCTGTTGAAACTGATGATTAATGTATTTTATGATTATGAAGGCATGGTTTTAGTACATCCTGTACCTCATAGAATAAGAGTAAATGGAAATATCTGTTCACGCTACTTAGAACATAATTTGCGCGAACATGACGTCATAATCCTACCTCAGGCCATTGGGAGTCTGGCTGTGTTACATGATAATGCTCATTGTTATGTAGCCACAACAGCGAGGTATTTGTTTAGGAAATGGAATTGGCAGGGCCGTAGTGGAGGGGGAACGCGGAGGTACGCAGGCCCCCACAATTTTTCGGAGGGGGACGCAGTCCCCTTATTAATAATATTATTTATACCTTTTTAATTCATTACCTTTCTTAATTTAACATTCAAAATACTGCAAAAATACAAAACATATACATTCAAATAATGTTTATGATTATTAATGGACCTCCAGTACATATGTGGAACTCAGAGGATTACATAAAAGAATGGATAAAACATCGTGCGCATGCTCAGGACAACCAAAGCAGGAAGGCAAATCTGCAAGTGCAGAATTCTGTTCGATTCTCCAGCATCTGAAAAATGTTGTAGGTATACGTTCCCCCTTTTTTGTTAGGAATACGGCCCTGGGAATTGGTAGGTACTGAACATCTACCAAATTCACCAGACATGAGACCATGGTACTATGACATTTTCTTAAAGCTCAAAGCAGCTCTATGAAGCATTCGATTAATAAAGAGTTGACATCCAGAGAGCTCTAGATCAATCAGTGAGAGAGATCTCAAGAAATTGTGCTGCAGATGGAGTGTGCTGTCTTCCATAAATTTGGCAACACCTGTAGGTGTTGACCCTGTAGGAGACTGTAAATAAAGTTCCTAATGTCAAAAGGAATTTAAATAAATTGGTCGTAACATTATAGCAGTGTTGCTATTACTTTTTGAATGCTCTAGTGCAGTAGGTGGAGATTTTTGAAGGCATATATCAAAAAGAAAAAGCCAAACACGTATTACCTTTATTACTTGAATCACGTTATTAGAAAAACATGCAAGGTATTTTTTCCTAAAAAAACCTATGTCCAAACAACATTTAAGATATTCCTTTAATATTTAGTTTTACAACTCTAATCATGATACCACACGTTCAGGTATTTGCACTATAGTTTTATACATTTCCATTATGAATAAAAATAATAATATATATATTATATATGTGTGTGTATGAGCTGAGTTATATATGATTTAAAAATTATGAGAGACGGGTGATGATAAAACATTACTTTGGAGAAATATGCAGAGGTAATTAGAATATACAGTTTGTGTCAAGTAAATATTTATTTGTGGCATTAGCCTTTGGCGAAATATTTTAGAGTCCGTTTTATTCTTCCTGTTTGCGCTGTGTTCTAGCATGTATTACACATATTTAAAACATAGTGCTTCTTTTTCTTGCAATAATAATAGAATTTCAGTGATTGCCAAGTGATATTTTACATTTTGTGAAGCCTCAATTTATACACCAAACATTATATTTAATTCCTGTTTTATTTAATAGCTTGAATGACTTTCATAAATAAAGATTACTATTAACGTCAAATATTTTCTTCACACAAATATAGCTAAGATGTTACCAATGTACAGATTTTCATCTGTGTAACTGTATGCATTTGATGATCTATTGCAAAATTAGCCGTTCCTTACAGCATGTAAAATTTTCACTGAACCTACTGCTGCTACAATGGCAATGCCGTCATGCCCATAGTTATGCATTCTTATTACTGATCAGAAAACTGACGATTCCCTATGTCAGCTCATAACGCACAACGTAATTTGTCAACGACAGTAGGCAATATATTGTTTGTTGCTGCGTTTCTGTTACTGGAAGTATAAATTTGTTGACACAATCAACTGCTGCTACTTCAATACTCACTACAATATTTGTTCTCCAAAATAAGTATTTTTTCCCATGCCATTAAATTAATGGGTCCGTTTCATTCAGATATGCCTGAGGTCAGTTCCAACTGCAGAGGTCAGTTCTAACCTACTGTATTATTTTACTTGCTTTTACTCACTTTAGCACTTACCACTGCTGAACAAATATTTTTCAGCGAGAAACTAAGTGTCCCTCTATAAGAAAAAAATACAGGTAAAGACTGTAAAGAAAGAGAGCCGAGTATTGGATACTAATAGGGAGAGCCAAAAACATCGGAACCGTATGTGCATTGTTTTTCCACTGAGCATGTGGAAACATGATAACACACTCTCACTTTCTTCTCGGGCAGCCAGCCAGGTGAAAAGATGATTGAATATCAACGTTTCGGGAGTGTGCATCTCTCCCATCATCAGGATATTTATAAAATGTTATAACCTCAAATGAAATACTGGATATAACACAACTATAAACAAAGACAAAACACTATCCAAATCGCATTACTGAACCAAAAACTGTTTTCAGTCAATTAAATGCCAGGCCAGGAGATGGCGTGAGTATAGAAAATTGTGTCAAAGAAACGTAACTACTTAACATGATTATCAAGCTGTATTAATCTTTGCTTCCTAAATCGACGGATTTCCATTTTAAGCCCGGTTTCCAAGAGCTGAACTGAAATCCAGCATCACGATTAAGCGGGCTCCTTTCAGAGGAAATCGCCAAAGCTTCCTTAATTCTCTGCTCCCAGTAACTGTCTCCCGAAAATTGGCAAAGTGTTCATATTTTCACCTGGCTGGCTGCCCGAGAAGAAAGTGAACGTATTCGTCGCCAGGAAAGCTTCAGGTCTTATTTTAAATTTCTTTACGGGAAGGATACCTACCAGGAAATTAAAACCTATCAGCATCTTCGAGAGAAGAAGGGCAAGCTGCTTAGCTCTCTTGCTATATCTACTGAGGTACAGAGATGAGATAACTATACCCAAGTTTGCCAGACTACGCTATCCAATTAAGAATAAGTCAACCTACAAGATCCTCAACCGGGCCAGTTCTGCGCTGGTCAGAGAACGTATTAAACAAACAAGGTACTCTCTTGATTCTATTCATCGACGGCTGCTGCATTCCTTCTGGCCAGCTCTCCTCTAAACTCTCTCCAATGGACGGGATAGGGTGGACACCTCCACCTTTGCACAAGGTCAAACCATGCTTCTCCGGAGTAACAAGCAACAGATGAAGAAGATCGACTCACTGGTGCATTCCAAGGATGTCGTTCCGCCTCTACCTTCCAGCCGCGTCATAGTCAACCACACGAACCAAGAATTGGACGAACCCACTACTTCCGTTTTGTCGAAAGGGTTAAAGTTCGCGCCAACTCGGAATATACTTCCAGTTGCTGATATCATCAGCGGGGTGGAATCCGCTATTCAGAAACTTACGTTAGATAATTCCGAAGAAATACGCACTGCGGTGGCCGCCGCTGTCACTCACACCACACTTCCTAGGCCCAATAGAAACCGATATGAAAGTTTAGCGCTTAAGAGACTTCGGAATGATGAAAACTTGGTTGTCTTGACGGCGGGCAAGGGTAATGCCACTGTGATCCGCTCAACAGCCCAATACTTAGATCATGAAGCAGCTCTTAGATGATCCGGCCTACAGGTTTATCGATAAGAATCCTACCTCTTCCATCGAACGTCGGACTGTACAACTTTTTAAAAGATCCTGTCTTACTTCAGAAATCAAGAAGCCGGTATCACCGTCGGGTTCCAAGCCTCCTAGAACGTATGGAATAGAATGTATTACGTCCCATTGTCGACGACAGGAACAGCCCTAGATATCGGCTGGCACGTCACCTGGCTGATCTGTTACAACCTCTGGTAAGAGATTGCCCACATCATGTGAGTAATTCCACACAGTTTGTAAATACACTTAGGAACATTACCACTGGCCCTTCTGATCTTCTTGGGAGCTTTGACGTGGTTTCTCTATTTACAAGAGTACCACTTCAAGAAGCATCCAACTACTGAAGGAGCAATTTTCGGCTGATATAGAGCTCTTCCGACATACCCTGACGTCCACTTTCTTCTTGTTTGGTGGTACTTTCTATGAACAAGTAGATGGAGTAGCAATGCACTCCCCTTTGTCACCCCAGCTATGGCTAATTTCCATATGGCACACCTAGAACATGAAATACTTGCCACAACTCCACTTAAACCATCTCATTTCTACAGATACGTGGACAACACTTTTGTAATTTGGCCACATGGATCAGACACTTTGCCTGGCTTTCTTGCGTATCTCAACAGCCTTTGACCTCAAATACAGTTTACCATGAAAGTGGAGAAGGATGGAACTCTTCAATTCCTGGACATTCTTGTTTCAAAAAACCGCAATGGTACACTGGGGCATGCTGTATATCGCAAACCTACGCAGACCGGTCTCTATCTGAACGCTCATAGTTTCCATCATAAGTCTCAACGACTGGGAGTTATCAATACACTGACCCACAGAGCTTTGTCTATCTCTGATCCAAGCCACTTAAAACAAGAATTACAGCACCTGAGACTCACTTTCCGTCAAAACGGTTACTCCGAATATGATGTTGAAGCCTCGATCACCAAAGCTAGGAAAGGGAAACCTGTAACACAGCAAGCGTCAGATAAGCCTACCGCTACAGCCTGCATCCCATTTCCTGGCAATCTATCTGGCAGAATCAGCGGAATTCTCACCAAATACAACATCAGGGCCATCCACAAGCCACCTCCGAAGGACAATTTTTAGTGTTTGTAACCTGGACTTTTAAATACTCAAACACGCAAAAAAATTCAACATTTCTACGTCTTGGTACCTAGTTTCTAAACCAAGTCATAATATCCACCGATTTTCTCATTTTTATACTTTATTTATTAAATACGTCCAATTTCTGTAGATACAGATTATATTATGAAACTTAACTACCTATCTAAACTAATCTATTGCCACTGTTTTCAGTAGCTTACAATCAAATCTAATCCTATTTCTGCTCAACAGTCCTCTAACAAAAAGAAATGTAACAATTTAATCTAAATTAAACTATTATCACTTTTTTGTTTCTACTGAATAATAATTAGACTACTGGTACTACACTATATAAGTTTTACAATTTTAGTCTGGTATCCATACCCTTCCTCAACAAGCTACATGGTTTGACATCAGGAAAAGGAGCAGTTCATTATTTCGTCGTTTGATCCATCCTATCTTTTATTCATTTGAAATATCTTCTTTCTCGTCTAATTGGACCATCCTCCTGCCTGCTTCAATCCTGCCCGTGAAAATCAAGTTACCTTTGTCTGTTAATTCTCAATCGTCCTGTTCCTGACTGGTTATTGGGAATGTAGATGATGTTCCTCCTCCTGCTCTACTTGTCTCCTTTGTCTTAATCTAGTAGATCTCCTTAGTTGTGGTTGATGTTCAATTTCCTCTCTTCGTAAACGTTGATGTAAGCCCAGTTGTTTCTCTTGTAGATATCTGCCGTATATCCGTTTGGATACTATTCCTGCCATCTGTTCTAATATTCTGTAATCTTCTTTATTTCTGATTATTGTTGCTATTTTTCCAGCTAATTGTTGCCGTTGATTCTGAAGTTCTTCTCGGTAATTTTGGCATTAAAATAGAACATGTTCGGATGTATCCTGTAGTACACAAAGCTCACAGTTACCATCTCTTTTCTTGTTGATCTTCTTATAATAAGTGCCTACGGTCCATGACCCGATAGATAATGTATAAGTCCTTGCTTGGGATCAAGATGTAGTCTAAGTCTTTCTTTGATGTTTGGAAGGATACTGTAAACCCTTCTTCCTGTTCCTAAAACATTCCATTCTTGTCGCCATAAATATATTAATTCCGATTTAATTTTTCGTTTGTCACTGCATCTTTTACCAACTATTTCCTTTAGCTTATCCAAACTTTGTTTTTTGAGCCAATAAAGGGCTGTCCTTCTGATAGCAAGATCCAGAGGCCATGTACCTAATATGATAAGTAGTGTCATTGTAGATGTTGTTCCAGTTTCACCTGTTGCTCTTATCAAATATGGTCGCTGCGTCTTCCTATTTATTCAAATGTTCTTCTGCAGACTAAGACGGTGGGCCCTTATGGACGATACTTATCCCGTAATTCCCAACATAATACCAGTGTGATAAGTTCTTATTGCGTTCTAATATATTTTGAAATTTGTTGTTAATGTCGCTATTTTCATAATAATATTGTCTGCTTTTTCTGTTATCATTTTAATATGCATGCCATAATTAAACTTCTCATTCACCTGTTATCCCAAATACCTCAAATGTGTCACCCTCGACCGCCTCGGTAGCGTAGATGTCAGCATGTCTGCCTCATGTTCAAGAGGTCCCGCGTTCAAATCTCGGTCAGGGTGATTTACCTGGATAAGGCTTTTTCCGGGGTTTACCCTTATCCTGATAGGCTAATGTCAGGTAACTCTAAGCTCCATGGACCCTGGACACATTTGAGCATCATTTCACCCACTTCATTCGCCGTCCGGTATGACTTAACGTTGGAGGACGTAAAATAACAAAAAGAAAAAAAAAAGTGTCACCCTCATAATAGACTGTCCATTAACGTTGATAACTGGGTTTCGTTTTAACTGTCCATTGAATATGACGTATGCTGATTTTGCTGATTCCACCCTCAGTTTTACATTCCTGCACCATTCTTCTTTGTTCATGATTTGCTTCGCTTTTGTTTCGAACTCTAGCCTACTATCAGCTTCCAGAAGTATTGCCACATCAGCATATGCGATGACATCCTTTGTATCTGGTAGTTCTAGTAGCTTTATCAGAAAAGTTTCGATTAGGATGTCCCAAAACAGAGGCCCAAGTATGGATCCCTGCGGGCATCCTTTCGTGATTTCTCTGGTAATCCTACAGTCATCACCCCTTACACAAACTCTTCGATCCGTACAATAATTATTTAATATGCTTACCAGAGCAGATGGATATTCCTGATTTCTCAAAATGCCAAAATGTTCAGGCCACCACACATTATCAAAGGCTCCTGCAATGTCGATAAAAATCGCGATGACGTATTTGTTATTGGTAGTTTCTATATCTTTTATTATTTCGTTCAAATCGTCCTCAGTAGATTTCCGTTTCTAAACCCATACTGCTTGTTTGTCATTCCCAACATTATCCTATATTCCGAGATCCTTTTATATGTCAGCTTTTCTTGAACTTTTTCTAGTGCATTTAATAAGCATATGGGTCGATATCATTTAGGTTTCGTTGGGTCCTTATCCTTCGCTTTCTTTAATATAGTAACATATGCCCCTTCCAGCAATAAGGGATTCTGCCTTGTATAAGACGATAATTTAACAACCTGGTCAGGTACGGTGCTATTTGTTGTTCTAAGTTTTGTATGACTTCTGTTGTATTACTGTCTGGTCCAGCTACCTTCTTTCTCTTTATGTTTCGAAGACCAGGTAATGTATCCCTTTGATGAAATGGAAGCCGTACTTCCATTTCATCAAAGGGATATATTACCTGGTCATTTAAATAGGGACTATTATATATCTCTCTTCATTTTATGTTCGTCGTTTTCACCTTCCTCGCTATCCGCCGGCAGAAGTTTATTTAGAAGGACGTTTATAGATTCAATGCAATTCCTTGTATGACTTCAGGTGCTCCTATTTTCTGGTATCATTTTATATGTAATTCCCCAAACTATATCTTTGACATAATATTCCTTGTATTTTTCCCATGATGTTAATCTCATTCTATTTGTTCTTTGTAGTGTATTTTTACCTGTGGGTATATTTCCAAATTTCTCCTTCTCTCCTCAGCAATAATACTCCTTTAGTATACTCTTCTAGGTTTCCGAACGCGACTTCGTAATTTCTGTAAATGCTCATTCCAAAAGCTATGATCATAATTACTTTTAACTCTAATCTTCTTCAAAGATTTTCCCATTGCACTCTGAATATTCGTTGTTAGCTGTTTTGCATTCCTGTCAATATTTAAGTAATTACCACCAAAATGGCGCCATCACTACCATCCGCTCGAGTGACACTGAGCGCCGTCAGCCGGCGTATTGATGGCAGTCTCATCGCGGACAGTTGGGTGAGAGGGAATCCGAGCCGCGTGCTCGTACACACTGGGGCAGCCGTGACCATCATCAGAACTGACGTGGCCAAGGGCTTGCCGCAGAGGAAACCGAGCCGATCATACCAGCTAATGACAGCATTGGGCAACACCTTGCCCGTGGAGAGGGAGGCCCTACTGCAGTTGACCTTGGGGCGAAGTGCCGTGTGTCTATGTGTGTTCGTTGCGGAGGCGGCTGAGGTGATACCGGGAATGGATGCCCTCAGGAGCCACGAGGCGAGGGTCGGCGTCGGCAGGAAGATCCTGCGGCTCAATGGAGAAGAGTTGATACTCCGGCAACCCGAAGAACGCCTGGAAATTTGCAGGGTCGTCCTGAGGGAATACGTGGTGGTCCCCGAGAGAAGCGAGGTGGTAGTGACGGCGCGACTGGAAGGCCAGCGGACCAAGAACTTGATGCTGGACCAGAAGACGCCTGTGCATGGACTTTGTGTAGCCAGGACATTCTTGCTGTGCCGAGAGCAGTTGCCGGTGAGGCTTCTCAACGCAACGGACACCGATCACGACGTCCAGGCCGGGACGGAAATGAAATGTGTAGTGTTTAACCCCCGCTTTTACTACATACGGCACCGCAGGCGGGCCAGGGCGGAGTTGGGGACGTGCGAACCCATGGTCAGCATAACACCAATCGACGAGACCATGGAGCCGGTTCCGACGCAACAACTGGGGCCCCGGCTGGAAGGCTTATTGGAGAGGGCGGCCGAACAGCTGGAAGAAGTTCGGCAACTGCTGAGACGATACCAGCCCGTCTTCAGCCAAGACGACAGCGACTACGGCCGCACGGACCGAGTGCTCCACCACATCAACACCGGAGACGCCCGGCCTATTCGGCAACCACCTAGACGCGTTCCGCTAGCGAAACAATCGGAGGTACGGGACATGCTGGAGGACATGAGATCCAGGGGAGTGATTGAAGAGTCTGACAGCCCTTGTTGTTCCCCTGTAGTCTTGGCAACGAAGAAAAACATCGAGCTACGCTTCTGCGTGGACTACAGGAAGCTGAACGCTATCACCAGGAAGGACTGTTTCACCCTACTCCGGATTGACAACCTGGGCACGCTTGCTGGTGCGCAGTGGTTCTCGACCCTGGACTTGAAGTCAGGTTACTGGCAGGTAAGGATAATGTATAGTGTTTAACGCCCGCTTTTACTACATACGGCACCGCAGGCGGTGATACTGATGATACATGAGATGAAGACGGAGCACCGGTGGAATGAGATGGTGGGGGAAACCGGAGGTCCCGGAGAAAACCCGCCCCAGCGCAGTGTTGTCCACCACAAATCTCACTTTGCGGTCGCCTGGGATCGAACCCGGGCCGCCTTGGTGAGAGCCAAGTGGTCTAACCACTGAGCCACTGCGCGGCCTTTACTGGCAGGTAGCTCTAGACCCGAGAGACAAGGAGAAGACCGAATTCTCAACAGGCCAAGGGCTTTGTCAGTTCACAGTTATGCCCTTTAACCTCTGCAACGCACCAGCTACCTTCCAACGCCTCATGGAATCAGTGATGAGAGGATTGACTTATGACGCCCGCCTGCTATACCTGGACATCATCATCGGCAAGACTTTCGAAGACCGCCTCGTAAACCTGAGCAAGGTGCTACAGAGACTGCAAGCGACTAGCCTGAAGCTAAACGCAAAGAAGTGCCAGCTCTTCCGCAAGGAAGTCAACTACTTGGGCCACATAGTCTCACCAACGTGAGAGGCCACAGACCCGGAGAAGACACAGGCCGTGAGAGATTGGCCTCGGCCAAAGGATAAGAGAGAACTGCGCAGTTTCCTGGGGCTGTGCAGTTACTACCGCCGTTTCATAAAGGGGTTCTCCAAAATAGCCAAGCCCCTCACCCGCCTGACAAGAGGAACATCGGCCCTATGTGTGTACGGAGGACGCCGAAGGCGCTTTCCAGTGGCTGAAGCAGACGCTTTGCAGTGCTCCTATTTGGGGATTCCCACAACCAGGCGGCTCCTTCATTGTGGACACCGACGCCAACGACCATTGCATTGGAGGTGTCCTATCCCAAGTCCAGGACGGGCACGAGCGGGTGATAGCTTGCTACAGCAAGACGCTGTCCAAGGCAGAGAAGAACTACTTCGTTACCCGGCGAGAACTACTGGCGGTAGTAAAGACCTTGGAGCACTTCCACATGTACCTGTAGTCAGCCATTCCACCTGAGGACTGACCATTCCGCCCTCACCTGGCTACTTAGCTTTAGGAACCTGGAAGGCCAGACAGCACGTTGGATTCAGCGGCTGCAGGAGTACGACTTCACCTCTGAACATCGTAGAGGGACGAGCCACAGCAACGCAGACGCCATGTCCCGAAGACCCTGTCCGGAAGAGTGCAGCCAATGCACAAGAGTGGAAGAGAAAGAGCGTGCCGTAGCTGTCAGAGTGGTCACGGCAGTGCCTGCGGACGGTTGGGATAGCGCAGGCCTGAGGAGCCAGCAGCTGGCGGACGTCGACTTGGGGCCATTCTTGAGGGAAGTGGAGGCAGGGACGAGACCGACCTAGGAGGACATCGCACCCAGAGACGCTGCGTACAAGTCGTACTGCGCCCAATGAGAATCGTTGAAGACCAAAGAGGGTGTGCTGTTACGGGTATGGGAATCACCAGATGGGAAGACGCAGAGAGAGCAGTTGGTATTCCCCGGAGTAAGGTCCCGGAAGTCTTGGAGGAAGTGCACGCCGGTAATTCAGGACACCTGAGAGCAAACCGAACGATAGACAAACTCTTGACAGCGTTGCTACTGGCTGAGGCTCCGAGAAGACGCTGAGAGATGGTGTCGTCAATGTCACGCGTGCGTGGCGAGTCACGGGCCCCAGACTGGGAAGCGGGCTCGCACGCAGCAGTACAACGTCGGAGCGCCTTTGGAACGCATCGCTGTCGACATAGCTGGATCATTCCCAAGGTACGACCGAGGCAACAAGTACTTGATGGTGGTCGTGGGCTACTTCACTAAGTGGCCGGAAGTGTATGCCATCCCGAACCAGGAGGCGAAGACTATCACAGACGGCCTCGTGGAGCAAGTGTTCTGCCGTTTTGGGGTACCGTTAGAGCTCCACAGCGACCAGGGTACCAATTTTGAGTGTAACCTGATGGAGGCACTGGAAAGACTTGGAGTGAATAAGACCCGCACAACACCTCTTCACCCGCAGTCGGACCGTATGGGCGAGAGGTACATCAAGACCCTAGAAGAACATCTGAGGAAGGTGGTGGCCAGCCATCAGTGAGACTGGGACGTCAAGGTGTCACTGTTCCTGGTGGCCTACCGCTCGTCGACACACACCACTGGGATGACGCCAGCTACCTTAATGTTCGGCCGAGAGTTACGCCTCCCCTGTGACCTGCCTTTTGGCAACCCCCTAGACACAAAACAGCCAGCAACCGAGTATGTAGAGAACTTGGTGGACCGTCTCCACGATATGCATGAGATGGCTCGTCAGAACATCCATATGGCGAGTGACTGCATGAAGATCCGATACGACAGGCAAGCCAACAGCCAAGGTTTCCAGCAAGGTGACGGTCTGGTTGTACCGCCCTACCTGGACCAAATGACGCTGCCCGAAGCTTCAGCAACCATGGCAAGGACCGTACCGGATGGTAAAGAGTTGTAACGACGTGGTCTACCGCATCCAGAAGGTGCCCCGAGGAAAAATGTTGGTCGTACATCTGGATCGTCTGGCCCAATACGATAGTGCTGTTCGTGACGACCAGCCTTGAGGAGGGAGCAGTTTCGCGAACGCATTGTTGATTCGAGGCGTCGCGGGCGAAGAGTTCAAAGAGACGGGCAGTGCAGTACGGAGATGAAAGCTCGCCGAAACGGTGGGGGGGGGGAGGAGACGGAGTTTTTAAGAGTTCCTCTTTCTTCTAGCGGCGTCTTGATTGTTTGAGAACATTCCACGAATTTCGGGAATAGTGAGTAGCTATAAAAGGAGCCGCCGCCCGCCACAGTCAGTCGGTAATTGGACGCGTGCCCGTGAACAGCTGTAAAAGTGAACTCTTCTGTGGTCGATGACCTTGCAAGTTGTATGGGTTTCTACGGAAATAAAAGACAATTTTTAGTGTTTGTAGGCTGGAATTTTAATTTCATGATCCCACAGTCACAATACTTTGACTGCATTTTGGTAACATCTCACAAGTTAATAACACAGGATTACTCACTTCATTATCTTTCAACATGCTCACTATAACATTTCCAATATGTCTTCCCTATACATCACTTGTCTCGTCAATTGAGACCCAAATGGGATCAACACCAATTTCCAAACGAATAAGAGTTTATTGTTTGCATATGTAAGTCAGGAACTATGTTCTTTCTGATTGTAGATTCATCTGGCACAGTTTCATGTGTGTATTTGTCAAGAAATTCACGTAACACTGGAGTTTTTAATTTCCAGATAGGTATATCAGCACAAACCATAGCACGGCAAAGATCATTTGCAAACTCAGATTTCCGAGATCCTGGACGTTTTTGAGCTTGAGATTCAGTGAGAAACAACTGCTTTTGAGATGTGGCCTTCGAAGGACAGGCCTGATGACATGACATGGATAAATGTTGCAACACTTGAAAATGTTGAGAACAGGGAACATTCTTCTCGCAGACCAAGTAAACAAGGACCTTTCCGTCTATTGAAAAATTGTTAAATTCCTCTGTGTAATGCTTTAGCTTTACACAGAGTGAGGTTTTCTCCTTCGCCATGTTTTACTACAATGAAAAGCTCACTCTACACACACCAGCCAACTGCAGCTGACTATTTTCTCGTGTGATGGCTTGACTTGGACACGCAGTGTTAAGGTGCACATCATGAGAATGACGGACATGCAGTGGCAAGGTGCTAATCACAAGATCAATGTGACAGACCAGACAGACCGACTGTCTACTGCTAGCTATTTACTTCTAGTATATACACGCATGTTAAAACAAATAAAATTACAACAAAGCTTGGAAATATCAATAAATATGTAAAAATATGTACTGAAAAGTAAAATCTATGAGAATATATACTTAAGGGCAAAATATGTAAATATATGTACTTTCATGTATTTACATAACTATCCGGGCCCTACTTATGATTTGTTTGTGTTAGCTCAGTGAGCTCGCCAAGTTAAAATATAACTTGCAAAAAGATTTCCAGGTATAAAAGTTCTAGGCTGTACAGCAATCCATGAACTTAACAATAAATTTCAGGCCACAGGAAGTGTTCAGGTTAAGAAATCTAAAAGACAGTGTATAGTTTTTACCAAAGAAATATTAAACATCACTCATTGTTGGGAGAATTCCCCCCCCCCCCCCCCCCACGAAAAATCATCAATTAAGCGTCTTTCACAATGCAAGCATTTCTTATGGCTCTGCCCAAAGAGCTACCAAACTGCTGATGTTAAAACTATATAAAATAAGTATAGCTCTTTAACCAGGTGATGTTGCAATTAGACACACATTTTGAGTGGTGAAATAGACCCACATTTAATATTTTTCCACCTTCATGGATATGTGCATACACTAAGTAATTATAAGAACCCCTTCATAACAAAAAAATTGGTCTATGGCATCTCATTAGCGGAGAGAGTTTAGGGCCAATTTTGTTTAAGTCAACATTTAACGTCCATATATACATATGTGAATACAATTCTGCCTACTTCTTTTTAGAGAGTTAACTGACTGGAAGCGTGATTTTGCCTTTTTCCAACAAGACTCTGCAACAGTTCATATGGCCAATGTTTTGATGAATGCTTTTGATGAAGCATTTTAGGACAGAATTTTTAGTAGAGTTGGGGCCCCTTTGGTCCCCGACCTAAAGACCTGCGATTTCTATCTCTGAGTACAAGACAAACCCACACACCCTGGAAGAACTAAACCAAAACATCTGGCAGAAAATTGCAAGGATTTCACAACGTCAGTGGCCAGTTTCAGCATCTCCTTTCCTACGGTTATTACATAAAGCCTTTAAAAGTAATTTTAAAAATGTTGTATAGTTTCATCCGCAACTTTTTATGAGCGACAAGTGACAAGAATGCGTGCAGTCAAAAACATCATGCTGCTGGTTCATAGTTTTTTTTCTTCTTTTTTTGACTCTTACATTAGATGCATGTCTAATGTTTAATGTTTTGTTTTAGTTCTTCCAATGTATGAGGATTTGTCTCAAACTTTCTCTTGCAGGATACCCCACAAGTAAAAATCACACACTGTTAGTTTGAGGAGAGCAAGAGGGCCATACTTAATCACTCTATCTCAGAACACTTCCCTATTTTTATTCATGGGTTCCTCTGCTGTATGGGGCAGTAGCAGAATCAGGGGCAGACTGACATTAAGGGTCAGAGCGGTTGGGCCCCACTGATAAGATTATGCAACTTATAGGCATTTTTTAATTTGAAGAAAAAAATAATTCTATAATTTATTGAATTGTAATAATCACACTAATAATTTATTACACCCTAATTCTTAATGGTTATTGAAACCGGCAACCTGCGGTCACTTTGCCAGTCACGTGCCTATACTTTCCTCGCTCCCCTACTCTCCTTTTCATACATCACATCCAATAACGCTTTGGACCACCTAGCTGCAGGCTGTTACTTTAAGTTTTAGCATTCATGTGATAATTGTTGGAATCTTAATTGTTTGGTAGACAAAGTAGTGTAGCTGTAAAATGAATAGAGTGGATTATTTATTGAAAAGTCCCTTTTATTCATTAAAGATAGAAGAAAAACTTGAAATGACACAATTGATACATATCAACCAAACTATTTTACATTTATGCAACAAGATGGCAAGAAACACAGGACTTTGTGTAACAGTTGGTTTAGTAAGAAATCGTGGCTAACTGCAAGTAAAGAGAAACAAAGTGTATTTTGCTTTTACTGTTTGTTATTTGGTGATGAAGGACAATAAGGTTGTAAGAATCTGAAACTGCTGAGTGAACGAATAGCAAAACACAAGGTAAATGCACTTAACTTACAAAATGCCTGTAAATTTAAATTATTGGGAACTGTACATATTGCTGCTAAGATTGATTCGGCACATAAAATATCAATCCAGAAACATAATGAACTAGCCACTAAAATAGATACACTCTGAACAGAGTGATAAGCTTACATAAAATGTTGCATAACACATAATCTACCATTGAGGGGTCACAATGAAACACAGGAATCAGCAAACAGAATGAACTATTGGACTCTATATACTGTCTGCCCACCACAAGAAGGCAAGGTAGAGGAATGAGTAATGTATTAGTTGTCCACATGATGTTTATATTTGCCTTCTGGATATGATAAGGATATTAGTTTCATGCAAAATACACAGTGTTGTCACATAACTCATCCACACATAATACCTATCACTGCAATTACTGAAACCAGCATTAGATCTGTCAGCATGGGTGACTTATATGCACTCTCATATATTCATTTCATAGTAAACAGATCTACTACTGGAGCAGATAAACAGTTAAAACCCCTCTCCTTGTTCATACCCTGCTTTTCTTGTTGTGGGCAGACAGTATCAGGTTTACATTGAGGAATTCTTGAAAGACATAATTACTGTTGATTATGTTTCTGTGCAGCCTGACAAAACAATGGACATAGCTTGTTGCAGTCAATTGGTCATCATTTCACGATACATTAAAGGGTGTAAACCTGTCGAAAGGTTTTCTTTTGAAGAGATTTGTAATCGAACAGCCAATGATTTCAGTGATGCTTTGATAAATAAGCTGCAATCTTTAATACTGAAAGAAAATTCATATCTCAAGCATCAATGGTGCAGCAGTAATGAATGGTAGGCAAGTGGTTTGCTCCATTTTCATGCAGGGCTCTTTCCCTCATGCCAAGTATGTACACTGCTGTGCTCACCAATTAATCTGGTTATATGAAATGCTTGTTCCAAAAACATAAAAATCAGTTAAGTTATATTTTGCCAATTTGTGGATTCACAACATTTTCTCCTCTCCACCAAAACAAAGTGATCTGTTGCATTTACTTTGCAACAAACCCAGCTGCTTCTACAACAAGATGGAACTTTCAGTCATGGATTGTGAAGAGCGCTCATAAAAACAAACTTGATTTATTACAGTGTTTTGAGAAGATTGAGCAGGAAAGTGGGTGGCATGATATAACAACATGGGAAGCTCTTGGGTTGAAGAATTTACTGATGGTTAAAATGTACAGTGTTTTTACACATTTCTGCTATTGCAGTCTTTTTGGCAGTGTAACTAAAGGTCACCTGTTTTAAAAGGTATAACCCCACTTTACTTTCATTACAAGCATTTTCACATCTGGCCCCAACAAAAAAAAAAAAAATACTCATGAGCCAGCTCTGAGCAGAATCTTATTGAAAACACCCATATGAATTTTCTTCTTCTGTCGGTTCAGAATAAAGTGGGGTCAAAATGTCATTTCGATATCTCTCTGCATTTACTGTTTGCTCATAGAATACTGGACCGATTATGCATCTAGCAGCACACCAAACTCCAACTTTCTGATCATAATGTGGGATTTCTTGAATGCAACGTGGATTTTCAGAGGCCCAGTACCAACTGTTATGAAAGTTGACACAACCACTGAGGTAGAACCATGCCTCACGGGAACAGAACAGAAGCTGAGGATCAATTAAAGTCATTCACTGATGAAAGAAACCATTCAAAAAATGCATTTCTGATACTGGGTCAGCTTGTTATAAAGTATGGACACTTATACGGTTTTAGTTTAAATGATTTAGTTGCTCTATGTACAGCAGAATCTGAAATTCCCACCTGTTGTGCTCCCCGTAGGGGGAGGGATGCGTCCCTTTCAGCTGCCAAAGTGCGGGCGCTGCGGACCCCTAGCACTCGTGGTACCTCTGACGTTACTAGAGGAACCTCGGGCCGAACATGCCGAGCCCCTCCCGTAAGGGAGTTGTTCGGATTGGGTTGAAATCGAGGGGGCAGTGTGTTCCCGCCACCCATGGGCAATTGGGTACCTCCGGCCAGGCTACTGGCCACCCGGAGGGGGTAGAGGATTGCCTCATAAGTCCCGGGAACTAGCCTGCAGAGCTAGTAGCTGGTGAGCTAGACACTGGCGGCCCTACCAAGGTTTTTGGTAGCTGGTTCATTAAGGACTGGCGCGTAAGTGGCGTATTCACTTCCGTCCTGTCTGCCGTGTGCAGGCGGGGGGGGGGGGCAGTTTATAAAATAGGTATTGTCTTACGGTAAATAGACCCGAGAGGCCCGAGTTCTGGTCCTATGGGGCCAGGACTAATGGGAGTAGATCCTCACATTTACCTGTTGTGCTAATTTTGGAATGGATTTGGTTGGTGAACATTCAAAACATGCACCTATGTCATCTAGCTTTTCCTCTGTTAACACTATATGTTTACGCTTTTGTTTTTTGTTTGCTACAGAACCAGTGATTTCGAATTTCTTCACAATCTCGTGAACTGTAAAACTGGAAGGAGACACTTCACCAGGGAACATTTGAATATACTCTGTGCTAACACGGTTTGGTGATTCCCATTTATACTCGACAATGTGTTGCTCTAGAGTCAAGTGCCTGTTCATGTTGGTGGCCAGTACAGTACTGCTAGCTCCCGTGTACAACAGCAGGCGGTAGTGGGGGAATTCAGTAAGGTCGCAGGAGAGGTGAAACATGCTCTGTAATGTTTTAAATGAAGAACCCTAAATATCTTCATTGAAAATACAGAACAAATGTTAGTAAAAATAAACAATTCTTTGTTCAAAATAGGAATTTTTGAAAATATTTTCAATATTACCATTAGGCTTCTATGTTTTGGTGTGGTATGCAGAAAAATATTTGACATGCAGCACTACTTCACATCTATTACACCTAGTTGGAGTCATGTGGCAGTCAGTATGTTCCATTTTCTTCTGGTGCTACAAAATGATCAATACAAGTCTATTTATATGAGATTCACTTTATGTTTGAAGGCTTACAGCAGTTTGTTTTGGAATTCTATGTCTGCAGAATACTAATGTTACAATTCTTCTACTGTACTGTAAATGGTGTAGTTTAACACCATGTTTTCCCTTTATCTGCCACACGTGGTGCATAGTCATGTCTACGCAGTTTCAAATGAGAGGGAAGTACCATTTTTTGCTTCTAATGGGTATTCTATACAGACTCATTCTGGCCCACATCTATCTACACCTCTCATATGTTTATTATACTGATGGTTTATTTGTGGCTGAGAAATGCTGATCTTCCCTTTCTTCTTTTGAAGAGCATTTGTAAACCTTGTAATTTGGCTCAGAATTATCATCTGAAGCTATGTTAACATAATCATCATTCCATTTATAGGCAGTCATATCTTCCCTCTCTCAAACGAAGAAATCATTGGACCTCTTGCTCTTTTCTTTTGCACTACTGTCTGGCAAAGGATATTTCTTTGTTCTAGTTTTGTAGAAATACCCCATTGTTTCTTTCTTTCTCATGAAACTGTTCCAGAAAGAAACATGAAAATATTATCAAAATATAAATGATATGGTGATGTATTCAGGAAAGCTATTGCTATCTTCTAATACCACAGATACTCTTGTGGCATAGATCTTTGTACTCTTCATATAACTTTGTAACTTTGACCTGGTACAACTCCATCCACAGGACTTAGCCCAAACAGTTTATATCCATATTGGATAAGCTTTCCTTTTATGATCTGCTTGTAGCTGTGCTGTCCAAAGTAAGGTACTGTAACTTCATCTACTACTATGTTCTTCAGCAAGTGCCTTATTCTGAAAATCAGCTTTCAGTGCGGTAAAAAGAGGTTGCACTTCAGCAAATTTATCATTCTTGTCAAGAGCATCATTTTCGTCAAAATGTATATATGACAAACTCAAATTTGTCTCCTGACATTGCATTAAAAATAAATGCATTCTGAATATCCTCTCAATCAGTGTGCCACTTATTTCTGCACACAATATTCTTTAACTTTAAAGAGAGTCGATTAAAGACACTAGACAACACTTAGTTGTCTAGTGTCTTTAATCGACTCTCTTTGAAGTTAATTTATCATAACAACACTGTTTTCAACACTTCCAAGAAAGGAACACAATATTCTGTTTATCTCTTCCTCAAAATTTAGGGGTACAGCTTATAGGGCCAATACATTACTGTGTCCTTCAATGTACAATGTTTATACTTTCATTATATGCATTTTTAAAAATGACACTATATTTACCAATCTGTACTTTAAAAAAAAAAATTTAAAAAATAGATAAATGACACACTTCACACAAAAAAGTCTTATTTTCAACATGCTTTGGAGCAGAGATGCTAAATGTTTGCTCAGTTTTTAGGAGAAACTGTGCTCTAAAATTTGGTATTATTGTTAAATATTTCAGCTTCTATGACCTCAAATAATTTGTTTCTTTCATTGCAAATATATGAGAGTTTGTTTTCTGCATGTTTGCTTGAATAGTTTTTCTGTAAATGACATTTTTTGGTATAAATGCCAAATTTTCTGAGAAAATATTCAAGATATCTAAATTAAATTTTAATGATAAATGCAACCCATATGTATGTTGTGAGAAAAAATTCTATTTTCCTAATAAAAAACCTCTTTGAAGGAAAACAGATCAATGGACTTAGGAGGCATTTATCTACATACTGTAAAAAGTAAAATCTGTGCCTTAAATATTTGCCGAGAATATCGTAATGAGTTTGGCAATTTTAACGCTGGTGGAATATAACTTTTAATCTCATATTAACACTGAGGTTGTTGGCAACAACTTTTCATGAACTGGTGATTTGTTGTCCAGCAGAGAAAGCACTCAGTTCCACTGTGGCTGATCATAAATTTCCTCATAATTAAGATTTTGTTCCCTAGGACCGTAAATGCAGAAATGTGATGCAGGCTTGTACATCCTTAGCTATTATCACACATCCTTCGTTAGAGTTGATTCAAGTTTGATGTTCTGGCCATTGTGTAGTTTTTATGTCATAATGGAGCTTTATAAGGAAGTCTTTTCAACCTCTTGATTGGTTAAGCATTCCTTAGCCATTAGGATTTTCCAAATAAAGCAAATTGTGGTTACAACTATGGCCTACCTTAGAGAATAACTCCCATCAGCAGCATTATCAATGTAAATATGAACTCCAGTGGTGCCTTATTCTTTTATTGTAGTCAATAAAAGTAAAAGATACAAATTTTTCTAAATAATCTATACAGGCATACCTTTAAGCCATACTCAAATAATTTGATTTTGCACAAATAATATTTTCTGGGTAAAACAAATCTCAGCATAGAGTAAGAGTAGTTCTATTTCCTTTTAAACATTTCAGCACAGAAACTACTGCATTTTATTTCAATTCAAATTGTGATTGAAAGTTCATTTATTTCCACAACTTTGCAGCATGGTATGGATGTAACAGGGGCGGCTGGTGGCTCTGAAAATTGGTGGTTCACAAAGTTATCCATGCAACTTAATTTTTTAAAGTAACAAAATTTCTTTAAGCCTGTCACTACAGACTGCTCTACACACAAGTTAACGGTAATTCACAGCATATAACACAACATTCACATTTCATAAACACTCTAGAATATTTATCGTACACATCGTTGTTAAAGTTCCTGTTAAAACATCTTGTTTTTGTTTAGACTATCTGTGTGATGTTTAGTTTCGGCGTGAGTCTTCCAAGTCGCTTAAGTTCAATTTTTTCTTCTAAGGTCATGTTTGAAAAAGGATGTGCTAAAAGACACTTTATGGAATTCATTGTTTCTTCTTAAAACACAAGTTACCTGTATTTATATAAATATTTCTGATGCACTACTCAAAAAACGGCAGAGCTAACAAAACACGGCACAAACCATGTGCCTATGTACTCGTAGGTTACATTTAACATAGGCGCAATAGATGCCGCTGCTGCGATGAAAAAACGAGCAGGTTAGGCATCCACTATTCTCTGGCAGTTAGGATAACCAACCACATGCAGCCATATGCCCCGCATCGCTCCCCTACTTGCCTCGGCAAATCCTAGGTTCGTCCTGCCCTATACTTCCCTATTGTATGCCAGTGGTTTGCATCTGGGAGGGAGTGAACTACTTGGCACCTGCAAACAATACAGCACGCTCAGGTCCCCTGCACTAGACAAGGTCGAAATGAACACCAAATGGAACATGCCATTACATTAAAGGGAGACCCAGCATTTTGGTTGTAGCACAAACATGCTACCCCCTTCAGAAGCCGCCCCTGGGATGTAATGATGCACCAATAAGAGTGATTTTCAAAGATCTCAACATTACAGTAATGGTATTAACAATGCTAGTAATTAATTAAAGCTTCACGGGTGATAAGCCATGTCAAAGTAATTAAAGTCGAGCTTTCAGCCATTCAGTTCCTGAAAAAGTCCATGAAGTTTAGAATGGCCGAAAGCTAGACTTAAGTTACTTTGACACGGCTGATCATCTGTGAAGTTTTAATTAATAATGCTCGCCATGAAAGTTTTAAGTCTTACAACCCTACTAATGCTAACATTATGAATGACATGTAGGACTTCTGTTGAGTCCATGCATTACAAACATTCAATTATACAACATAATTTGTAGACTCTATTGCTTGAGAGCCTGCATGCATTAAATACATTGAAATGCAAATCATTGACAAAGCTATGCATTACGAACAGGATATGTAAAAAGCTCTTTTCTTTATTCTCTGAAAGGATATGCAAGGATAGAAAACATTTGCACCTCATGAACTGCAAAACTATTGGCCACAAAGTAAGAAAATTAAATGAATCTCATATGTAAAACTTGTAGAAATCAGTTTCAAACAATTACTGTAGGATCTTTGTCAGTTTTAGAAACCATAACTTCCACATTATTTTCAAGAAGTTTTGAAGAAAGTATTTCACAAAACTCTTTTAGAAATCCTCGCTCAGAATCACTGTGGTCACACAAAATCACATGGCTGCCTCTGTGTGTTGCATCAAGAATATCATGGTGCAACATTTCTCCTGTGAGCAACAAGTCAGCAGATGCTCCCCTTAATACACTTGCTCCTGATCCAGCACAAAGTGCAATGTTGGAAACTGTGGCATCTGGAAAACAGAAAAATGTGTTTTCTTTCTCAGCAAGCATTTAATAAACATCAAAACTATGTGTATTAATAGTGAAAAGTATTAATTAGGGGCCAATGAAGATTTTGTACTTTTAGTACCTACATAATACTAATATACAGAATGTACCTATTGTTGGGGATCAATAACTGCTTATGGTATTCTGTTACACACATAAACAGAAAGCTTCAAACATTTAAAAAATTTATGAATGTACTTAGTTTGTAAAGTACTCAACTTAATCTGATAAGGGTTTAATTTTCTTAATGAAATTTATGATGTTTGGCACTATGCAAGATTTGTGGTTCAGTTCAGGGAAAATTATTTACAAAGAGTATTGTCCAGCAAAAAGGAATATTACTGTTACATTTCAACTGTGAACCCACTATTTAAATAGAATAGAATAGAATTAATACATGAAAGACGCTAGAAACAGTGATGTGCTAAGATAATTTACTTAAGATGAGTCGGCACTAGTAACACTAACATCACATGTTCGCAAAACATGTTAACATTGAGTAAAATATGTGATGTATTTATTTATTTCATCCTTTGGAACATAATACATGTTATAGGACACGTCAGTTCAAGATTAGCATTATTAGTGCCGACTCATCTTAAGTAACTTATAGAATAGAATTGATTTATACAACTTACTATTTATAATATATTATACATATTACATATAGATTTTCCTTAACCTAGTTGTATAAATTGCCTGGAGTCACATTTTACGTTTGCTAACTCAGCTTGCTTGGCAACCTGGCCTTGTAGCATTGGTGAGTAGCATATCATCTCCATCATCTAATCTAATTCTCTATCTGTCTCCCCTTGTTGTGCCTTTTTCTTTTCCAATCTGTACTTTTCTCATCTACTTTTCTTTAGCTTTCAAAAATAAGTTCCCCGTATTTTTGTTTCTACTTTCATTTTTCTCAGTAACCATCCTTATGGCTAATATCTCACTTCACATCTTGCTTTAAATTAGGCTTTTCTCTCTAAAAGAATTTATTAACATTGACTGTAAAACAGAAAAATTAAAATAATTAGCGTTAAACATGCATTAAATGCATGAATGCACAGGATGACTATAGATGTCCATGCGAGTGTTATGCCAAAAGTTTTAGCAGAGATTCAGAAATACATTTTATTCACAAATTAACTATTACAACTAAAATTAGGCACATGAGTCAAACTTGTACATACTTTTCTCCACTTACAAGGTTTTTGATGAAGACTAGTTTCTGGGAATACTCTCCATGAGAACTGATACACTTTTCCATCCTTTGAAACTACTTAGAAAATGTCTCAGTCCAAGCTTCTTTAGAGATGTCACTTAGAGCAATGTTGTGCGCTGCAATAGCCTCTTCATCGGATGAAAAAAACTGCCCACGTAGTTTTTCCTTTGTCTTTGGGAACAGGAAAAAGTCACATGAGGCCAGGTCTGGTGAATAGGGTGGGGAAATAAGACTCGCACTTTCTCCTTTTCCATGAAGTCCATGGTTCTGGCAGCCATGTGCGCTGAGGCATTGTCATGATGCAGAAGAAGATGCCCACTCTTCATCTTGGAATGCTTTGACCTCCAAGTTGCAAAGACTTTTGGCAGACATTCAGTCACATACCACTCTACAGTGACTGTGTTGTGTGTGTCCAAGGTTGCAGAGATGAGATGACACAGAAAGTGGCCACCATCTTCTTTCCAGATCTCCTAGTTCTCCGAGTTTTTGTGGGTGTTCCTGACCTGGAAAGCACCATACTGATGACTGCCTCTTGGTTTCGGGGTCATAATGGTACACCCATGTTTCATCACCTGTGACGATATTGTGTCTTTGGACCATCCTTAGTCAAATTTTTCAAGCATAAATTTACACCAATTCACTCTTGCATTCTTTTGGGCTTCTGTCAGGGAATGTGGCACCCAACACGCACATCTCTTGGCTAGGCTTAAATAATCATGAACAATGATCAGTGCTGCAGTCGACCCAATATTTAGGGTCCCTTCAATATCACAAAATGTGAGATGAGGATCCTCTTGGATCATTTTCCTCACAGCATCGGCATTTTCTTGAGTCACTGCCATTGCGGGGCGACCAGGACAAGGTTAATCTTCAAGAAACACCCTGTCCCTTGAAAATTTACGGAACCAATTTCCAACAGTGGCCCTAGATGGGGTATACTCACCAAAAACACGTACTAGTGAAGAGTGGCATTCTTCAGCATTTAACTTCTTTTTGTAGTCATAATAAATCATTGATCGGAAACCACGGCGCGACAGATCCATCTTACACTGTGTCTGACTCACCACTAACTGCATCTTCAGTCGCTGTCCAAACATGGCCCTGTGGTGGAGGAACTACCACATGCATGCTCCAAGGTCAAAAAACATCACTCTTTCAAACTACAATAATGTCATGGTTGTCAGATTTTCCGTCTTAGCTCTGCTAAAAACTTTCGGCATGGACCTCGTATCGCTTATCCTGCATTTTAAAATGGACATCATAAGATGTCCATAACAGTGAAATGGTTAATAAGTTCATCGTTCCACCACCAGATAGAAGGCTGCAGGCAACTATAACCAACAACAAAAGTCAGACCCCAAGATTGAAATAGAAGTAAGGGTCCCTGAATATAGTCCCTCATAATTAATGTGTAAGTGCCTTAGTGTTAACACTGACTTTCAAAAGTATAAATAGGACACTGCTGTTACTGAATTGCTCTGAATATTAATTAAAATATGAAATCTTAAAAGTCTTTCATATCTCATTTTATTCCACAGAATAAATTTTCTCTAAACTATTGTATTCTGTATTGTTTCATGGAGTACTACAAAGTGACAACATGAACCCCACATTGTTCGGCATATACTCTGCAGACATGACAGCTATAACAGAGAAACAGTCAGAAGCAAAAGTGATCCTATGTGCTGATGACATGATGATAGGCTCTACTGTGAAGAGGCAGTGCAAAAGGGAATTCAGAAGTTGAAGTTACAAGCAGAGAAGAAGGACCTAAATATCAACTAAGACAATGCAGTGCAAATGACCTTCAGGAAAGTAAGGAAATCAGCATTCAAAGATGCAATAAGACTGTACAATGAGTCACTCTAAGCATTATAATATAGACAACAGCAACATCCTTCAGAACACACATTCAGGAGACAACAATGACAGCCAAAAGAGCCCCACCCAATATCCACAACACAGCCAACTTTCAACAATCACAGTGATGAAGCTCTTCGGATGACAGTAGCATATGGAATTAGAGATTATATGGAAAAAGCTTAAGATCAGTGACCTGAAGAGAGCAGAAGAGTTAGAGCAATGCTTCTGAAATGCATACTAAGAGCAGGAAAACATGCCATCCTGTTTTGCATATGAACTCATGAGGGAGACACATTTCAAGAGCATATGGATCACAGTACCTGCTACCATCCACAGGACCTTACCAGGAACTATAGTAATTATCAGACAGAAGAAGAGGGAAACAGAACTTGACTTTTACATCACACCAGTGACAACTGGACCAGAAAAAGCAAGCCTCAAACACATCAGAACTCGCAATTCATGGCTTTCACCACAAAATATGCACAAAGAAGAAATTTCATGAATTATACAAAGATTGAAAATGTATGTTATAAGAATAAAAGTGCAGGAAATATCATATCCTAACATGTGAGAAGATAACAGTAAAGACTGAACTAGACATTTATACTCAACTCAAGGGCACTGCCACCACCGTCGTCATCATCATTTTTGTTTGTGAATGAGTTCATGTAGGATTATGCACAGTACCTAGGGACACTTCTCAGCTCTTCTATGAATCCAAAGTTCTTTCATTTTTTGGCTGTGGGTTTTCTTTCTCTCATCTGTCCACGTTGTTCCAGTCTTTTTCTTGGGTTTGTCATCTTGGTCAACTTGCCATTTATGTACCTTCATTCTAAAGACGTCTCTGCCTAGGATATTGCCTTGAGTGATTCCTGCCAATTTTAAATCACTCTTTACTTCAGCAATTCATTTCATAGTGTCTACATGTGCTTTATTTCTATTTTTGTAAAATTCCATAATTTGTTTTGTGAGCCTATTTGAAGTTAATTGTTTAATATGTGCATAAAATTTTAATCTTTGTTTCCTAATGTCCCTATGGATGTAAGTATATGTTTTTATTTCCTTTTTACTTCTAAGTCTGCACTGTTCACCTACAACTTGTGGACCTATAATTTTTCTAATAATTTTACATTCTTCTTTTTGTATATTTTTGATATCTGCTTTTCTGTTTAAAATTAATGTTTCTGCTCCATAGAGACACTCTCATTTAATTACAGTGTTATAGTGACTTAATTTTGTATATTTAGACATGCAGTTTTTATTATATATGTTTTGAGTAAGCCAATATGCTGTTTCCAATTTTTGACACCTGTTTTTGTTTGCTTTAATTTTTATTTTATTTTTCTGAAATATTTCCCCAGGATATTTAAATTGTGAAACTCATTTACTTTTTCCATATTTCGTTTCCATGTATTCTGGTGCTTGTTTATTGCACAAAATATACTCAGTTTTTTTCAAAAGATATCTGAAGACCAACTTTCTCTACAGTTCTTATAACTCAAATCTGTTTTTGAGCTCTTATGATGTCATGGGTTAAGATTGCAAGATCATCTGCATAAGCTATGAAATCTGTTGTTGTTGTTGTTGTTAATTTCCTGTTCCTTTATCACTGATCTAGGCATTAAACATAACCAAATGGAATGATTCAGGAAGTTACATCTGAGAGTTGCATTCAGAACACCTGACTTTTTTTCTCCCCCAAGTTGATAGGCAAATGCTATTAGGGAAATTATATCCCCCAAAATTTTCTTTTTCATCTTTCAGAATTGCAGGAGCGAGCACAGTGGATGGTGATTTGTAATGTATGTAATGAGAAGTGAGCTATTTCTTTCCTGGCATGAAACCTTCTGTCCAAACCTGTCTTTGTAAATGGGGAAGGATGTTGGTCATTGAAGGGGAGGCCAGGAATACTCAATCTGGAATTGTTAGGGTCCCTGTTGCTGCCCTTTGTACTCTTCCCTCATTCCTTCCACCCAGATGTTCAGCAGATGCAATATATGAGGGGCATTTAAAAAGAAACCAGCCGGAATCTGGTATGCACAAACTGGTGATAGGATGGTAATATCGTGGCGTGTGTAACAAGGTGTTGTTCTGACCAGAGCATGGAAGTTCACAGCCCATCGCTAGAGAGCACGCGTGCACATCATGTCACTATTCAAAGCTAGCAGCAGCATGCATCAATTGTCCAATGCTGCAAATGGAGGTGTCAAAAGAAGAGCAACGAGGTGTTCGTTTTCTGACAGCGAAAGGAGTAGGGGGAATGGACATTCATCGACAAATATCACAAGTGTATGGCAAACACAGCATGTCCCTTGCAAGAATCAAGGCATGGTACAAGCGCTTCAGGGAAGGGCGAATGTCGTTAGCCAATGATGCATGGTCTGGAGCACCACACTGAATTACCGATGACATTGTCCAGCTGGTTGATGCACTATTACCCAGGACCACCGAGTGACAGGGAAAGCCATAGCCACGGAGGTTGGATTGAGTGTCGTAAGTGTTCACACCATCATGAAGGAACAACTGCTCTTGTGCGAAGTGTGTGCCCAATGGGTGCCCCACAGTGTTCAACCACACCAGGAAGCATGTTGAATGGCCCAGATGATGACTGTCTTGGTCATCTGCAGCACTATGCTAGGGAATGCAATGAGTTCCTCGCACGAATGGTGTCTGGAGATGAGTCATGGTGTCATCACTTCGAACCAGAATCAAAACAACAAAGTCTCCAGTGGAAGCATCCAGGGTCACCACCACCAAAAAAAGCTAAGGCCATCCACACAAGTGCAGGACAGGTTATGCTGCCACTCTTCTTTGACCAAGATAGTACCCTTCTGATACACTTCCTGCAGCATGGGACAACAGTGAATGCCCAGCGTTACTCGCAATCCTTGACCAGCCTTCGCCAAGCGATCAAATCAAAACAACCAGGCAATCTCACCCATGGGGTCATTCTGCTCCACGACAATGCAAAGCCTCATATGGCCAACACAGTCACGGCATTCCTGCAGAAATTCAAATGGGAGGTTCTTGGCTACCCTCCATACAGTCCAGACCTCTCTCCCTGTGATGGCGTCATTTTTAGTCCCCTTAAAAATACTCTGAAGGGCAAACGATTCACCTCAGACGACATCCAGCTGTACGTGCGGAACTGGCTCACATCACAGCCCCAGGACTTTTATGAGACAGCCATTCACCACCTTGTGTCACAGTGGGACAAGTGTCTCAACAGGCAGGGCCAATACTTCTAACATACAGGTACTGGTTTCTGTAATTATGTCTCCGGCTCATTTCTTGTTGAATGCACCTTATAACTAGCCTTAGTTACAGTAGTGAAAACCTTGTCTTTCCAATACAACCTCTATCTATGAAATTTTGTATTTTTTTAATTAGGTCTCAAACAAAGGTTATTAATAACTTACTGAAAAACTAAGCAATCAAGCAACTTAAATATTAAGTTTCTCTCTTTATTGATAGATAAAGAGTCAACATGAAAAATTCAATGCCATGGCCGCGATTTGAACCACGGATCTCCTAGTTTCCGTCCAGTCACTCTAACCCATTGAGCTACCATGGCTCTTTCTTTATTTCTTTCATTCTTCCCTCTAGTTGCTAATCCTTAGCACAAGATATGTAAAAGCCTACTTTTTTGTGTGTAATTTACATCCTCCAACGTTAAGTCATATCAGACACTGAATGGAATGGGTGAAATTATGTTCAAATAGGGTCCATAGAGCTTAGAGTTACCCGACATTCGTCTTTCAGGATAAGGAAAAAAAACCAGAAAAAACCTTATCCAGGTAACTCACCCTGACCGAGATTTGAACTTGGAACCTCTTGAACGTGAGGCAGACACGCTACCATTTAAGCTACCGAGGCGGGCATAGAAGCCTGAGCTTGGTCAAACTGCTTGTCAGTGTGTTTCTCACTCAAAATCATCTTTTGCTGATATCACTTTTGGTAAAAGGAAAATCATTCAAACTAGAGATCAACGTAAAATATAGTATCCAACTTTCTATTTACCAAATATAATTACATTATTTCTTCTTTTCCCTTTGCTATTCACCCATCTTTCCAATCTGCAGCCACTCCCTAAACATTTTCCTAACTGGTATAATACCTATTCTTTAATTCCTTTCTCATCCTTGAGATATATTCAAGCATGGCTAATATTCTACTCTCCTCTTGGCCATCTGGGCATGTCCTAGCTATATACATTACTTCAAACTTTTTAACTTCCATGCTCAGACATCTCTTTTATAATCTTGTGCTGAACTCATCTTTATTTATTTATAGAGCATTAATTATCTATTTTCATCATTAATGATTAGACTCTTTTGTCTGCTTGGATCTTCCATTTGTACTTTCCAGAGGTCTTACACTGAGTATCACATCCCTAAACAAGTTTCTCCCAATTCATTCTAAAATAACCATTCTTTAAACAAATGAATCATACATTTTCCCTTTCTTCCTCCAAAGATGTATTAAATATTCTTTCAAAATATTTCCCTCTTTGATTTAACCTGAACCAATATTGAGCTCTCCAACCCCTCCTGTCTAGTGATAAATATAGTTACAATTTCTAGCAGTCCAGGCTCTGTTCTATTCTTACTGTTGCTGCTGCTGGTTAGAGGTAATTCTTGTTGGAGTATGTCGTATAGACGAAACTTGACGCTGCCACCCTGCATATGACACGTCCTCAAGATATCAGAGGTAAGCAACGATTAGTGGAACATGTTAATAATTGAAATTAATTATTCTTTCACACTGGCCGTGTGTAGGCTAAATTGTGGAAACGTTGAGTCAGACTGAAAAATTCAATGCCATAGCCAGGATTTGAACCACGGATCTTCTGGTTTCCGTCCAGCCGCACTACCATTGCACGTTGGCCATAGTAGCACAATGGTAGTGCGGCTGGACGGAAACCAGAAGATCCGTGGTTCAAATCCCGGCTATGGCATTGAATTTTTCAGTCTGACTCAACGTTTCCACATGTTAATAATTGTTTAATCTTGAGCCGTTGTACTCAACTGATAACCTTAGGTAACATTTAATATTATAAAGTATTGTTGGTTCCATCTCTTATTTACCAGACACTATTGATTCATTAAATGAAATTATAATTAGGAAAGGAGACATTCCAGGCGTAAGTTTAGGATCCCTCCTCAGCATTTGCAAATGAAGACTGAGGAAAACCTAGAAAAACATTGTCAGAGAGGATGGTCCTGGTGGGATTTAAACTAGTAGAGCTTCTATTCGCGAGTACGTGCCTTAATGAGCTCATCTACTTATGTCAGTTTTTGCTACTAATCAGTGGCAAAGTGTGGAATAACATTTAGGGAAGCGGCTCCTGTATATATGCAACTTATGGACTTGGGTTTGAAACTTGTTGCCTGTATACAGTTAGTACTTCCATAAATGCCATACCATCTTTGCCATTGCTACTGCATTGCATATCCACTCATACAATTTTACAACTATATCTTACTAATAATTACGTAGAAAATGTAGCTAGTTACAGTGAAGCAATAAGTATTATACAAATATAACTATTTGTAACAAAAAACTTCACTTATCTTAAGAAAAATGATGTCAATTTTTCAAATTAGTTAAATTAGTTGAAGTTGAAAATCAGAAAATCATCCATAGCCTTCTATAGCTGTGATATTTACAAGTTTCTTGGTGTTAACACAGGTTTGTTAACATTTTAAGAAAACAGGTTGGTGAAATGCAAATTTGCCCTTAAGTAATATATTGGCGATTTATTTATTTATTTACTGATATTCAGCCATACCTTGAGTTTTCTTCACAGCCAGGGCCAGCCTCAAGTGTGGTTTACCAATATGCTGTTTTACCATCTCAACTACTTCCTTCACTTTTAATGGAGTTTTCAACACGCAGTATCGTCCCACACCCACATTTGGAACTGGAACCTAGGTCATTACATAGATATTTCAGTTCATCATTTGAAAAAGTCTAATCATTTTAATAGTTATGTTAACCCTTCCATCCTGAGGCTAATTGCTATTAGGGTCTATTGTTAAAAGTATTTGGAGCATAGTACACCCTTAGGCACATCCATTGCAATGGGTGCCATGACCAAAAGGATTAAAAAGGAAACTCTTGATTCCAAAACCAAATCCTATACATACTTTAAAAGCTAAGAAATACTGAACCTAGAAGAACAATTCACTACAATTGTCACTTAGCTGAGGGTGGGAGCAAACATTCCCAAAACATATTCTAGCTTTTCAAATAAATGAGAGAGAATAAAAATAAATGATGTTCAATTAACTAAAAGAATATGTTAAACAAAATATGGCAAATATTAAAAATGTATTAACTCTTTTCCATTTATAAATCTTTGTGAAACAGCTGTGTATCTATACAACTGGCAAAAAATAGTTCTACTAAAATAACACTTCTTGTAATTTAGTTATTCATTCAAACCAGCATTAGGTAACAGAAGTAAAACTGGAAATTCTTGTAAGCTTTAAAAAAGAAGTATTTATGCAGGATAATGAAGTTAGCATAAACCGCATAGAAAATTTTGCACATTTTACTGCCATTTCTGTATCACAAACTGTCTTATTTAAAGTGTTTCCTTAAAAAATTCTTTATCTTCTATGATTATAACGGGGGCTTTGGTGTCAGAAGCAATGGTGGTTGTACTTGCACTGTAGGATTTTAATGTTGGTTTATTAATTTTTTCCATAAACATGCTTAATTCATACCTCCAGACACTATGAAGAGTTATGGAATGAATCTAATAATAAGCAATTAAAATTTTAAAATGTAGCTATTGACAGTGAAGAAAATATAATTCACAAATTATAATAAATAATAGTACCTAAAACTTCACTTATATATATAACTTGAAATCCTCACCAAAATATGATCTCTTTCAGTTGCCAATAATGTGTAACCAACCTTTCCACAAAGGATACAAATACAACAACTTCTGAGCATGATATAATATTCACACTCTTTAGCCTGAGCTCTGAGATGGGGTGTAGTCAAAGATAGCTACAGGACTTTTCAGTTTTTTTTTGTGGAAATACTTTTAATTATATCATACAAGACCATGAGTTAAAGTTTCTACAATTGTTTTTTCCAGGTTAGCCAACGGCTAAACACATGGCTCCTTCTATTTACTTGTAATATAGACACTGCATCTGCTTCATAAAAGTAAACTGATATAATAATGCAAGGGATCAACAACAAAGGTAACATGATACAGTTAAATGCACAAGTAGGGACATTAGAGTATGGACAACACAGAATAAAGTGTGTGAGTAGTACATGACACATAAAGTAACATTTTCAAACTGATAATGCTTGCTCACTTTTATTGAGCTCAAGTAGCTGACAAAGAAGTAGATTTGATTTACCTGCACTAAAAGGTTGTATTTAGTATGGAAACAAACATTGTTAGAGCTATTAACTCTACTGGGCATTTACAGTCCACATGTCTAGGTTTCAAATAGTGATGTGACGACCATGAGGGACTTACACAATGAGGTCTATTATATCCACTCAGGAGGTTAAACTACTACAGAAAAGTGTTGGAAGATTACTTGATTATAGACAATATTAAGATAAATTATTCAAATGCTAAGACAAAGGCAATGGGGATTGAAGGTTGAGGGGGGACGGGTTTGGGAGGGATCTGTTCTTGGGTAAATGACTATGACAATTTTATGACATTCCTGAATGTCTAAACTTAACTGTTACATTAATTTTCCAATCATAGATTTCAGTAATATATTAGTAAGGCAGGCTTCATTAGTACTTACATCTTCATATTTCAAAATCCTGAAAGAGGAACCCTTATCCATTTGCATCACATGGTCTTGGTAAACCTTCATTAATTTTGGCAAAGATGATTCTGAACAAGGTATTGAAAGCTTAGTCTGGTCACCTGATGATGACCTGAAAAATAAGAAAAATATAATTTTATACATGTATATATATAATTTACATTATCCAACGTTGAGTCATATCAGACGATGAATGAATGAAATTTGTGAAATGATGCTCAAATGAGCCCAGGGTCCTTAGAGCTTACAGTTACCCAACATTCGTCTTTGAGGATAAGGGAAAACCCCGGAAAAAACCTGATCCAGGTATCTCACCCTGATCGAGATTCGAACTCGAGACCTCTTGAATGTGAGGCAGACCTGCTACCATCTATGCTACTGAGGCGGGCAGAAAAAAGTAGGCAATTTCTTTCTGCATACTAGCTTAATAGAGGGTGAACATAAAGTCTCAATCCAGTTTTGAGAAAACGTAATTTTAGATTCCAAAACATACACTTATTGTAAACCGTATGACATGGTAACATAATCCATAAGAGTTTACCCTTGTTCTCATTCAATATGACCATCTTGCACTTCCACATACGTTTCCCAGCAATGCACCGCTGCCTCAAAACACTTTGGTCAGCATTGCAGGTATGATGTTATGCACTCCAACCTGACATGCTTCTTAAGAATAGCAATGGAGTTGATTTTAGACAGTGGAGTTGTTTGCAGACTTGTGATTTCACATATCCCCAAGAAAGAGAGAGAGAGAGAGAGAGAGAGAGAGAGAGAGAGAGAGAGAGAGAGAGAGAGAGAGAGAGAGAGAGAGAGAGAGAGAGAGAGAGAGAGAGAGAGAGAGAGGTATCAGATCTGAAGAACGTGGAGCCCATTGCCCGCCTTGGTAGCGTAGATGGTAGCGTGTCTCTGCCTCATGTTCAAGAGGTCCCAAGTTCGAATCTCAGCCAGGGTGAGCTACCCAGATGTGCTGCTGTCTTGAGAGGTAGTGCAAATGGAGTGGAAGCAAGAATACATGCAGTCTACCCACATGCATATTACATACACTGCTATGCCCATCAGTGCAATTTGGTTCTCCAGAAGGCGGGCGCTATAAACAGCTTGTCAAGAATTTTCTTTTCTACACTTTCAGGATTTCCTGCATTTTTATCAAGATCCTGTCTATGAACCAAAATATTAGACAGAATTGTGCAAAACAGAATTCCTAGACTAGCTGCTACACATTGGGTCTTCAACATTCGCTCCATGAATGCTCTGTATGAAAATAATGGATGCCTCATCAAATATCTAGATGAAATTAGTGAGCTGGAAAATATAGATGACAAAACAAGACATAAGTCTAGTGGTCTCTTAGCAGCTTTGGAAGATCCTACCTACATTCATCTTCTGGTTAGAATTTTTTCACAGAATAATGCCTCAAGCAGAGACCCTATTTAAATTACTGCAACACAGGCAAATTGGTGCCTTAAAAGTAAGATGTTACTTAGCTCAATTCAAATAAGCTGTGCAGGAAATCAGAAACACTATGTTTATCAGACATGAAGTTACGGAAAATCGGAAGACAAAGAGACACGAAAATCAAATTTCAAAAGCTAAAGAAGTATACACACCATACTTAGCCATGTAAATGATAGATTTTCATTTACCAACCATTTAGAGGCTTCGAAACTGGTTGTTGTCGCTTCTTTCCAGACATTCTCGGAAGAGTTTCCCAAAAAAGTCCTTGCCACTGTTACTGAAATTTATCCATGGTTGCTCAAGTCACAATTTAAAACAGAACTTCAAGTATTGTACAACTGGCATGATATAATGAACGCTGAAGGAGCTTCAGCTGCACTGAAGTTCTTAACAGAAAACGGTCTCAGTGAAGAACATTTTCTACAGTTATCGGAGTTCCTGAAGATTGTTATTACGACGCCTAAGACTACATCCGAACCAGAGAGGTGCTTTTCAACAATGAAAAGAATTAAGACCTTTGCTCGGAACACTTTCAGCATTTGCGATGCTCACTATTGAGTAGAAACTGGTCAACAGTATAAAAGACTTCAATCATCGAGTGATAGAAAAGTTTGCACAGCTCAAAAATAGATGCATGTAGTTCCTGTACAAAGTATAAGTTGGTGTTAGTTGTGCACTTCAAATTAGTGTAAATATTATACATTTTAAAAAAATTATTCAAATGAACTCTCAAAGGAACGATATGTCAAGTTTGCTTAAGTTACTGAAGATTCTAAGAAACAATTTTTCAATGCTGGGTGAGTGACCAATTTTGTGGTAGCAGTAGCAATAGCAGGTAGTGCTAGTGTGCATTTTAAGTGTAGGTTTTGTGAACACCCACATTTTTATTCCACGAGCCAACATTAATAAGAATCTACCTACAAAGTGCATTGAAATTGTCAACATCGCATTGTTAAGTACTGACAAAGTCTTAATGACACTCCCTTAATTTACACAATATGTATCCTTGCTGGTTTCATTTTAAATATTACTGTTTCAATGTCTGGCTGCAAATTAGATGAACTTAAATGTAGAAGACAATGAAGAAGTTCATCCAAAATGCTACTGGTTAGCAGGCTCTTGTTTCATGTTAATATGCTATACAGTTGTTCACATTGAGTGGTAAATGGTGGCAGCGGCAGCAGCAGCAGCTTTGGCCCTACTAATAGTAGCAGGAATTTAGCCTATTGACTATTTCATTAGATTAAGGAGTGCAACTTACTGGCTAAAGGAGGAAGATTATGGGAATGTTTTTAAAATTATGGGAAAAAGATAAAACATGTCCTCAAATTAGGTACGTAAGTGAAACTTATGTGTAATAAATACAACTCATCTATAATTTAATAATTCAAGGAAAATTTTTATGGAACATCTTAAGAGAAGCACATTTAGAGAATATGTCTCAGATAATATCCACTAAGGCATTAGAGGAATATATGACCTGTGACAAAAGACTTCAAGAAAAGGAATATATATGACCCTTGACTTCAAGAAAGAAATGTAAGAACATTTCAATCTACAAGAAAAGAATATTACTTAAGAGATTGTCGGAGTGAAATAGGACCAAGAGAAGCTGAAGATACAGATTACCAAACTTGATGACCTAATTTAATACACACAACCGATAAGTAGAAGATGCCAGTTATGGATATTGGAAAGAAGAGCCGAAACCATAGAAAGAAGGAGAATCCCAGGCTTGAGGAGATATATAGAGAGTATCAGAGCAGACAGAAACATTTGATTATGCAAAAGAGGAAAGATGACAACGCGGTTATCTGGAACTGATGAACCAACTCCATCTACTGATGCCAGTCTCTTTAGGAGATGGATACCAGTAGGAGGAAGCTTTGGATACCAGTTGCAGAAGAGGAAATTTTAAAATTGTAGGAAACAGTTTTTTGTATTCTGTTGTTTAAGGACTATGATACAATGAAGCACAAAATTAATACAATTTTGAGTCGAACTAATACTCAATGCTCCATTTATTGGATAAATGGAGCATTGAGTATTAGTTCGACTCAAAATTGTATTAGTTTTTTGTAGTTTGTTATAGCAATTAAAACTGTAGTAGAAATGTGGATTTGATTTATATTGTTGGTGTAGAAGTAAAGTAGAAGAAAGACTTTTAGATAGTAAATGAGTAGATTTATAAGGTTACTGCAATACAGTAATCTGTGCGTTTAGTTAGTTCGTTAAGGTAGCAAGTAGAATCTATCTGCAAAATTTGTAGATTGTTTTGTGTAATTTGATTAAACTGAATAAAGTTAAAAATGAAGTTTGCACAAAAGGCCTGGTATAGATTCCAGAAGCCGGGCTATTAGATATGCAGATTTTATTTTATTTTATTTCATTTTTAGCAGCGGCGGCAGCGGCAGCAGCAGCATTTATTCAGCGCTTAAAAAAATAACATTTTTATGGCTTTGTCAAGAACAATCAAATAAAAATTACAAGAACGCATAGAGTAAAATCCTATTCCAAACTAAAAGTGTACAACATACAATTATTTTCATGGTTATAAAATATAAATTAATTACATTAACATAATCACATTTCCAGGAACTCTAAAACTGTAATAAATGAATGAACTAATAGGAATGACCTCAGGTTTTTTTAATACATTTAGATCTTTTATTTTTTAATCATGGTAGGCAGTTTGTTATACAGAATTATTTCGATGTGGTATGCACTTTTTTTGGCTAGGTTAGTCCTGCAGTGCTGAATATGTAAATCACATGCCTTGTACAATAGTCATGTATCTGTGAATTTTCGGAAAGTTTATATTTGTGTGATCGAATGTAGTATATTACTTCTAGCATGTATATACAGGCCACAGGCTAATCTTTAAGGTTTTAAACAACTCCCTACATGACATTCTATTGGTCTTACCCATCATTATTCTTCCTGCTCGCTTCTGCAGTTTAAATACTTCTTCCCAGCCAGTTGCTACACCACAAAATATTATTCCATACCAAATATGACTGCGGACTTGAGCAAAATATAAATTTCTGAGAACCTTTATGCTGGTGACCATTTTGAATGTATTTAACATATAGCATACCGTATTGAGTTTTTTGGTTAACATATTTATCTGTGATCCCCGTTTCAAATCTTCACTTATCTGTACTCCCAAAATTGTGTTTCCCCTTGATACTTTATACTTTCCCCATCTAATTCTATTGGTGGATTTGTTATGTAATTCGTATTTTGGCTACTATGAAACCTCATAACAAATGTTTTATTTGTGTTTATTAACAGCATATTGGATTTAAACCATGATCCGAGTTTCATTTTACTACTTTCTATTTTATCCTTTAGTTCTGTGTCACCTTTTGCTTCTATAAGGACATTTGTATCATTTGCAAACAGTACTACCTCTGCCTGTTGAACATTCAGTGGCATATCATTTATGTATAGCAGAAAAAGAAGTGGGCCTAGTATTGATCCCTGTGGGGGTTGACTTATATTCCTCTCTTTTATGCTGTTCTTTATTTAACTAATTTCTACTACTTGAGTTCTGTGTGATAAGTTTGACTCAAACCATATATCTGCTATTCCACTTATCCCATAGCAATTTAGTTTTTCCAGTAATATTTTATGGTTTATTACATTATATGCTTTTGTGAGATCCATAAATAATCCTAATGTTTTTTTTTCTGCTCAATTGTGTCAAATATTTGTTCTAATAAGGCATAAACAGCTGTTTCTGTTGATCTTTTATGTCTGAAACCATGTTGCAAATATGTTATGATGGTATTTTTTTTTCTAGGAAACTAATTATTCTGTTGTACATAAGTTTTTCTAGGATTTTTGAAAAGGCTGATAACTTTGATACTGGTCTGTAATTTTGTTTATTGTGAACTGGCCCTTTTTTGTGTAATGGCTTTACTTTAGCAATCTTAAGTTTTTCTGGAAATACTCTCTGATTCAAGTGATTTATTATATACATGCATTAAAGGCTCTGCTATGTCCTCTATACATTTTTTTACTATATAATAAGGTATTTGATCTATTCCTGCTGAAAACTTATTTTTTAATCCCTTTGTTACTTTTATTAGTTCTTCTTTGCTTATTGGGTGAATAAAGAAAGAATTTGTGCACCATTTTATTCTATTATTATTGTAGCTAAGTTGAACATTTTGTGTACCATATTTCTTATCCAATATTTCATTTGCAATTTCAGTGAAGTGCTTATTAAATAGCTCTGCCACCTTAACTGGATCTTTTATGTTCTTACAATCACTGATCAGTTCAATTTGGGACTTTGTTTGATTGGTTTTACCAGTCTCCATTTTAATTACTTGCCACATTGCCTTATTTTTATGTTATGTTCCTAATATGTACCTATCATTATGTAATTTTTTGCTGCCCTAATGACTTTCCTATAAATTCTCTTACAGCTAGTTATATAGCTAAGTGTTTCCTTTGAAGCCCCTCCCCCTTTCGCCAATTCACCTAAGAATTTTAGTTGTTTTGATGAGACCTTGATCCCTTTTGTTACCTAACCATTTACTCCCCTGTTTCCTATTACTGACATAGTAGCAAACATAGCCAATAATTTTCTTGCAAAAAGGTGCAGTTTGGGAAAAGCGTGTACAAAGCCAAACCATGTTTCCCTGAACTGCACAAAATTGTGTTGCTTTGAATGTTTATAGGCTCCAGCATGAGCTGCATTGAAATGCTTCCTTAGGATAAAGTTTGTAATGTATTCACTGTTAGTAAGACACATCAAAACTGTGCTTTACCACATGTAACCACCACTGCACTGATAAGATTGCTACGCGACTATAAACAGAATCAACTGGTTTAGCTGGCTGTGTTTACCTGTTTGTTGAAGGTATTGGGGACAAGAGGGAGGGTAAATTCACATTTATAGTGCCTTCCTTCCCAGCCCTGCTTTAAAGCATGCAGCATTCCCATATTGACTTTGTACCTGCAAGAAAATTAGTAATAAGATAATGTTTATCTCGACTGACATGAAGCTGATAGAGAAATAAGCTTTGTAAGAACAGTTTTACAAGAGTAGAGAAAGTCATGAATGCAGGCTTAAGATAAACAGAATATGAAGCAATCCTATATGTCTGTAGTTTTTTGCCTTTGTATGGAAACAGCATACTTTGCTTAAGCCTGATGGTTTGTTTCATTGATTGTGATTTGAAGGTCCCAATTACAGGCTAATTATGTGCCCATGTTTATTTTATAACTAATGAGCTATCATTTTGCACACTATCTGTTGTGTCCCTTAGAGGCATATGACATTTTAGCAGCATTGTGCTGAAGGGAATATGTTTACATAGCACTGTCTGACTGTCTCTCTCTCAAGCGTAGCCCAAGATGCTAAAATATGTTTGAATTCAAATGAAGCAAAGGAATTACTCCTTTGCATATATAATCCTAGTGATTTAATTACATCACACGACGAGTACACAGATATTGTTCTGCTGTATTTCCACTCAAATTTCAGAACTGAATTTTTGGGTGGAATGTAATACTTTCACAACATATTGTAAGTACATAGTGGAGAATGTAAAACTAGTTATAGGTAATTGTGAACAAGTCAAATAAAAGTTGCTTAATAAATTGCCAATATAAAAAGTGAGTTTATTCTCTGGAAAATAAACTCTGTAACATAAATGGAAAACATTCCAAGACTTTTTCAGTTGTTTACACTGTTGTTGTCTATTATGAACTACACAGGCCAGTTCAAGCATTGCGACACTCGCTGCACAACAAAATTCAGTCACAACACTGCTGTCCTTTTTTAACTGGATTTACCCTGTAGTGCTCTGCAACTGTTTTAATGCACGAAGGGATATCTGCTTACCTCAAAGATGGAGCAGTTCGGTCACTTGGTATATTTTTTGGCAATCTTGTCAGCTTCTCCATATACTAAACCAACTTAAGTGGGCTATTTTCAAATGTTCCAAAAGAGATTCCTGAACCTTAATTATTTCTTTTATAACACTTTTTTTTAACTTAATTCCTCCTTAAAATCCTTGCTGACCATTGCAAAAATCCAATCCATTTCCATAGAATCAAGTTAGCTTGCTTTTTTTTTCTTTTCCAATTTCAAATGCCATATATCTGAATCATATAATGTGCTTTTAATTGCTGCATTATTATATATATTTATTTAACGATATTTTTAAATTGTAGAATGCAGTGCATAATTTTTATTCCTTAGATATAGCTGCTTTTCTCTGTGTTTGGTTTACACTTACATTTTTTATATTAATAAAGGAATCCAGATGGGTTTTCCTCTGATTACACTTTATGCCTCAGAGCTTTGGACCCATTAAAAAAAGCCCACTTTTTTGTTTGTTATATACTTGCAATTTGACAACATGAAAAAATATCATACTTTGTGTAGCTTTGCTGTTATAGACTGTTAGATAAGATAATACTATGCATAAATAAAGAAAAACAGGCTATTTTATCATTCAGCTGCACACAGGTAGTATATATTTTTAAAACAGACAGATTTTTATTAATGCGAAGTTTCATTCCTTTGATTAAGTTAATAATGGCTCCAATTATTTTGAAGGAAATAACGTCAACATAACTAGCCTTAAGATAAAATACAAGTCATCTCCTGCACACATGTACTTACATTTCAACATTGAATTCAATGTTTTGATCCACTTCTTTCAAAGCTGTTTTGAAAGACTCCTCAACCTCTGTTATGGAGATCTTAACCTCAACTAAATGTGTGATCAAGCTAAAATCTGGAGCATATTTCTGTATCAGAGGCTTCACTGAACATGTTTCTGAAATATAATACACAAGAGTTAGTGGTCACAGACTGAACTTAGCTGTTCTTTTTCCTCTATTTGATAAGAAAAAAAGTAATCAAGTATTATAAAAAAAATAAAGAGAAAGCATATGGGATGCTGTGATAGAGGTTCACTGGTGCTGATACTCAGCCCTTATTGCAACAGTCTGCTACTTTCTCAAAAGATTATTCTTGGTTCTTAAAAATATTTCAATCTACCTTTTGAAAAATACAGTAAAACCACATAATTAAGTTCCTTGAAGGACTATGGCCCAAAGGAGTAATAATTAGGACAGCATTACACACAGGATATGATGTATTAGGTATAAAAAAAGTAACTTTTGACACAAACAGAAATTGCAGCATAAACAATTTTATTTAAGATTTGGGTGCAGTTCACTTGAAAATGAACAGAAAGAGATGATTTCTTGTGTGAAAATGAACTACCTGCACTCATACTATGAATTATTGCACTAATCAATTTTGATTCATCCTAATTTGCCGATACACTTAAGCCATGCCTTTGCTTGAATCTATTAAGCCAACCATTGGAAGCAAAAAAGTGTAAGCCAAGTTTGCCCGTACTTCTCATGCTTTCCCTTGAATGATTGGGCCCTTAATGGTATTGAAGCTTCACGAGACTGTTGAATCCATTCAGTAAATTTTTTTGTCTTATTTAACACTTCTTACTTTCTTCCATTTACAACCACCACTTACTGTACTGATAATATTGTCATTTTTTACTATTATTGTAGACTAGAGATTCAGCGAAATCCTTTGGACTTAGGGTGGAATATACCTCATACTTCTGCAGAATTTGTAATTTCTCGCTTACAGAGAAACATTTATGCTTTGTCATTTTGTGCCAGGTAAAATACTCAAACTGCAATGACCACCTAGTACAGTCACATAAGCTATTTTCTCACAATACTTTTAAAACACTGCACATTTTGAAAATTATGTATATACATATATAATACTTATTTTTACCAATTTTTAATCCAAAAAATAGTGCTAATAGTAGGATTTGGAAATATTAAAAAGGGTAAAATTATATAGTAATTTTTTTAAGTGTAAGAACTAGAACTAGTGACAGTGAAGCATACAAATACTATAATTAATTTTAACAATTACAACAAAACTTTGCTTATTAATTTTTAGATGAGTCGTATTTATTACTTTGCTTATCTGTTTTATTTACATCAGTATCAGTTTGGCTTAGTTTGAAATTCAAATTATTTAAATATTTTAATTTTAGTGTGAAAAACAAAACTAAAAGGTTGAAAACGGATCTCCTGGTATCCGTCCAGTTACTCTTACCCATTGAGCTATCATGGCCAACGTGCCATCCTGATATTAAATTCTCCAGTTGACTCATATATATTTTCCCGGTAAACCACTAGGGGCTCTCGTATTTGAGATACACCGCTTGCGGCGACTTACTATTGTAAGTACTTAAGTCCTAGGCTTCACCATTAAACTCTATCCATACAAAACCTTAGCTTATATATAGCTAGTGTGAAGAAATGATTAATTTCCAGCAATTAACTAAAATATGTACTAATCTTTGTTTGGATCAAAATTTTTTCAATTTTAATGGTACTTTTTTCCAACAACTTCTGATGTAGCAATGGTTAGTCCTCTTTCACCTTTTCTTGCTGATCTTTTTAAGAGCTTTTTTGAAATAAAAGTCACTAAAGCTTCCCTTTAATTTTTAAAACTTGTTATAGATTTCTATATAACATTTTTACTATAGTTCCTGATAAACACATAAATGATGCTTTAACATCTCTAAATGTACAAGATAAGTTGGAAAGAGATTGAAAATGGAGGTGAATGCCTTTGAAACTAGTCTGTCATTGATATAAACAGGTAAGTGACGAGTATCAATAAACCAACTACAAATAGTTTTTGAGATTATAAAGTTAACGTTAGAAATTGAAAATAATGGTTGCTTTATTTTTCTGGATCTAAAGATAATAAGAAATAACAATAAACTAAATTTTGGCATTTATAGGAAATCAAAACCTGCTGATAATCACATAAAATAAAAAGTATCAACCTTTTTCATATAAATTTGCTGTTTTTAATAGTTTAATTTACAGGTTAATAAATATAGTCCTAAATAAAGAGGAAGTTAATACAGAGTATAAACACACAATTAGCACTGTTTTAATTAATGGTATTAAAAGATTCTTATACATAAAAAGATATAAACATTTAAATATCAAAAAATGTAAATGATGTTTCTACCCTTAAAAATAAAAGATGATTATAATTTTAATAAATAAGTTATTTATCATCCTTGGGTATATAAAAAGTTTCATAATTTTTTTTGAAGAATTTGGTATAATCTTGGTTCATCAAAATAAGTACAACATAAAACATTTACACTTTTCTAAAAAAGTTACATTTCAGATAATTACACAAATATAATAACTATTTGTAACAAAAACTTCACTTATCTTAAGAAAATGATGTTAAATTTTTCTTTTTTAATTGAGATCGATTTCACAAACAAATTGCTTGCATCGTTAGTCCATCAACACAGTTGTCAAGGATTCCGGTTACCATGTTATGTTTTTTTCAGTATTACCAAAATCTGAAAATGAAACAAACCTAAAAACAGAATCAACTGCTGGTATTTCAAAATTCATTACCCAATGTTTATTTTTTTAAAAAAATATATTTCCCCAATCCATTAAATCTATCACATCATTTAATTGTTTTAATAATTTAACTTCAGGATTTATTTCATGGTTAAATGACCAAAAATGATCTGCTACGGCCGATTTATCAGTTTGTTTACACTTAATGTTACAAAAATGTCCTTTCATTCTGTTTCCAAATTACGTTTCGTCTTTCCAATATCAACCTGACCACAATCTAAACAATTAAATTGATAAATACCAGATTTTTTACTATTAGGAATTTTATCTTTTTTAGAGTACTGTAGTAAATTTTTAATACTATATTTATTTTGAGGAACTAAAGTTATACCAACTTCTTTAAAAAAAATTGAAAATGTTTATTAAACCAAGGATGGTAAGTAAATTTTTTAAAATTATAATTGTCTTTTATTTTTTAAGGGTAGAAATATCATTAACAGTTTTCTAATATTTAAATTTTCCAATCTTCTTTTGTATAAAGCCTTTATTAAAACCATTAACTAAGGCAGTATTAATAATATGTTTATATTCTTTATTAAATTCTTCTTTATTCTGGGGTATATTTATTAAGCTATAAATCAAACAATTAATAACAGCAAACTTATGTGAAAAAGGGTTAAATCTTTTATTTTTATGTAATTATTAAAAATTGAAGATATTTGAAGATAATAAGAAATAATAATAAATTAGATTTTGGTGTTTATAGGAAGTCAACTCATATAGATAATTACTGATGGTGCAAGCAATTTGTTTGTGAAATCGATCTCAATTAAAACAGAGAGATTTAACATCACTTTCTTAAGATAAGTGAAGCTTTTGTTACAAATAGTTATATTTGTGTGATATTCATTGCTTCACTGTAGCTAGCTTCATTTTCTACGTAATTTCAGATAATCCTGATTTACATTGGAAGGACCAAATGTAATTTGGAAACCAGAGTGAAGGAACATTTTACAAATATTAAATATAAACAGACTGATAAGTCAGCAGTGGCAGATCATTTAACCATGAAATAAATCCACAAGTTATGGACCAACAGAATTAATGGTTTGGGAGAAAATATTTATCTTGAAAAATAGAGATCATGTGATGAACTTTAAAATACCGCCAATCGATTCTGTCGATAACTTTGTTTTGCTCCTGGTAGATAGCAGGACAATAGTGAATAATCAATTGCCTGGCAGTCGTAACCAAATCAAATCAAATTTTAGTGACAAAATAACACTTACATGTTTGAGCAAAGCTCATAAACTGGTGTCTCATCAGCATACATATTACAATGTAAAACTACATATAAAATTAATGATTAATGCAAAAGAAAATGTAGGTAATAGCAATAAAACTGTATAAATATGTTTGCTAGAGCTTAAAACTATACAGCTAACAAAATTCAGTAATTAGTTTGTTATCTTGCATATATTCTTTAACTGAGTAATAGGCTTTCCTAATAAGTAGATTCTTAACATGATTTTTGAACAGTGTTTTGCTTCATTCTTTCCGAATTGACAGTGGTAGTTTGTTGAATACCTTAATTCCCATATAACAGGGGCTTTTTTCAGGCAAGGCCAGTCTATGGGCTGGAAATTTTATACTGTTCTTATGTCATGTAACATAGTTATGCTGGTTTTCACTGTCCAAAAAATTAGCCTGACTGGTATGTACATAATTAATTAAATTGTATAAATATAATGATGGCTGTGTAAGTATTCCTAATATTTTAAATAATGGTCTACATGACTCTCTATATCCTACATGCATCATTACCCTTATTACCTTTTTCTGAATTTTAAATACTTTTCCCCACCCAGAACCATTACCCCATAGAATTATGCTGTATGCAAGTACTGATTTAAACTAACTAAAATATAATATCTTTCTTATTTCTAGACTAGTTATCTGTGCAAGGCAATACATATTAAAGTAAGCTGTATTTAGTTTTTATACAATATAATCAATGTGATTGGTCTATCTTAGTCGTTAATCTAAAACTATCCTTAAAACTTTATTTAGATTATTTGCCCTTATATTTGAGATGTTTTGTGCATTGCCTGAGGTGATAAATTGGATTATGTTGGTTTTTGTTTTATTTAATTTGTAGGTAAACTATTTTTCCAAAGTTTCTATGGCACTATTTATGCTGATTTTTAGGGTTTTAATAATTTTGTGTTTTACAGTTACAGTTGTGTCATCTGCATATAAGATTGGACTACTGTTAATGCTCATGGCTAGATCATTTGTATAAAGTATGTATAATAATGGCCCGAACACTGATCCTTGAGGGACACCCAATATGATCTGCCTTCAGTGTGATTGGATATATCCTGATTTCCCTTCAACAATAAACTTTTGTTTTCTATTGTCAAGATAAGATTCAAACCATTTCAGACTATCACTTCTTATACCATATTATTCCAGGCTTTTGAGCAGAATTTCATGATTCACACAATCAAAAGCTTTAGATATATCACATATTACAGCAGCAGTAAAGTTATCTTCATATCGACTTTTAGATACTTCATTTACAAGATCAATCAGGGCAGAGGTTGTTGAATAATTTTTCCTAAAGCTGTGTTGAAATTCGTTTAATAATTTGTGATTCTCTAGATAGGCTATTAAATGGGAATATACTAGTTTTTCAAATATCATGGAAAAACTGGTCAAGATGGACATTGGTCTTAATTTTTAAATTCATCAACACCACCTTTGTGTATTGGCTTGATTACTGCATATTTCATTCTTTCTGGGAAATTGCTAGTTGCAAATGATTGATTGAAAATTATTGCTAATGGGTAAGAAATTTGACTTTTTACTTTCTTTATTATAAGGGGAGGTATTTCATCCCATCCGGCAGATATCTTTGGTTTTGAGGACGTTATTATACTTTTAATGTCTTTTGTAGTAGCTATACCTAGATTAAATGGGAGAAGCTGAGATAAATTAAGATGGAAGGTTTTGTACATGGAGAATTGTACAGAGGGCAGAACTTCTTGTAACAGCTTAGATGTATTAATAAAGTACTTATTTAGGGATTCTATCCATAGAAAAGCAATCAGTGTGTCAGCTGAGGATGTGGTAAACAGTCCATGAAACTAGACAATGGTATGGAATATCTAGGGACTTTACAGATAGAGAATAATAAATGGGATAGTGTTATAATTGGGAATGTAATCATAGGATTTTACTGTAATTTACATATATAATAAACTAAGTCCTCACTTCATAAGTCCTAAATGTCAAACTCAAGCAAAACATTGATCACTCATATTTATAGATCTATACGATCCACTGCAACATTTCATCAAGTCACATCAGCAAAAAACTCTACATCACTCTTTTAACATTTTCTGATTATCATGCAGCTTTCGAGACCACTTTATTTTTATATAATTTCAACCACATACCTAATGTGAGAGAAGTCTTATATGCTGTCCAAAAATTAGACATTAAAACCACTGAAAAATGTTACAGTTTTGAGGTCCTCTGAACTGAGGCGGGGATCGGTGGATATAATCCTAGTTTAGGAAAAAGGCGTTGAGCTCAGAATCCTATTGGTGTAGGATGCAATCAAGGAAAGATTATGCTTCGGATTAGTGAATTGTTCTCGGTTGTAAGTACGGGTGAGCATGAGTGTACTCTGTCCCAGGGTCCGGCATTTAAGTGGAAATACACTATGCTTCCTTGACTTCTCTCACCAGTTTATTGATGGAACACTTAGATCATGAGCTTGCTCCACAACACACTTGCTCGTCACGACATCGGTATCACTCTTTTATTCAATTTGCCCACGTTTCACTTTCCTGCATCTAATTGTAATTATTTACTCTGCAATGTCTCGTCACTTTATGCCGCCATCCCCTGAAACGACCCAAAATGAAGTGTCGCGCCTTTCCTGGTCTCTTCGCATCCTTTCCGACCGCAGACTATCTATCCACGCCCCTTTCCTATTTCATGACTATTCCGCCCATATCACATGATGCATAGCAATTTTGATTGGAGGTTTGTTTTCCTCATATTTAATCTTATTGGTCTTTCACCCCCTCCTATATCCAAGCAAGTTAAGTTTTTTGTCCCACCGGGATTTGACCCTTGGGGTCATGGGAAGAAATATTCTGACTTTTTCTCACATTCCTTGGGGGACCCTTTTTTTTTTCTTTGTCGCCCTTTTCTCACTTGTTTAGCTTATGTGACACATTCTTTAGTTAATGTAGTTTTATCTTCCCTCTCTTGCTTATAGCCTCAGGTTTCCGTCTCAGAACCCAAGAAAGAATTACAGTCTATTTAAAAGGTGCAACGAAAGCATTTTCCACAAACTTTCCTTAGCCCAAAATTACCCTTTACCTGGAAAATTTACCTTTATTTTCTGAAAAAAGGCTCTAAATTATTTTGATTAAAAACATCAGAGATAGTGACACAAGAGATAAGGTGCACACATATATTGAATTTTCTGTGAGTAGCCTGCGAAGTTCTGTTCAGTTTGTTTGGATTCTGATTAACAGAAAACTATAAGAGAATCCTATTAGGACCAAAATGCAGATCTTGTTGAAGCACAACTTCAGGTAACATGTTTGTAGTACTAAAGATATTTATTTGTTGCTATTAATTTGAATTTTTAATATTTGTATTGGAATTATTTTTTTGAATGACATCACCTATCTTTTGTTTATATTGATACTATGCAGGGAGTATGGAATTTCAAAGCTAGCATACTACAACTTATAAATATGTAAAATATGAAGCTATTAAGAGTGAAGCAAACAAATATATACAACTAAAATTAGGCAAGTGAGTCAACCTTGTATATACTTTTCTCCACTTACAAGTTTTTTATGAAGACTAGTTTCTGGGGACTTCTCCCCAGGACGTTAGATGGCAGCACAACACCACGCCAGATGCAGACACCGGATGCATCATCAGTCAACCACAGAACTGACGATAGGGGAGAAGTCCCCAGAAACTAGTCTTCATAAAAAACTTGTAAGTGGAGAAAAGTATATACAAGGTTGACTCACTTGCCTAATTTTAGTAACAATGGCACTCCACTTTCTGAAATACTTCTTTTTATTCTATATAAATATATACAAATATAATAATTTGTAACAAAAACTTCACTTATCTTATAAGAAATGATGACCGTATTTCTTGATCCTAGTCAATTTGTAAGAAATACGGTCATCATTTCTTATAAGTGGAAGTTTTTTAAGTTACAAATTATTATATTTGTATATACTACAATTTACTTATTAAAAATCTGACTACTGCTTTAGCCTCCTGTATTCTCCTTGTATCTACAATGAAATGTATGAAGAAATCATTTCTGCAAACATCTTGATTGACAAGATGTATATTGAAAAGAAAGTTTTTGAAACAATGGTTGATATCAAAATAAATAAAAGTGCTGAAAAATATAATTGTAAAATGCTTTTTAAAGTGTTTAAAATCCCATTTAACAACTTAAATTTGGAGAGAGGTGAATGGAATGGCTGAAAGAATACGCAAATGAGACCAATTTCGCTGAAGTCAGTTTACAGCATTTGTCTTAGAAGAATAAAGAAAAACCCTGAAAGAAACCTTATCCATAAAAGTACTACTAAAGTTTTAAATGAAGTTTAAAAGCATAAATAAAAAGTCGTACATCATTTCTGCTATATGAAGTGTGACGCAATCAGAGATTATTTAGTGATACAAACCAACATTTTACACAAATGCTAAATTCTACTAATTGAAAATTACATTTAAATTATTTTACATACCAAAGGCACTTGCCAACCAATCATTTACTCCTCCATTAATTATATCAAAGCTTGTATGTGGAGAATAAACTGCAATCCTGTTTTCTAAACACTGTGCAATGATGCGTTCCTGAAAAAATAAAGACCATTGTTATAGCAATGAAATAGTTATTTAATATCCTTATATTTTAGTCAATGAGCAGTTTTGTGATGGTTGTTTGTCTAGCTTTTTCTATTTTTGGAGAGATTATTTGGTTGATTATTCTTTTGTGACAATTCTTTTCACCATTGGTTTCATTAGGATATTATGAAATGGAGTGGATAGAAATGGCAGTTTGCTTGTAACTGTAGCAGTCGTATGAAATGAAAGAATATTAGCAACTTCAGAAAAGTGATAGTATTTAGTTCAACATTAATTCAAAAAAAGAAGTCTAAGAATATGGTGAGCATTATTATTGTCATCCTAATTATGCACAAAGATTAAGCCATGAATGTGTTTCAAATTCACATAAATAATTATTGGGGAAGCTGAATATTGCTTATCTGCATTTAAATTATTTTCTAAAGAAGGGGGAAAGTAACCGTAGATCATGAATCAATTTCTATTATTTTTTCAATCGTTTTCCTATATATATTTTTCTGTGTGCATTTAGTACCGTGATTATGTTAATCTGAAAATATACTGTTCACTCTACTGATTTGTGCTATTCAATAAATTCACATTCAATGCACTAACTGTTGAAAAATAATCAGCCACAAATGCAACACTTCCAAGAAAGGAATTGCAAGTGTATGTTTGCCCACCAATAAACCTGCACAATTGTTTCTATCTTTTCACACCACACTGGTGTCAATGATAAGTCTAATTTTGTTTCAAGATCTTTGATCTGACAATACAACATCCATCATTTTAATATTACAAACATTTCCTCTAAATGAACATTAGTCTTCCAAAGTGTTATTTTAAGCAGCAAAAACTTGCAAATTAATTTTAAGTCTGGAAACTGGTTCTTGCCAGTTATAAATGTTACTACAGAAAATTTTGGATTTCTACAGATTATTAAAACAGCATTCTAGAGGTGAAGAGTGGAATCAGACTTAAAAAATTTGATGTCATGATAGGGATTTGGACCAGATTATTTTGAGATGCACTGAAATTTTCAAGTCTTGTTCAATATTTCAACCTTAACACACATAAAATCTGTGAAAGAACAATTAGTATTGTAGATAACCAGTTTCTTATACACTTCTACCAAAGAACCTTCGTTTGGACATCAGTCAGCTGGACAGGAATTTTCTTGGTAGTTTGGAAGTGTATTGTTTGCACGCAGTGTTAAGATATTTTTAGCCCCTTATATTCTAGCTCATAGATTTTTCATGAAATTACAACACAAATAACCACATAGCCTCAAAATAGATGGAAATTGTGTCACTGTACTACCACACATGTCACATATTTTACAAAAATTTGTATTAACACACAACATAACATTTACTAATTCTTCACGGCCATTGAAGTAAAACCATGCTTCATTGGTTAAAAAAATAAAAAAGGTGTGTGCACAATTCCTGAAGTAGTTATCTTATAGGATTTAATTTTTAAAAGTTTAGTGACATTCCAAGCAAAAGTTTACAAAATTCCTGTGAAGTTTTCTGATGTAAATATTAAAAGCAGAAGCATTATTAACAGTGAAGTATTCTTCATTTTTGAGTTTTATTTATGAGTCACTATGTTTACACTCAAACTTCACTTACTTGTTGTATAATTGAAACGTTTTCAAGATCATTCGATCTCATCCTCAGCTGTTTGGAGCTGAGGATGAGATCAAATGATCTTGAAAACGTTTCAATTATACAACAACAAGTAAGTGAAGTTTGAGTGTAAACATAGTGACTCATAAATCAAACTCAAAAATTTTCTGATGTACTTCATTGGACTTTGTTCTAACTTTCCTCTTATTTCATTGAACTTTACCTCTGTAACAAAAGTTATTTATTTTCGGTTTCTATTACGAATAAATCCTATTTTCCTGAATCTATTCACCAGATTATGAACCATTTCTCTGTGAAGTGTATGAACAACAGGAAATCTATATATGAATTGGCCTCAGTTCTCTTCAAGTCTGTTGTCACAAAGGAATCATACATGAAGATTCTGTGCTAAAGTACATGGACTTTCTGACATTATTAACAGTACTAAACCATAACATTGAAACACATTTTACAACCTGTCTACTTCTGTACAAAGACTTCACCTCATCTGATTAGCCAACACATGGAGATGGAAGAGAACCTGCTAGAAACAATGCATTTCACAGCAAGCAATTCCACATAGTATGGCCAATGGTAATGGTAATATGGTGTTGAAATGAAGACTCTGTAGTTTATAGAATGAATCAGACAAGAGAGATACAGTGTATAAATGATAGTGAAAGTCATATGTTAGTGGAGTATCAGCATGAAAAGCAAAAATATGAACTATGAAGATGCATAGTTTACATAATGCATACAATTATATTGTGGTGTAGATGAATGTGAAGTACCTACTATAATATTATAAGCAGAAGCATTATTAACATTGAAGTATTCTTCATTTTTGAGTTTGATTTATGAGTCATTATGTTTACACTCAACTTCACTTACTATGTTGTTGTATAATTGAAACGTTTTCAAGATCATTCGATCTCATCCTCAGCTGTTTGATGACTAAAGGAACATTCTTCTTCCTCCACTACTTCGATGCTCCAATCCCTCTGCCATCTGGTGTTAGGGGCACTAAGTTGCAATACTTCATTTAATGCTGGGATTTCAAAATTTTATAACTTTATCCTGGTTTTTGGTTATGAATATTTTTTCCCAAATATGCAATTCTATAGGTGTACTTAAAGATTTTAACAGTCTTATATTATGGCCAATGTTGTGGTTTTCTGTCCAAAAATGGTGTGACACTGCAGATTTTTCTGTTTGTTTCAACTTTATGTTCCTCTGGTGTTCTTTTTGCCTGGTTAACAAGTTTATCTTAGTTTTTCCTTTGTAGCTTTTATCACAGGTTTCACAGTTTATCTGATAAATTCCCAATTTCAAAGTGTTGGGGATTGAATTTTTAGTGGCTTATTTAGCAGGTTCTTCAGACTGAATTTGTTTTGGGGTGCTAGTTTTAAGTTTAGTCTTTTGAAGATTCGTTCAAATTTTCTAAAAGCCCAAGGATGGTAGGTGAATTTTCTATATTTCCAGTTTGTGTATTTAAGTGGTGTGAGAGTGGTATTTTTTTATATTATCTTGAGTTTTTCCTTTCTTTTAATCATGTTGCTTATGATGGCTGGGTTGAATCCATTTAAAACTGCTATCTCTTTGTTTGTGTTGTTGTTCTTTAAAAAACTCCTCCTTACTCAGTGGGATGTTGTATAGCCGGTGAATTAGACTTCTAAAGGCAGCTAGTTGATGTGAAACTGGGTTGTATTCATTTTTCTTTATGTAATTATCTATGTGTGTGGGCTTCCTGTATATTCCAAAATCTACACCATGACGATTTCTAGTTACCTTGAGGTCCAAAAAGGGTAGGATGTTGTCTCTTTCTACCTCCATTGTAAACTGGATATGATTATCTTGCAGATTTAGTAATTTTAGAGAATCTTTTTTAAGTTTTTCCGGAATGATAGCAAAAACATCATCAACATATCTCCGCCAAAATTTGTAAATCTGTGGGAAGGCCTTTACTATGTGTGTTTCAAAATAGCTCATGTATAGGTCTGCTAAGATAGGCGAAAGTGGTTTCCCCATAGCTAATCCTTTTGATTGTCTGTAGAATTTTTGGTTAAACATGAAGTAATTATTCCTTGTGCATAAATCTGTAAGATTGATAATGTCATCTATTTCTGTGGGGTCCGTTGTAGTCTGAGTTAGCCATTTTTTGAGGAGTGTAGATATTTTATCTACCGGAATGCTAGTAAAAAGTGGTAAAATACCTACACTCCTCAAAAAATGGCTAACCCAGACTACAACAGACCCCAGAGAAATAGATGACATTATCAATCTTACAGATATCATATATATCATATCCAAGTTTAGGATTTTAATGTTGTAATTGTTTTTTGGTGCCAATGTTATACTGTATTTCTTGAATATTTTTTGGAACTTTTTTGTGGCCCAAGGGTGGTAAGCAAATTTAGCAAATCTAATTTCTTGTTTTATTGGTGAAAGAGCTGTGATCTGTTGTAATCTTTTTTGAAGTTTGAATGATTTTAGTTTATCTACAAGGCAGAAAAACATAAAAACCAACTAATGAATTTTGAAATCCCGCCAGAAGATAACCCCCACATTTAAATTCATCAAAAAATCAACAGATGACAGCAGCAACTACACAACTACCCACACCACTAGATCAAGCTTTAGTCGCATAAGAGCTGACGATGCGAATGATGGTTTGCAAAACATGTCCTCAAATTAGGTACGTAAGTGAAGCTGATGTGTAATAAATACGACTCATCTATAATTTAATAATTTTTTGCCTTATTTATGCAACCAAACCACTCAACCTTTATAAACACACTCTGCTACCACGTAGGAGTGGTGGATATTTTAATAATTAGGGCATTAGAGGTTTTACTTAGCTTTATTTTAGATTTTACATTAGCACAGACACAAACACACTATAACAACAGAACAAGAATGCCATAAACAAAATTGAATAAATGAAGGACGCATATAGTTTATAAAGAAGCTCAATAGGTGACACCAGGTGTATCATTATGAAGATCAAGAATATAAAATTTACTACATAAAGAAACCTTAAGGATAAGTTTTTATCTCTTATAGAACTTATTTAAATTTATTGTAATAAAGATTAAAACAATTGGCATTAAATGAGCATTAAATGCATATATGCACAGCATATTTACACACGTCCATATTGGTTCTCTGGCATGTTAACATGGACGTCATATGACATTCATATTGGTGAATGGGTTAAAGCAGCACATCAGTCATCTTTCAAAACATAATGACTGAATGATGCACTAAAGATATATTGAAAAGTTTGCAAATTTTATGACTTCTGACGCTATATAATTTGCAAAATATTTACCATATGAGTCTCCACCTAATATGTTATAAATATTACAATAATTTGATATCATCTCCTTAAAACTTCAGAGAATATGGTGAGATGAGTGCAAACATGTATAGATGCTTGTGGAAGCCACTTCCAAAATTTTCTCTGAGATGTAAATAGTGTAATGTAAACTTCCAATTGTGTTAGTTAATTGATGGAAATTAATCATTTCTCCACACTAGCCGTTTATAGGCTAAGGTTTTTGATGGATAGAGTCAACATGAAAAATTCAATGCCATGGCCGGGATTTGAACCACGGATCTTCTGGTTTCCGTCTGGTCGCTCCAACCCATTGAGCTACCATGGTCAACGTGCCATCCTGACATTAAATTCTCCATTTGACTCGTATATTTTCCCAGTAGACCACTAGGGGCGTTTGTGCCAACTTACTATGGTAAGTACTTAAGTCCCAGGCTTTATCATTTAACTCTTATTATTTTAGTTAATGGAAATTAATCATTTCTCCACACTAGCCATTTATAGCCTAGAGTCAACATGAAAAATTCAATGCCATGGCCAGGATTTGAACCACGGATCTCCTGGTTTCCGTCCAGTCGCTCTAACCCATTGAGCTACCATGGTCAACGTGCCATCCTGACATTAAATTCTCCAATTGTGTATTACATTCTCCCAAAGTTGCACATGTATCCTATTATTGGTTCAAAAGTTATGGCCTATTGAAATGGTTCAGGTTTATATGGATCACACTATACAAAGCATACATTGTAATATAAATGCTGACAATAAACTTGGCTATCGTAATAAATTAACTGATACAGGTATAATGCTGCACAATGAGTTTTGAAACTGTTGGCAGTATTTTTTTGCATTTTGACCAGTCTACTTGGCCTAGTATTTAAAATCCTAATTCATCAACATTTAGGATAACATAACTACAATGTGGATCATGCTAAGTCAACAATAACTTTAATTATTATGTGGCAGTTTATTACCTTCTCACTAGTTATGCTAACAGAAAGCATTTCGAGAAAACCCCTCCAATGCAAACTAAGCTTTGTGTGGAAGAATTTTTGTTATTTTTTTATTTTCTGAAAAACAGCTGTAACAATTTTTATTAAAATCCCTTATACTTGAGAATATTAAAAATAAAATATATATCTTGATTTCCTTGGAATAGCCTGTACACTCTGCTTTATTCCTTGTAAATATCAGAAACATTTATTTAGCTGGGAAATCATGAACTGATAGGCAAAAACGTATTTAAGGAAATATAAAAGAGCACACTACCTTAAGGTAGTTGTCTCATGTGCTTATGAGAACTAGTGGTTTACCGGGAAAATCATGAGTTAGTTGAAGAATTTAATGTCATGCTGGTATGTTGACCATGGTTGCTCAATAGTTAACTGCAGGCAGATGAAGACTGGAAAAATAAAATGAAATGTGTAGTGTTTAACGCCTGCTTTTACTACATACAGCATTGCAGGTGGTGACATTGAATATACAAGAGATGAAAATGGAGCACCGGTGGAATGAGATGGTGGATACTAGAGATCCTGGAGAAAACCCATCCTAGCACTGTGTTGTCCGCCACAAATCTCACTTTGTGGTCACCTAGCAGGGGAAACTGGAAGATCTGTGGTTCAAATCCCTGCTAATGCATTGAATTTTTCAGTCTGACTTTACCTTTCCATACTTTGGCCTACACACAGCTAGTGTGAAAGAACAATTAATTTCCATTAATTGACCTAATAGTGCTCTGAACTATAAAGCCCAGGCCTTAAAGTACTTACAGCACAGTAAGTCGCCATTATGGTGGTTGATGTGTTTATGAGAACTCCTAGTAGTTTACTGGGAAAAACACAAGTCAGTTGGAGAATTTAATGTCAAGATGGTATGTTGGCCATGGTTGCTCAATGGTTAAGAGCAGCCGGACAGAGACCAGAAGATCCATGGTTCAAATCCCAGCTATGGCATTGAATTTTTCAGTTTTGACTCTATCTTTCCATAGTTTGGCCTACACACGGTTAGTGTGAAAGAACAATTAATTTATATATGAAGATAAAATATACCATTTGTATCAAATAAAGTTTTGCTAGCATTTGCAGTTCCTGAAATATTAATGATAGAGAAAAAAATACTTATATGAGAAAAAATACATATATGGAATATTTTTTGACTTTCTAAGGCTTTTGATGTTTTAAATCACCACATATTGTTAAGTAAACTTGAGAAAATGGGTATCAAGGGGCATGTACTTAAATGGGTTCAGTCATACCTCAAGAATAGTAAGCAGTTAGTGGAAATTTTAAATGAAAATGGAAGTTATATGCACCAGTAGTACTCAAATGAGCAACTTATAAAGAGTAGAGTACTACAGGGATCTATCCTAGGACCAATTTTATTCTTACTTTTTGTAAAAAGAACCATCGGGTAGTGTTACTCAGTTTGTTGATGATACAAATATATGGGAAGCAATTCCTTAGTTAATTTAAAATGGTAGTAAAAAATAAATTTCCAATATTTCCAACTGGTTTGAGAACAATAGCCTCATAGTTAAAGCAGAAAAAACTGTAGTAATGCTCTTTTATCTTCACTCCTTGAAAATATCTAGTATTCATAATTTCAACATAATATTTTCTGGTAAAACTCTTCAAAATGAAAGTGTAACAAAGTTTTTAGGTATTTGGTTACAAAACAATCTTAAATGGGATAAGCATGTTGAAATGTTAACAGCAAAATTGTGTTCACTTTGTTACAGTTTTAGGCACTTAGAAAAATTAGTGTCAATCGAATCTTTGAGGAACATATATTTTGCATGCGTACATTCAATTTTATGGTATGGTATTTTAATTTGAGGAAATTCACCACCTTGTAAAAATCCATTTATTATGCAAAAACAAATACTAAGAATTATTACAAAAACTAAAACAAAACATTTGCTTGTACACGCATTTTTAAACATCAAATTCTTCCATTAGGATGTGTGTATATATAAATGAATCATTGATATTTATAAAACAAAATCTATCAGAAAACAGTAACCTTACTCTCATCAATTCAGATATATATGGTCATAATACAAGGCAAAACAGTAACCTGCACATAAATAGAGCCAGTACAACAGTTTTTCAAAAAATATGGTTCATATGTGTGTACTTCATAATAAATTACCAAATTGTATTAAATCAATACAAAATCCAAAAATATTTAAATCTAAATTTAAAAAAATACTTGCTTGATCACTGTTTTTATACTATTGAAGAGTATTTAGCTCATTAATATTTAATTAAAATTAAGTTAGGATAGCTAATTTTTTATTTTTTAGCTTTCAATATGAAGACTCTATAAACCTGTATGTTAGCATTATTTTATACTGAATAGCTTTATATTTTTAGCTTTAAATATGAAGATTTTATTTATAAGCCTGCATGTTAGTATTTATTTTATATTGAATATCTTTATAATTCAACTTTATCGTATTTCAATGCTCATAAACGAGATGTCCTATTTCATTGTACAAAAGTACATTGTATGATTGTAAAGATGAATAAACTGAAACTGAAACTAATTTATACTCAAGTTTTTCAGGACTGAAGACTAAATTAGCTGCCACTAGAAATTTTAAAGGACAGTAGAAGCCTGAAATAGATGGTCCGATATGCTATGGATTCGGATTTAAGGTGGGTGAAAGTATGTCCGCATATTGTAATTAATTATTTTATTTATTTTATTTTTTATTTGGAAATTTGAGATAAAAATATTCAACAAATAGAGATTCTGCAGTATAATTTTCACCCTTAGTCCTGTTCATTGACATTGGCCACTGGATTCCAGGAAAGTAACGAATGATATCACTGTTTTTGGCCTTGTCTTTTTCATCAGCTCATGTAATTCTGCTGAATGAAATCAGGTACCGCATGTGGGGAGGGAAGGGGTAATATAGTGATGTCGTCTCCATCTTAGGCACAGTCGTTGCTAATTCACAGTTGCTTTTTTCCTGCAGCGTGCTATTGAAGACTAATTAGAGTTTTGTGATAAGGAGCGAGTATAGCGAATTTGTCAGACATTGATAGTTGCATAAATTGATTATGCCATCAGTGTTCTTTGTAAATTAGGATCCAAAATACCACATAGTTAGAGTCAAGAAAATGTTTTCAAATGTACGAGCATACCTGAAGAAAGAAGCTAAAAGCAAAGAACTAGAGAACTGGTTAGATTAAAAGATTTTTTTTTTTTTTCAAAAATATTCTACAAGCCTAAGTGTGTATCAGATGACACAGAAGTGTCAGAAAGAACAGCAAAAAGATTCGTTAAAGAACGAAAACAAAATGAAAACCAGAGCACATCTTTGGAACTCCAGATAAAAAGCACAACATTCTAAAACGAGTAATAGATCTAGATGATGGAAACGTAGAGTCAGACTGAAAAATTCAATGCCATAGCCGGGATTTGAACCACGGATCTTCTGGTTTCCGTACAGCCGCACTACCATTGTGCTACTAGATGACTTCGACGACACTTATTATTTTACCAGAAAGCATTAATATTCAGGGCATAAGACGTCCTTAAACAAAATAGTGAGGGAACTGGTTTTTAAATGAAAAAACCCTAAAGCAAAGAGAAAATGCTTATAGAAAAGCATAACATTTGTTCTAAATGTCCCACTTAAAGAAGACACTCTGCGTGGTATTGAACAACTTAAATAATTTCATCTACAATATCTGCAATTATGATTGCATTAATATGAATAGGTTTGCACAGCTAATTTAGCCGGCAAATCATGTGGACATTTTTCTGCAAGGACTGTACCACATTTCTAACGAGTATGTTATTTGAGTAGCATATAAAGGTGATGGAACAATTCGCTTAATGCAGTCCACAACAAGAATGGCAATGAAGAACACGATGATGGTGAAGATGACAATGGTGAAAATGACATGGAGGCAGAAGAAAACATTCTGAATATTAGTGAAGTGATAACTCATTTAAACAATGTGATTCTATGGATGGACAGTCAAAATGAATCAAACAGCATTCATCTCTTCCATCTTGCCATAATACATGGGGGAGGGGGGAACATGATGCATCACTGTGTCAAATAAAAGTTACCAACTTTTTTAAAACAAAGAAAAATTAGGTTGGTGTAAAATACGTATACTGAAATATAACTTGGTTAAGGGCTGGAATACATCTCCCAGCATAACTAGTGAGTAATTTTAAAATTATTATAATATATTATAATATATTACCTAATATATTAGAGTTTAATACGGTACTGTAATTTATTATTACATGCATATTTCCCTCCTCCAACTGGCAGGACTGATTTTTGTCCTTTCTAGTGTTGCATCTCTATATACCAAGGTAAGGTAAAAGGAGAAAAGGATGTCTCCCAATAACTGCATTATTTCGGACTTCTACTGTACCAAAGTTGCATTAATGTTAAATTTATGAAAATAAATTATATAGAATCATTAAATTATAGATGAGTCATATTTATTATTAAATTTTGATATATAGAATCAGTTTTATACATTGAGAGTATAACAGAATAAAATTGACTAACACTTTATCATTGATGGGATGCATAAACCATATTTGCTCTGGGTGACACAGGTCCTAGTTGTGGCTCTATATCTGGATATAATGTCATATAATTTCAAAATAATTATTAGCATTGTTTACTCAAGAGAGGGTTCCAAATGCTGACTCTGTTTTATTTAAATTACTGATATTTTACAGGTTAATTACATTTAATAAAACTATTTCAACTGGTTATACCACTTTGTTACATTACATAAATAATAATGAATTTTGTTTGCTGTGACTGCTGTTGCTGCTTTTAAGGTGCTACCTTGTCTTGACTGCATTGGTTAACTGCTTGCTGTGGCAGAGCATTTCAGATGTTCAGCAAATGAGTGAAAAAATTCTGAGAGATCAAATTTTCAAACTGGCACTTAGACACAGCATATTTGGATTGTGCAGCAGTTTATGCAGCAAGGGGCTACAGTGAAGATCAGATCCTCATGGGCTGGTAGGCCACAATGCTCACAGAGCAGCACTGGTACAAAAGCCTTTGGTATGTCCAAACTTCTGGCATTGAAAACACTGAATGGGGTTTGGAACATACTGTAGCAGCAAATTCTTAGCCACAGTAAATATATTCTGGTAATATAGTACCCTTAAAGGTTTGCATGTACTCTTTGCCATGCTACTTGCAAGTTTAACTGTACACCTGACACACTTGATTGGAAAGACAAGTAGCTTATCTCCTCATTGGACAGACTGTCCAGACTAGAGGTGGTGACAACTCCTCTGCATGAGTTTCAACAATTTGTGTGGGGCTACCCAGATGGGATAGAAGCCCACAAACTTGCTTTTTACTAATTTCTGGGATTGATCTGGAGTGCTTGTTGCGATTAATAATGTACAATCTCAAAAGCATGTTGCATTCTTCACTGGACAATTATCCTGTCAATTTCATACTTTACATAAAATGGACTAAGATCCTTGATTATTTTCCCTTCATAAGCCAAAAAAGAATAAATAAGAAGGGTTCTGCAAAGATATATAGGGTACCAATAAAGTCTTTCCAACATTACAACTTACTATAGAATGAAAACTGTTATAGCTAGAGTTGTCTGGTTTGTGGCAGATGTCATACAAACTCTTAAAATAATATAATTTTGAGTCGAACTTGTACTCAATGCTCCACTTATTGCTTGTTTCAGGTACTGCCAAACCAGGAGAACGCGCAATGTGTTTTATGGTACTATGAGACAGTCACCTGAGACACTATCACAGTTCAGAGGAGGTTTAGGAGGGAATATGGATGGGTGCCACCTGATTACAAATCTATCGTTGGTTGGGGTAAAAAGTTTAAGGAGACTGGAAGTGTAACCTCCCATCCACGGTCAGGATGTCCATCGTAACAGGAGTGAGTGTTGAGATTATACAGCAAGCACTTCAAAGAAGCCCTTTCAAGTCAGGTTATCGTGCATCTTGTGAACTTGGAATTCCATGGTTCACAGTGCATAAAGTGTTGCATAAGCGACTTCATCTGTATGCTAATAAAATTCAGATAACACAAGCTGTGAAGCCAAATGACCACCCTCACCATACTGCTCTTGCATAGGATATTTTGCAGAGGATTGATATGATAAAGAGTACCTGCAGCGTGTCTGCTTCTCAGATGAGTCTACCTTCCATACCTCTGGGAACATCAATAGGCAACATGTCAGAATATGGGGCTCACAAAATCCTCATGTCATCATGGCACATGATGACAACACCCCAAAAGTGAATGTCTGGTGCGGTTTAATGCATGAAGGGTCATTTGTCCCTTCTTTTTTATTGAAAACTCAATAACTGCAAACATTTACATGGACATGTTGTAGCTTTATATAGTACTGCAACTTAATGACCTGCAACCCACGTTCAAGCAGGAACATAACCTCCCTAGATTTTTTCTTTGGGGTTATGTAAAGGTCAAGGTACATGCAACACATGTACCTGATTTGAACACTTTGAAAAGGATAACTGATGCTGTTGCTAGCATTGCCTACAAAATGCTGCAGAATGTATGGAGAGAAATTGAATATTGCTTAGATGTTTTGAGGGTGACAAACGATGCACATGTGGAAGTGTACTGATAGTGTGTTTTACAAATTTTGCGAGTTTGACTTTCATCTGCCACAAACCATACAGGTCTAACTCTAATAGTTTTCAGTTAATAGGAAGTTGCAATGTTGGAAGGACTTTATGGACACCCTGTATTTTGAATTGAAACCATTGGCATCAGCCTGCCATCCAGGGGTTACAGAAGAAAGACACCTATTATGTGTTTCAAATGGGAAGAGTTCTGGACTTTGGCAAATCAGATGCATTAGTGCACTCAGCGTTGCCACCTCATTACTCCCACTCTTTTCATATTTCCCTTTCCCTCACACACTATCCTATAGAACAAAATGCTAAAAGTAAGGGAACCAAAAGTGAATTTTCCAAAACTTCAATAATAATGCAGCAGTTGTAATCACAATTGCAATGGATATTCACATATTATGCACATATTTTAAATGCTATAATAGTTGGTTGGTTGGTTGCCAATGCTCATGGAGTTGTAGAATTTTCATTTTCCTTCTGGCCTCCCAAAAACGTGTGACTAGTTGTGCTGTCAGTTTTCCATCTGTTTTTGTCAGGGCACTACACTGGAGCAGATGATCTCCGTCCATCAATGAGTTCGGGTCCCTACACAGTGTGCAGGTCGGGGATTCAAAAATATTAATCCTGTGTAGATGAGTGGCCAAACAGTCATGGCCAGTAATCAGTCGGAAGATGGCAACAGTACTGCTTCTTGGGTAGTCTGGGATGGGATTTTACTTCCTTGTAGAATTTTCCATTGCTTGTTGGTATTTTTTTCTTTGCATTCTTCTTTCCAGAATAAGTTGATTCTATTGTTTATATGTAGTTTTGATGTGTGGAATGAGGTTTTTTGTTGGCAGCTTTGTTTTATTTGTGTTCCTTTTTTTGCCAAGGAATCTGCTATTTCATTGCCTGTAATTTCGCAGTGGAATGGAATCCACTGGAAGTGTATTTATTTTTTTAGACCTTGTAGTATTCGTAATGAACTGTAAATTTCAAGTATTCTATTGTTGTTAGGGTACAGTGAGGATAGGGCTTGAAGTGCTGATTTAGAATTGCTTAGAATCACTGCTTTAGAGAAAGAGTTCACATGGTTGAAGAGTTGTTTCAGCTAGGTGTTGATTGCTTCTAATTCTCCATCATAGTGGGTTGCTAGTGTGCCCAAACAGATGTAAAAATTGAATATTTTACTTTCTTTGTCAAATAGGGAGCCGTCTGTGTATATGTGTAGCCACGAGTGTTGTGGATAATAAGTTTCAATTGTTTCTAGAGCTAGCATTTTAAGTGTTTCTGCACTTACATCCCTTTTTGACTTTATATTTTGCAGAAGGTTTACTCTGCTATTTATTTTAGGTTTTGATAGAGGGCAGATTGGAAGTGGGAGATGTTCAATTTTGTTTGTGTCTTCAAGGTTGTATATCTGTAGGTTATAGGCTTTCTGCATAAATTCTTCTTGTGTTTTTAAGGTCCTTTCTCTGCTTTTGACCTGCTATAATATAATGCTATAATAGTAATAATATCTATTTTTCTAATCCAACGGAACTGCCAGTAGCACATTCATTTAGCTGTGAACGTCATTTATGTCAAGAGACAATTTGTCATTTTTATTGTCTTCATCATCCAAGGATTGCAAATTTATGATGGGTTCCAAAATCTCGTCACGTGCTATTTCTTTCCAAAAGTTGTCTTGTAGTTTATGTGCATGTCTCGTGCAGTTTTCTCAGTCTTGTGTTACCTTGTCAATTTCTTGGTGAATAAGTCATTCAACGTCAGTCAGTTTAAAAGTATTATTTGTTTGCAACTGTTTGCAACATAATTTGAGCCCATATTAACTCAAATGGATTGTACTGACAGTGGAAAGGGAGAAGGCGGATTACCTCATGTCTCATTTTAATTGCAAATTGATCCAGATGATACACTTTTCCCTTGTTTTTAAACAGAAGAATAATGAATAACACTGCTTTGAACTCTCTAGAGTAAATAGAGATTATGAACTATTCATAAACAAGCATATAATGTGACAAGAGACGTTTTGCCGATGCAGCATTCCACAAGCCAGCAGGAAGTGTACTATTTCCTCTCCCTCGAATTTAACAAACACCTTGGCTTATTCAAAGTAATTCTTCTATCACTTCATGTCAAATGTTTACATTTCAGTTCTAAGTAATTACAAATATATGTACATACATACATGCCAACCAATAATGATATTCATTATAATGCATTATAATATACTGATACTTTATTTGTATTAGAAAAACTATTTGATCTAAAAATATGGGGTTTTTATGGTTATGTTGGACACATTACTCCCTACCTTCCTTATGGATTGCTTTTTGCAAAATTTGAATTTTTGTCTTAGGGCAAATACTATTTATTAGAGACGAATTCAGCTGGCATTTGTCACACACCACTTGCAGGGAATGCAATATGACAACACTGCAGGACTCCGATTGGTTGCTCACCTTGTAGCGTTCAAGGACAAACATCTCATTTGAAACACATAATAATCTTCATTTATTTATAATTCAGTGTCTTAGGGCAAATAGTATTTATTAGAGATGAATTCAGCTGGCATTTGTCACACACCACTTGTAGGGAATGCAATATGACAACACTGCAGGACTCCAATTGGTTACTCACCTTGTAGCGTTCAAGGACAAACAACATCCCATTTGAAACACATAATAATCTTCATTTATTTATAATTCAATACACAAAAGAATGTCTTATGATTACAGAGTTATACAGGTTCTAGGATATAAGTGAATACTAATTAGAATTGATAAAATTCATCCACACTGTAGTAAGCTTTGTCAATTAAAAAGATTTCAATATTGATTTAATTTACATTTACATTAAATTTACATTTCTAGGTAGGATCTGTTGTAAAATTTTATACCCATGAAACTAGGCAACCTCTCATAAAAACAAAGTCCTCCCACCCGCCCGCCTGCCCTCCCGACCACCTACGTACGTACGTACGTACGTACCTGCCTACCTACCTATCAGGAAGAGTTATAAGTTTTAATTTTATAAATGTTGAACAATAAGATTAATATATTTTACATTTCCAAGATAGATGGCTGCTTTTGTCTGTAATACAATGACTATTAAAATTAACCTTAGTAGTGTAACCCCATATTTTAATCTCATATGAAAGATAAGAATAAATTAAAGAATAATAAATTACCTAGCTTTAGGTATAGGCAAATATTTTATTAGGCATTTTAGAACAAATAGATTTTTTACTGATGGTAATACTTGGTTTATCAATATGCTCAGTGAAGTTAAAAGTACTATCTAATGTTAACACCTAATAATTTAGTTAATAATTTAGCATTCTTGAGCATTTTTACTGATTCACTGTCAATGTTTAAATTAATTTAAAGATCAGTATTTTTAGTTCCAAATAGAATTTGCTTTAGTTAGTATTCACAGATATATTCAGATTATAAAAACATTGCAATCATTTATCAGCAGTATGTTTCAAGGTATTTCCCAGAGTAGTAACACTGTTATGACAGTGACCATGGAATCATCTGTATACTGGGTATGCCATACTTTTCCTACACTATAATGGTTTTTAAAAGTTTTAATGATATTTGACACTTTGTATTTATCTGTCAGGTACAAGTATAACTTTAAGACGACTGTGCAATTATGGGGACCTCTCCCGGTCCAATCTCACAGCATACTTCAGAAAAGCTGCCTTCCAATCACCACTGCTTGTCTGTATGGGCAAACTGCTCACCACGCACAACCCAGCTTTAAGACCCTATCTCAGGAATAATCCTGTTGCTCTCTACTTTATGCTATGCTGCATATAAAACACAGATGTAAATTCAGGACTTGTGGTTGATAGCTCTGAGATTCCATCAGCAGTAACATAACCGGCCTGTAATGCTAATCCAATGGCACATGGCTGAGGTGGTTGAGTTGTGGTTGAGTTCTATGGTTGACTCAACCACAGAACTGAGGATAGGGAAGAAGTTCCCAGAAACTAGTCTTCATTAAAAAAGTTGTAAGTGGAGAAAAGTATATACAAGATTGACTCACTTGCCATATACAAATGTTTAGCAAGTTGGCAGCTCTAATCCCATTCTAGACAATGACCTATTTGGACTTTCACATATCAATAGCTTGCAGCAAAATTTCAGTACTATTAAACATTCAGAGGCCTCTTCATACCAGGGGTAAAAACGATCCACCACTCCAACATGCCTCAGACTTGAAGGAAAATATTTTCCTGAAAGGATACCATACACAGCAAAAAAAATTGCATCCCTTTGAAAAACATAGATGTGCTGCAAAAATGGAATTTGCGAGGAAACCCGTATGATTTACCGTGAATGTGGAGATGTGCCCTTGTGTGTTTATTAATGTTTTGAGGTGTACCATTTAAGAAAAAAAATCTTTAAAGGTAAGCTTTTATCTCTTATATAATTTATTTCAATTTATTGTACAAGAGAAAATTAGAATAAGTACTGTTAAATAAGCATTAAATGCATGCATGTATGCTCAAGAAGTCTATATACGTCCACATTGTTTCTCTTACATTTTAAAATGGACATCACATGACGTTCATATCGGTAAAATAAGAGTTAAATATTTCTCCCTAGCACTTACGAAGAAGGCTGAAAACAAATTTAATTAGAACTTTTGTTGCTACTGTGATTCAATGATAATTGCTTATCTCTGTAGGCAAACTTTTGTTTTACATTCCCGTAACAATAAAAAGGTATAAAGCTCTAAATTCAGCTTATAGCAGCTTGCTGAAATGGTATCCATGTCTAAATCTTCAATTAATCATGTTAATTTGAACAAAACAAGCATTCAGCTACAGTGAGAGCTGAAAATACTGTGAACATCATTGAATTAACATATTCAATTTGAAAACAGTTGCAGTTGGTAGGATAACATAAAAATACTTGACTTAAAAGTACAACATATATGTTGATGATTTTACATAGGTTAAAATATAACACATTTGTATACAACACATACATACTGTGACCTTAATTATAGTCAATGAACTTACAAGTTGAGTTTGTTACATTATACATAAAATGAAAGGAAGCAGGAAAGAAATGTCTTCTCTAATGCATGTAACTGTTCAGCTTACAGAAGGTATTGATGAGCTTGTGCTACACAAATTTCTATTACAAGCAAAGAATGTAAGTAATAGAGTCGACATTAAAAATTCAATGTCATGGCCAGGATTTGAACCACGGATCTCCTGGTTTCCGTCTAGTCGCTCTTACCCATTGAGCTACCATGGCCAACGTGCTGTCCTGACACTAAAGTCTCAAACTGACTCATATTTCCCCGATAACATATCATGGCCCACGTGCTGCCCTGACATTAACTTCTCCAAATGACTCTTGTTTTCCCGGTAACGTGTCAGGATGGCACGTTGGTCATGGTAGCTCAATGGGTAAGAGCGACTAGACGGAAACCAGGAGATCCGTGGTTCAAATCCCGGCCATGGCATTGAATTTTTCATGTCAACTCTATCTATCCAAAACCTTATATATGGCTAGTGTGAAGAAATGTTTAACTTCCATCAATTAACTTAAAGAATGTAAGTAAATCTTTTATTGCACAGACAAACCTGATTAACAAACGTCAAAAGTTATGACATGGTATTACATGAAAATATTTATATGATCAAACTCACTCGCTCACACAATAAATCCTAAGATTATACAGTTTCAGAAAATGTAATAAAGTTATTTTGGATGGTTTTGAGATTGCAAGTCGAGTCTATAATCATAACAGCTTCTGCTGTTATACGGAAATCAGAATGGAATTTAAAATTATCATGATGCAATTTGACAAATAATAAATATTGCAAGGCAAAGTGAAAAAGAATATGAACATTAGTTCTTTAGGCCCATACTATTCAAAACTGTAAAAACTTCTAAAACCATCTTTTATGTGTATTTGAACAACAGGCTTATGAATTTAGAGTTAAATATATTCAGCTGTTTTGTGTAATCAATGTAAAATTGTCTAGTTACAAGAATGTCATTAGTAACAAGACAGTCTTAGAGATATTAAAAAACAGCATTTAAGGGCACTGGGAGGTTAGTTTTACCCAGGCAAGGCTAATTTTTACCAATATTAAAATTTGAATATATAGAAAACTAAACACTATCAGAAATTGAAATTCGGTATGATTACTGTATAAGGATGTGTACATTTAACTACTGTATAATATTTAAATTACGTTCACATAGGTCCATGCAAAAGGGGCATAAATCACACCGTGTGTCCTGAAAAAAATATTGCAACCTATATTTCAGGTGCACTTTACTTGTAGGAATTTAAAGCTACATGCATCAAGTTTTATCCTAAATAACCTAAGATACAGTTTTATAATATCGGCTAAATGAAAATCACATATAGTTTATACTATGCACATGAAAAATTAATTAGTTTTGAGTAAAAAACAGATATTTTCAAGGACTGAATATTTGTTTTCATCCATTTTATAAATCACATGAATATAAATGTTAGCCGAATGTATTCAAGGAACATTGACAAATAGCCACTACAAATTTTGTTTCAATATCTTTTATAGTTTTTGAGAAACATGCATCTAAAGTATGAAAAATCAAGGTTTTGGGAAATCACGATCAAAGATTAAGCACCATTCTCAGGAAGTGGGCATATCATTATGCCACCATCTTTAAATTGATGATTTAAAGGGCTTTAATACCAGCTGACAACCTATGTTATATATCATTTTAAGGCTGAAGAATTATATAATTTTTTAACTTTAAAAACAAGAAATGGATTTTTTGAAACCTATCGACCTCCCAGTGCCCTTAAAGCTATTAAATTGTAGACTTTGAGACCACAAACATATTAAATTTAAAGGGAGTCGATTAATGACACTCAACAACACTTACTTTTAAATTTCCTGGAACATGTTTCAGAGCAGTGTTGTTTAGTGTCATTAATCGACTCCCTTTAAATTTAATTTATTACAGCAACACAGTTTTCAACACTTCCATTAAAGGAACCACAAACATATGCTTGGTGAGATTATTTCTGTGCTTTGAAAATATAAGAAATATGTTTTTTTTTTAAATTAAAGGATATTTCATTTCTGTATTAATTTGAGTAAGTTAGCTTACCTTCCAGGAAGTTTCCAGAATTGATTTCAGTGGTTTGAATATTAAAGGATGATATGTTATTATGAGATCAGCTTTTGCTTCTAGAGCTTCATCCATGACTTCCTCAGTTAAATCATTTGTGATAACTATTTTCTTGACAATCTTTTTCGTTGAAGGCTGAAGTAGTAATCCCACATTATCCCAGGATTCTGCCAAATGTTTTGGTGCATAATGATCCAATCTTCTTACAACTTCACTCAAATCGAAACCAGGTTTCTCATTGGTCATTTTAGAAAATTCCCTTCTTCCTTTAAAGTACAGTAATGTACACCAGTTGAGCTGCTTATTTAAAAACAAATTTGAGAACTGCTGTGTAAGCAATACGTTTTCTGAGGCAGTCTTTGTCTCCCTCAAGTTTTTCAAAACACGAAAAATGTGCTTGTGAATAAAGCTGTACATAAGTCTCAACAGAATGATAATAAGCAGCAACCTACCACTGAAGGAATGTTCTTAATTTCCTTTGTACAATCTGAAATTAAAAAAGGAAAGAGATTAAGGTCACAAATAAGGGAGATGAGCATATGTGAATACCATTACAAATAAAAGAACTAAGGAAAAAAATGAGAGATAACTATACTTTTTAAAAGTACACAAACTTAGAGCTATTTAAAGGTAAATACAAAAGTCTAAAAAAACAATATTTACTAGCACAAAATAGCTTAGAGACAGCAATATGGTAACAAAATAACAGAATCAAATAATAAAGTTAAGACAGTTTGGGAGATAGTAAAAAGGAAGCGATACAAGCAAAAATAAGCAAGAAAACAAAATTGGTTGAAAACACTCCAATGATAAATGAGCCGCATGCAATATGTCAGTATTTTAATACATATTTTATTAACATAACAAGGGGAGAAAAGAACATGATAGACAACATTCCTTATGAACTGCTAGAATGGAGGAAACTACAGCAAATGAAGTCAAAGAAATAATAAACTAAAAAGAGTCATCAGTTTGGGATGGAATATCACCTAAAATCTTAAAACTGTAAAAATGCATTGATCACTATTCTAGTACACCTTATAAATACCTCATTAAATAGTTAAAATTTTCCAAATTCGCTAAAAATTAGTATAGTTAGACCAATGGATAGAGTCAACATGAAAAATTCAATGCCACGGCCGGGATTTGAACCACGGATCTCCTGGTTTCCGTCCAGTCGCTCTTAACCTTTGAGCTACCATGGCCAACGTGCCTTCCTGACATTAAATTCTCCAGTTGACTCGTATATTTCCCCGGTAGACCACTAGGGGCTGTCGCATCCGAGATACACATACATCTCATACATGGCATTGAATTTTTCATGTTGACTCTATCCATCAAATATCTTAGCCTATATATGGCTAGTGTGGAGAAATGATTAATTTCCATCAATTAACTAAAATAATAAGAGTTAAATGATGAAGCCTGGGACATAAGTACTTACAATAAGTAAGTCGCCACAAAGGGTGTATCTCAGATGCGAGAGCCCCTAGTGGTCTACCGGGGAAATATACGAGTCAACTGGAGAATTTAATGTCAGGAAGGCACGTTGGCCATGGTAGCTCAAAGGTTAAGAGCGACTGGACGGAAACCAGGAGATCCGTGGTTCAAATCCCGGCCATGGCATTGAATTTTTCATGTTGACTCTATCCATCAAATATCTTAGCCTATATACGGCTAGTGTGGAGAAATGATTAATTTCCATCAATTAACTAAAATAGTTAGACCAATCTTTAAAAAGGAGGACAAAGCACAAATATTTAATTATAGGCCAATCACTCTAAAAGTATTTGAAAATATATTGAGCTCCAGACTGATAAGCTTCCTAAATAAGTATAATTTGCTTAACTCTTCTTAGCATGGCTTTAGAAGCAATTTATCCACTACCACTGCAATGGCCAAACTCTATCATGAAATATTTGAAGGGCTTGATAATGATAATAAAGCTTCGGGAATTTTCTTAGATTTATCCAAGGCATTCGATAGTATAGTTCATGATAAATTACTGAATAAGCTACAAAAATATGGCATTAGGGGAAAATTCTTAGAAGTTATTGAATCTTATTTGTTAAATCATAAACAATGCACAAAAATTTATCATCAAGAGCAATGCATGACAAAAGTTACAAGGTCTAAATATGAATTAATAAAGATTGGTGTGCCACAAGGATCTGTACTTGGACTACTCCTGTTTTTATTATATGTAAATGATGTTCCTAAATCCTTAGATTATAAAATAATATCATTCATAGATGATACATCAGTGGTTTTTACAAATAAAAATATACACTGTTTAGAGAATTTAATAACCTTAAAAACACAGGATATATATGATTACTTAATATACAAAAAACTAATATGATCAGGTTCCAGCATCCAAATAACAAGTATAATCAAAAACTAGATGTGAAAATACATGATGAAACTACTGAGAAAATAGAGAAAATAAGATTTTAAGAGTAATTATAGATGAAAATATGTCTCTCAAACATCACGTCAATCATGTATGTAATAAAATTGGTACTTATTTATATTAATTTAAGACAACTATTCAATTAAATTCAAATTTATTCATCCCTTAAAATCAAATCTGTACATAGTACCTTGATATAGGATACGTCAGTAAATTTACACTTTATATTACAAAGTTAAACATCAAATATACCTAACCTACAATCAATTATAATGTAACACAAACTGGATATAATTATAAATCAGAGAAATGAAAAAGCTAAGTAAATTCATGTCTTATGTGTATCTGGATGTGTTAAATTGCAGATATTCTTTACTGTGTAAAAGCAGTGCTCCTGCAAGAAAGCCCTTGTTTTAAACACGTTATAGTTATCCATGCTTTTGATGTCATTAGGAAGGGAATTATAAACTATTGTACAGCAATGCAGTACTCCGTTCTTAAACATTGTAGTTCTGATTGAGGTTAAGTGTATATCCTTAATATGCCTCGTGTAATGTGTATGAACACTTCCGTTGTATTGAAAGTTAAATCTATTTCTTTTTTACAAATAAAGTTGTCTCCAGTATATAAACACATGCCAAAGGAAGTATGTAAAGCTTTTTGAACAGTGGCTTACATGAACATAGCATTTTTTCGTTGCCTATAATTCAAATGGCTTGTCTTTGTTTAATAAATATATCTTTGGCTTCTGGTGAATTTCCCCAAAATATTATTCCATATTTAATTATAGAATGTATATGTGCATAATATGACATTAAAAGTACATGAAGGCTGACATTTTGACTTAATATTCTTAGAGCATATATATTCCTGCTTAATTTGGTTAATAGATGGTTTGTATGAGTTTTCCATTATAAGTTATCCTGTATCCACAAGCCTAAAATGTTTGTTTCACTTTTGTATAAAATTAATTTATTATTTAAATTTACTTCAGGAATAATTTCATTGTTTCCTATGTCAGTAATACTAAATTTAAGACAAACTGTATTATCTGTGTTTAAAACCAGGTTGTTATTAGCTATCCATGATACCAAGTCTTTACTAGTGTGACTTAATGAACTATTTAATGTTTCGTTACTGTTTCCTGTTATTAGTAAGTTAGTGTCATCTGCAAACAATACAGTGTTATGAGCCTTGATGTTATTTACAAAGTCGTTTATATACAAGATGAATAGAAATGGGCCCAGAATTGAGCCTTGCGGCACTCCATATGTAATATCAAGTAAGTCTGATCTAACTGCCGAATGAGTATTGGTATTAGGGTTTGTGTCGAATATCTCTGTTAATTGCTTTTGATTTGTAAGGTACGTTGCAAACCAGCTGTATGCTGGTCCTCGTATGCCAAAGTAAAATAATTTTGCTAACAGAATTTTGTGATCAAAAGCTTTACTGAGACCTAAAAATATACCAATTGCTTTATCTTTATTATCCAAAGTGGTTATAACGCTATTTAAGAAAGAGTATATTGCAGTCTCTGTTGATTTTTTGTGTCAAAATTCATGCTGTGAGTTAGTAACTAAATCATGTTTTTCCATAAACGAGAGAAGCCTCCTATACATTATTTTTTCTAATATCTTTGAAAATATGGAAGGTATGGAAATTTGATACTTCAGTCTTTTTCCCTTTTTTATGTAGGGGTATAACCTTAAACACTTTCAGTACGTCTGGAAAGATCCCGCTAGTCATGGAAGCATTACAGAGATGAACAAGTGATCTGATTATGTGTTCACTGCATCTTTTTACAATTATATGTGGTATATCATCAGCCCCTGCAGAATATGTATTATTCAATCCATTTATTATTTTAGTTATTTCCTCAGGTGTAACTTCAGAACTAAAAAAGTTCTTAGATTTAGAGTATTTAAAGTTAGTATATTATGGATTAATATGCTCGCATCTACAATATGGGATTGAAATCTGGGGTAGCACATGTATGGTAAATATGAACAGGTTGTTAATAATACAAAAAAGTGTGTAAGTAGGGTGACCATATCTCATGGGCAGAAAAAGAGGACACTTTCAGTATCGCTCCATTCCAGTTGTAGCACGGAACTGTTTGATGTTCGTAATAGGGATTTGTAAGGTTTACATACAGACGTATAGTGCGATAGACATGGTTAAGGTTTAAGAAAGTAGCCAGCATTAAAGAGGTTAAGAAAGGAAATACAAGTAGGTACCTGTTTTATTTCATTTAAATAATTATAATCTAGCACACAAACCTGTCACATTATACAATTTACCCCGCTTCCCTTTTTTCCTTTAGATATCTTTTACTTTAAGTGATTTGAAACTCAGTGAAATTCAGTGCTTTTAATGTGCATTCCAAAATAGAAAGTGTGTCTGCTACTGAGTTTGCTTCCACTTCTAGATCAGCGATATTTTTCTGTACAACTGTCATAAGTGACTGGACAAAGTGCAATCTAGCCTCACTCAGTTCATCTTCAAAAAACCTTCTTATTATTACTGGAACTGAAATTTGGGATAAAAAAATAAGACCTGAGCACAGGGTACATTTCCAGTATTCTACTAACACAAGGAAATAATGACAGCCACAATGTCTTTGAATGGGAAAGCAGCTGCTGATATGTTATGTCAACAAACTCAGAAAAAGATTTCAGCTCTTCAGTATGCACTGTATAAATAGAAAACAAACTGAATATTTTCAATGTGATGGATTCTATGTCAGCTGAAAGACCAAAATCAAGGCCATGTTGAACACAGTTATGTAGAACATGTGCTGGACAACCCATTCCCACCAATTATTTATTTAGTTTGTTCTGTAAACGTGTTAACACATTGTTTCACTGATTCCCTTTATACAGCAAAATTTAATAAATAACTGCAAATATGAAGCACTACGCACAGCCACACCACACAAATTAGCGATTAACTCTATAACAGAGCTTTTCCGAGAAATAAAATTCGTAAAAACTTAGTGCTGCCTCTGATTCGTTTCTTCCTTTTTTAAATGATGGGTATTTACTTTTCCATTCATCACTGTACACGCATTTATGTTTAGGCATTTTCACAACAAAGATATTTACTGCTACAATTTCAGAATTATCAGAAAATTAACAAAATACCATCACATAGTTTAACACGTGCTTTCAAGGAAACTACCTACCCGGCTGCACAGGAACAGGAAGGAAGCATAGAATAATAGCATATTTATTGTGAATAAATAGGTCAGTCAGAGAGTATGCAACGACCAAAGATATAGTTATACTAGGTATACAGCCTTTGCTGTGGCTTAAGCTTTTTCGATATGCGATGTCTCAGTGGCCAGAAAGAAAGATTATGCAATTTAAAATGAAAGTGTATGCCTAGATGCAAAAAAGAGGACATTCGCCGAATTTCCAAAATTCCATCTGGACGCTTTTTCTACAGCAGAAAAGAGGACATGTCCGGGAAAAAGAGAACATATGGTCACCTTATGTATAAAGTGTATTTATAATTTAAACAGCAGAGAATCCTGTACACAAAACTTTGTAGAAGTTAATATACTATCATATCATTATATGTATATAAAGTAATTATGTTTGTAGTTAGTAAGTCACACTATGTGCATATTACAGATATGCCATATGTATAATACCAGATCATTAAATAATTACCATAGAGATAATATTAGTAAACGAACCACTGAAAAGGATCCCCTTATTATGGGTAGAATACTCTATAATAATGTCGCGAATGCATTGTTGCGATGAGGCGGCGCGGCAAGGCATTCAAAGAGACGGACAGTGCAGTGCGGAGATAAAAGCTTACCGAAACTGTGGGGGGAAGGAGACGGATTTCTTGGGAGTTCGTCTTTGTTCTAGCACCGTCTTGATTGTTTGAGAACATTTCGGATAGTGAGTAATCTATAAAAAGGGAGCCGCCGCCCACCAGAAGAGTCAGTCAGTAATTGGACGTGTGCGCATGAACAGCTGTGTGGACTTTGTGGTCGATTACCTTGCAAGTTGTATTGTATATAAGATGTAATTCTGGACTGTCAGATTGATTTCTACGTAAATAAAGAGCAATTTTTAGTGTTTGTAGCCTGGACTTTTAATTTCACGAACCCACAAAAGTCACAATAAGCTGCCAAGTGATATTAAAAGTCTAAGAGGCAATGTATTTCAAAGAGGACTAAAAATGTTCCTAATACAGAAGTGCCTGTATAGAATAGATGAAATGTAAATATTTTATACTTCTTGACGATGCTTGAAACTTGTATAAGTCTATAAGAAGGGGGGGGGAGGGGAGAAAAGAAATGTAATCCTATAAACTTACTTTTATATTTATTTTCTTTAAGTAACAAATTTCAATAATATAATTAAAGCAGATTTTGTTCTCAGGCTTTATTAATGAAAAACAGCTTTTATTGCTTTTTAACAATGTATTTCTCTCTTTCCGTCCTTGTTTCTCTCACTTTTAAGCTCTCTCTCTCTCTCTGTGCACATGAAGGCACGCACACACAGCTTATATATTTATATTTATTTTTATATTCAGAGAGACTAAAAACATCTTACTGAATGGAATACAATACTTACTCCACCTACTAAAGCACATGGTAGAGAAAGTATATTAAAAAAAAAAAAAAAAAATGAAAAAACTAGAATTAAAACATTTATATTGATGTCTCATCTTTTACAGATTATAGGCAAAGCTTATTTTGAGATTCTGTTTTCTGCAGAAATACCAGCAAAAATCCCAAGTGCTGTGGAAAGGAAGTGTATATCCTTCCAAATTTGTGGTAAAATTTGATAAACTAAAAATATTATTTGTTATATTTTTCTCTTTTAAGGCTTAATACATTTATTAAATGAGTCATCCAACTACATAGATTGCGAGAAGTAGAATACTGGAAGAGACAGCCAAGACAAGCGCTCTCCAGCAGGTATGACAATTCTTTAGAAAGCCACATAGTAACTGGGGCTGAAAACAATGCATTGAAGGTCCGCCTCAGTAGCATGGTGGTAGCATGTCTGCCTCACGTTCAAAAGGTCCCGAGTTCGAATCTCGGTTAGGGCGAGTTACCTGGATAAGGCTTTTTCTGAGGTTTTCCCTTATCCTGAAAGACGAATGTTGGGTAACACTAAGCTCCATGGACCCCGGACTCATTTGAGCATCATTCCACCAATTTCATCCATCGTCCGATATGACTTAACGTTGGAGGATGTAAATTACAAAAATGCATTGAGGAAACTTATATAAAACGATAACATTCATCAATGCAAAAAGCAAACAGCAACTTGAAGACATTTGCAGAAGGGGGGGGGGGGGGGGGGAACCTGAAGCAAAACAAAAGGCAAATTACATAAACACAAATTTTAATTTCAAGAGTTCTAAACACATATTAAATAAAAAGAATGATGTTATACAGAACATTGAAGACGTCACATTTGTATTCATCAAATACCCCCACCAATGGTACATATTTACTTTCTCTTTTGCATATACTAAGTAGGGAAAGTATTGTATTCTTGCCAAAAATTTGATCGAGATTTCATCAAATTTTTATGTTTTGAGGCCCCCTGACTACCCCACCAAAAATGCAATTTTAGAAAATGGTCCTTGTATGAGTCCATGTACAATAAAATTCAAATAGAAAAGCTGGTTAAAAAGTAAACTTGATATGCTCAACATATTTGAAGAAGACACAGAATATTTTCAAGAGTCTCCCCATCTCTAATTAACGTTTACACAGAACATTTTCAAGAATTTTGATTTTTAAAAAGGGTTTTAATAATTTTTATTGAAATGCTGTATATTTAAGAGATTTTCCTGACAAATGAAATATATATCCTGAATTTTCTGGGAAAGCCTATCTTTCTGAATAACTAGCATATATGGTAAACCAACAAGATAAACAAAATCTTACTAAATAAAAAATGTAGATCTCATTAAAGTGCACAATTTATGTCACATACATATTTCTTGTACAGTTAAGCATTTCCAAGATATCCCTTGCCATTGTTTTCCATTTTAAAATGATAATCATTTTCTGATTTTTTTTTTTCTCTTGGCATGCAAAGGAATGGAATTTCAAAGCTTTTCAAAGCTTCACATGGTGAAAAATTTTAAAAATGAATAATGCTTAACGCCAACAGAATTGCCCTAATTCTGAGGTTATTGGTAGTCTTCTCGGAAGGCTTTTTAGACTTCAGGTATTGTCCTATGGAAAGACCCACTGAACTGCCGTGGCTGCTCCCTGGTTTTAGAGGGAGAGGGAGAGGGAGAGTTTTGACTACCACGTAGACAAATAACAAAACATTGTATTTCCCTAATACTGTTGTACCCACAAGGAAATATGCAACAAGACAATTTCTGCAAATGTTCATCTCAATTAATATGAAGCAGATAAAAGAATAAGTGTTTGTAACAATAGCCTGCACATGAGTAGGTAGAGAAAGTCGACTGCAACACATCAGATTTTGCTAAAAGAATTCCTACACTGTTCTTACTTTTTGAGCTGAGGCTGTAACATTACATGATCAGGTCTCCTACAAGCAATGGATTAACTCAGGCAATCCTAAAGTTAGAAAACTGTAAAAAAGAAAGCACCTACTACTCTAGTTAGTTTTCGCATCAAGATCTCCATCATGATGCAACGGTGCAAACTTCTTAAGCATGACTATAGTGAAAGGTAGAATCAGAACTGAAGAATTCAATGCCATAGCCATGATTTGAACTATGGATATTTTATTTTAACACTGAGCTACCGAGACAATATGCTAGTACATTAAATTCCCAACTAACTTGCCTTTTACCAGTTGACAAGGAAATCTCAAATTTGAGATCACATAACCCAATGGCCACTTACAATTCCTAAGTACTTAAGTCAGGGCTTTAAGTTTTTCTAATAGTTTCCATTTGTAAGGGCAATCAATGATAACTGGTTGTTCTAACACACACCAACTACGTGTATGCAAACTTGAAAGGTAGAATCAGAAATGAAAAATTCAATGCTGCAGCTGGGATTTGAATGATGGATCTTTCGCTCTGCCACTAAGCTACCACGGTAACATACTGGTATATTAAATTCCCAATTGACTCGCTTTTTCCGTGTAGACAGCAAGGAAATCTCAAATTTGAGATCACATTCCCCAAGGCAATTTATAATTCTTAAGTCTAAGTCCTAGGCTTATTTATGTTAGAGCAACCAATTATCATGGATTGCCCTTATAAATGGATGACCATATAGTGTCACCTAATTATCGCAAGGCACGGCCAGCTAGCAGCAGCAGGGTAGCAGCAGCAGACGGGAAGCATTTGGCCACGCCTACCCATTTGTCTTGTAGCAGTAACGAGGGGGATGGTTGGAAAAACATCGTTAGCCTTCTCTTTCCCCCTCCTTGACGTCTGGAACCTGCAGGATGATTCACCGAATCGCAAGTCTTCGAGAAAGAGCGATATTCCTATAAAAAAGGGGCTGCAGTCGGCGAGTGAGTTCAGTTCTTGGCGAGCAGCCATGAGGAGCGCCCAGTGAGGGAACGGACTGCGTAAGTGCATCGGATGAGTGTACGTAATTGCGAGTGCAAAGTGGAACTGTAACGGACGAACTGGTGAACTGTAATTGTGTGCGCTACGTAATTCTATGTAATCGGCAAGTGTGCCAACTGTAATTTGGTGGAAATAAAGAACATTTTGAGTTTGTGCAATTGGACTTTTAATTTCATGAACCCACAAAGTTACAATAGTTTAATTTACATGAATGACATTGATAAAGTTTTGAGTGTCTAGAAAAAGTTGTTGGAGCATATCTTTTATAATCAGCCTTTAATAGGAAGCTTATTTACAATTGCAAATGCTCCCGACAATGCAATTTTCAAGGAACTGGATTATAATTATAGAATGGGTAGATTATACTTGAGGGATCTATTTTCAAAACTAAACAAATGATTGTCTATAGCAATTGAAATAATGACTTCTAACACTATTTGGAAAGCAGATTTAACCAGGCAGAATCCTATTAAATTGCACACCATAAAACATTGATGTACTATGATGTATGTATTACAATTTCTTTCACTGTTCTTCGCAAAAAGTGGAGATGGACCTATCCAGTTTTGAAAATGGGTGCTTCACATGTATTACAATGTCATACTAAGGTACATTTCACAGAATTTGGAAGGAAAAATAAAATATCTGTTCAACTTGCGGAACTGTTTTCCCAAACTAAAAGAAATGCCTTAAAACAACATAAGCCTAATTGGAAGGTTGAATCAGACTCATAAATTTCAATGTCATGGCCAAGTTCAAACTGTCAATCCTCTGATCTCCTTGCTGAAGTTCTTAACACTACCACTGAATAATGAGAGACCCATTGACATATTTAAATTGTTCACCCAATTCAAGTACGCCAGTAAAACCTTCAAGGTGCTATGAAATATTCCAGATATCATGCCTAAATGGTGCCCACATGCTCCTTATTACACTATGTCTATACAATTATTAACCTTCTGCATAAGAACAAAATAAGTATTCAAAACAAAACAGAGTTTATTCCCCAATATACCAGGTGAGTCAGCTGCCACTATTTATTCTTATCTATGCAACCCACAGTCTATAGTCTAATGTGAAAACATTGACCCTTTTAGCATAAAGGCTGTTATTGCAGCTCTGATGTTCTCTTCGGTAGTCTAAGCACCCAGCATTAATACTTGCAGCCCTGAATGAGCACCAAGAAGAGCTTAAATAAACGTCTTTTCATGCATATAATTACTAGCAAGGTGATAAATGAATGCTTTCCAAAGAGCAACAGAGAGTATGTGGCAGCTGGCGGAGTGGGTTAGCTTGCTGGAATGTGGTGATACGAAGGCTAGGTTCGAAATGTCACATTATTTTGTTTTCTTTCTCCCAATCTTTATTGTCTGTATTTTAGTTACTAATTTGTTTATTGTTGCTATTGGTTCACTTGTGAGCCAAAGGCACAAGAATCCCAATCCAATAATTAGGGATCTACAGGGATTTGCTCACCATATAAATTGCGCTGAGCTCACCCTAATGACAGGTAGTTCAGGCCCTTGCCCTTAAAAGGGTAACTACGGGCTATCTTTATCTTTTATTAGGGATCATGTTTAACTTTGTGACTCTTACAATCTGTACGTCTCTGGTGTAGTTGGCTTAAGAATGTCGACGATATTAAATCTAATAGTTTTTGTTTCATGCTTGTATCTTATGTTTCACTTTGCATTTGTGAAATGTTTGAAACTTGGTTGAATGGGTCAAGCACAATACTGACCATAATAAAATATCTACTATGAACTATACATTTATAACTATCTGCCAGTGGAAAACATGGCTATTATTGTATTTTGTAAACACCTGTAATGTTATAAAAATGTTACTTGTATTATATCAAATTATAGGCCTCAAGAAATAAAACAAAGGGTAATAAAATTTTTGGGCTAATCATGAAGGACTTGAACTCAACTTGCAGAGGCAGAGTGGTAAAGTAACCTGAATGATACCATTTAGCCAATGATAGCTTGCGATGGAAGGTTCCTATACGAATAAGTAACTGCAGAACTCATCACCCACCTCGAATCTTTACACACTTTTTACAGCTTCATACAGTGTTTTGAGCTCATTTTGGTAGTTTTAACAGAAATAAAAAAAAACTGCATCCACCATTACAATTATTATACGAGCTAAAAACTGCCATTCTTTGTGACAGAAGCGAAAACTATCTACCTAATTCTTAGCATTTTTTGGCATGGCTGTACAACAAAAATACGTGTTGGCTGGAGGTTTAAATCCAATTGGTCCCACTGTGTAGATCTGCCACTTTGTATTCCAATTTTACTGTCAACTGATGCATGTGATAGGTTATTCATTCAGAGGCATGTTTAAAGGTGTGTGTGAATGTGCGGTAATGAATAAAAGTTTGTAAACTCTCTAAAATTATTACTGGAGCTTTCTGCATCTAGGTATGATGTTTTAGGAATTGACATACATAGTGATTGCTTTCTGTCCCTACAACACTTATGCACTGTATTAAATTTTAGATGAGTCGTATTTTTTGCACATCTGCTTCACTTTCGTACCTATTTTGAGGACATGTTTCGCAAATCTTCGTTTGCATCTACGGCTCTTGTGCGACTGAGTTAGCCTCAGTCGCACAAGAGCCGTAGATGCAAACGAAGATTTGCGAAACATGTCCTCAAAATAGGTACGAAAGTGAAGCAGATGTGCAAAAAATACGACTCATCTAAAATTTAATAATTTTTCGCTTCACTGTGGTGTTCCAATACAGTTAAATCTCGATATACTTATGCACTGAGTTATCTACCCCTTCTCTATAAACTGTTCTGCAAATCATCCATTAGAAGGCTTTCAAGAAAGGCACAAGTCACATATGTTGCTTAGCACGTTGTATAAATTAAAAAATAAATAGGGGCAGGTGACTCACATGGTATATGCAAATGTTGGAACGTTAATAGTGGCAATTATTTACAACTGATATAAAATAGGTACACAATACCAAGCTACATATACTGTCCTCCAAAGTGGTCACCAGCATTGTGTACAACCCGTGGCAACAATGTGGAAGTCATAGGAACCCTTAGCAGCACCAGTTCTGTTGAAAGTTCAAATGAAGCAATTTACTGCCTGAGGAATCTCTGGAATAGTTTTTGAAGCGAATGTCATGAAGTGGTTCCTTCATTTTCAGAATCAAGTCATAGTCACAAGGACGTAAGTCTGGGAAGTATGATGGATGGTATAGCATTTCCCAGCCTCATCGACTGAACAAATTAGCCACAGTTTGTGCTATATGCGGCTAAGCATTGTAATGCAGAATAACGGGTGGGTTCTACAAAATGTCGCTGCCTCTTTCTCAGAGTTGGTCTTAGGTTGTGCTCCAAAAACAAACAGTAATACTTTACATTACGCTCTGCTGTGGAGGAACTAATGTGTTATGATAACACAATCACAGATGTACACAAGAATTACCATCACTTTTACATTGTTATGGTTCTGAGGAACTTTCGATTTTCATGCTGACCCATATGAAGGCATTCATTTGATTGCCACTCCAGTTTTTCTCATGTCTTACAGTGTAAAGGATGCAGTGGAAGAAAGCCTCTCCTTCACGCTCCAAGTACATCCAAGCAGCATCATATTAACCTGGCTGATGCCTGCCTGCCACATTTTGGCACTCTTTGCTGAAGGCGTGTACTCACTGTACCACTGTTTTGTAAGACAATGCACAAGCCTCTTGAAGACCTTGACAACACTGTCATGCTGTATGACCTCTTAACACATTCATCTTTATCCATTTCTGTTGTTCCTGTTTCTGCTGAGAGGTGAGATAGATGTGTAACTAATATGTGCTATCAGTGACAATATGAGGTTCCATTGCATAGCAACTCTGCAGCGATGTTGCCACTATTTAGGTTCCAACCCTTATATATATATATACCATGTGAGTCAGCTGCCCCTATTTATTCTTATCTATGCAACCTGCAGTGTATAGTCTAATGTGAAAACATTGATCCTTTTTAGCACAAAGGCTGTTATTGCAGCTCTGCCCTTCTATTCGGTACTATACGACCCAGCATTAATACTTATAGCCCTAAATAGGACCAAGAAGCTGCTAAAAGCTTAAATAAACAATGATTTTTCATGCATATAATACTAGCAAGGTGATAAATGTTTTCCCAACGAGCGACATAGAATATGTGGCAGCTGGTCGAGATGGTTAGCTGTGGGCATATGGTGCTGCAAGGGCTAGGTTTGAAATGACATGACATTGTTTTGGTTCCCCCCCTTTTCTAATCGTTATTGTCTATATTTTAGTTACTAAAATACAAACAATAAACAATACAATTATTTATTGTTGCAATGGTTCTCTTGTGAGCCAAAAACACAAGAATGACAATCCGATAATTAGGGAGCATGCTTAGATTTGCGACCATTTATAATCTGTATCGCATCTGGTGTTTTAAACCATGTGACACAGTTAGCTTTCATTTTTTAGGAACATTAAATGTTTCATGCTTAAATCTTATGTTTCACTTCTTCTACTGACAAAGGAGTTGTGAGGGTGTCAACTTCTCAGTTAAACAGAAAAATTGTCAGTGGATTTCATCAATGCAGTAAATGTTCAAAATGACAATCCCCGACAGTATTTGAGATGCTTCAGATACTGAATACCTACATGGATAATGAAGCATTCATTTATGCCAAACATTGACACAGGCACAGTGTAGCTAAAGCCAATTTACAGTTATGAAGTGTTTGAAACTTGGTTGAATGGGTCAAGCACAATACCGACTATAATAAAATATCTACTACAAACTATAAATTTATATCTATCTGCCAGTGGAAAACATGGTGATTAATGTTTTTTATAAACACGTATAATGTTATAAAAATGTTATTTGTATCATAATTTCAAAATATATGCCACAAGAGGTAACACAAAGGGTAAACAAATTTTTAAGCTGAACACGAAGGATTTGAACCCAACTTGTAGTGGTAGAGTGTGAGGTAACTTTGATAATACCGTTTAGCCAACATTACCTTACAAGCTGAGGTTTCTATACGAATATTAACTGCAGACGTCAGACTCCCACCTCGAATCTTTACACACTTTTTACAGCTTCATACAGTGTTTTGAGCTCGTTTTGGTAGTTTTAACGCAAATAAAAAACACTGTATCTGCCATTACAATTACTGAATAAGCTAAAAACTGCAGTCATTTGTGACAGATGCAAAAACAATCTATCTAATTCTTAGCACTTTTTGACATGGCTGTACAACGAAAACAAGTGTTGGCTGAAGATTTAAATCCAATTGGTCCCACTGTGTAGATTTGCCATTTTGGGTTCCAAAGTTATAGTCAACTGATGCATATAATTGGTTGTTCCTTCAGGGGTTTGTTTAAAGGTGCATGTGAATGTGTGCTACTGAATAAAAGTTTGTAAATTCGTATAAAATTATTGCTGCAGCTTTCTGTATCTGGGTATGATGTTTTTGGAATCGACATATATAGTGATTGCTTTCTGTCCCATATAACACTTAAGCACTGAGTGTCTACCTTTTCTCTTTAAACTGCAGATCATCCAGTAGAAGGCATTCAAGAAAGACATGTCACATATGTCGCTTAGCATGTTGCATAAATCCAAAAATAAATAGGGGCAGGTGACTCACCTTTCTATATATAAATATATATATACTGGAAGTCATTTAACACATTTTAGAAAGTGAGATAACTATTTCGGTGTCTCTTAGTTTCTTATATTGTAGTAAAACGGTTGGAATAAAGTGAAATGTCTACACGGAGGCTTAAGCATCACTTTTTTAAAAAACTTATATTATTTAATACCTACTCATTGCTAAGTTAACAGGGCTAGAGGAAGGATGTTTTGTTGCAAGATCTCAATCTGCAGTAGAAGAGTGAAACAAGAGACAATGGTAGTGAACTACAAAGGTATTGGCCCAGAGTTGGGAACTTTGGACACAGGAGAAAATTGGAAAGAAAAAATATGGAAAGGAAAGCAGCTATCAAGAATGCATCTCTCTATGGAATGTATATTCTATCTTTGCTGATGATTGAAGGGACTGAGCTGATCCTAAGACCAGTAGGAAATAAATTACTTTAGAGGAGATATTTAGAAGACTAGATGGTATGGAAGATGGTGTGGAAAACAAAATGAATGTCAGTATTACAGAAATTAAAAAAAAAAAAGATGAAAAAGCAAAATGATAGACGAAATGAATTTAAAATGGACAAATCAGAAGAAAGAGCTATGGCTCAAGCTATTAACTGGATGGTGCCACCTGGCCACTTATGGGGATACAACAACAAAAAGGGGATTCAATCTCACGCAGCATACACATAGAAGTGCAATCAAGAGATAATCAGAATATTTTGGAGGTCACCCTTCTCCCCACTTCCCAAACATTCTATACCAGTATGGAAAATTTCAACAGCTATAAAAGTAAGCACACTTGACAGTCAACCAATGAGCAGGCTGGCGAGTGCATTTCTCATGTGACATCCAGCACAGTTCTGCAAGTGATTTTGATGACAGACTGTTGTGACAATCAGTGAGTGCTGCTACTAAGAGCTTACAGATGTCTTATGTCTGACTCCCTGTGAGCAAATCGTCCAAAGAAGAGGCTGCTTTGCACATATTTCATTATGCGAATATCTCACAAGGAAAACTGAAGAGATATAGGTCTACATGCTGGTAAAGAACCTACGGGGAAACTATGTTCTGTTTGCCTTGCATGGTGCTGGGGATGATAGTCAAAAGTGTTTAGAAATTTCATGCTGTGGTTTAGCTTCCTACAAGCACATCCTATACTTGCAGTTTTCGAGCATGTTTCGTGAAAGTCCATAAAACAGCCACTTTTATCTATTGTGAACAAATAACTCAAAATGGTTAGCCAAGCAAGCAGTTTTGGCTGTTCGTTGAGAAGAGATGCTTACAATATCATGTACAATGTAGCAAATTATCTAAATGAAAATAAAAATGAACTCAAATTGAGCTACAATGTTGCATCGACAAGCGAAGCTACAGAAGTTGGTGAAAATAATTATAATGGAAGGAATTATGTCTTTGTTCACAACCGGTCAGGTCAAATTTCCAATACTGAAGGGGAAGAGTAAAGATATAAAAAATAAAATGGAAGTCACTACATTTACTGAGGGTATTGTTTGAAAGAAAATACATGAATACTATACAGTAAAGGAAACAGTGCCAAAGATACAAAAGGTCAAACATGATTTGCAGAGTGATATAACTTTGATATGCAATAGTGAATACTATGAAAACTGATTTTGCAATTAGGTTTTAGATGGAAGAAATATGCTTCTAAATGACAGCTTTTAATTGAAAAACCTGAAATCATCTCCTGGTGTGCAAATCACTTTAAACAATTCATTGATTCTGAGAACAGAAAAAGAATATTGTATATTTAGATTAAACATATACAAATGCTTGTCACACAATTCATTTTTCTTGGCACTCTATGAATGAGTTGGGAGTTACATAGTCATTGGAAAAGGGCCCAGTTTGATGATAATCGTCCATGCAGGTGGAGAAAAAGGACTTGTAAAAAATATCCTGTTAAAGTTAAAATCCAAGCTGCTGCTATTATTAACAAATTTTACAAAATGGCTGGAGACACAGGTTATTTGTAATTTGCCCAGTAACAATGCCACTGTGACGAATAATGCTGGTTATCATATGGGCAGAAAAACAAAAAGCCAACAATGACAACATTGAAAAAGAATGTTGTGCAATGTTTAAGGGGCAATAATGTATTGCTTAACACTTAGGAAACAATAGCAGCTCAATTAGTGACATCAGTGCCCAAGGAGAAGCCATATTTAAGGGACCAGATCCTGAATACACATGGCCATCATAAATTGTGACTTTTAACATATCATGCTGATGTGAATCTGATAGAGTTGGCATGGAGAGAAATAAAAGGGGAAGCTGCACAAGATTAGCAAGTGCAGCTTGAAGAGCAAAACAAACACTTTGTGAGGAGGCTTTTATGTGAATATTCAATAGATAAGTGGAGAAAATGCTGTGACCATGTACGGAATGTCGAAGAAACATATTGGGAGTCCAATGAATAATTGGATATCAACAATTTCATAATTACTGCAAAAGATGACTAATGTTTAGTTGGATTTCTTACAGCTTCAGCGTCAGATTCATTGTCAGAAATGAAAGAACTAGTGTATCCCAGCCTGTTGGAAGTGCAAGAAATTTAAGAAGAAATAGGAATTGAGTCACATGAATGGGAGATAGTGTATGCATTCACAGTTGGAAGACAGGGGGAAAGAAGAATGACAACTGCTAAGTTTGCTATTTAGTATGATGCAGACCAAATTTCAAAAGAAACTGGATTTGTGAGCAAGAATCTATCTATGGGACAAATCATCAATCTATGGCCTTTAACTCAGAAAATTTGTATTATGTTTACAGGCCCATGTTGTTTAAATTTGCATATATTGATTCTACATTTGTTATTACTTTGGAAATAAACTACTTTTGAGGTAGGTACAAATATTTTTTAAGAATTTTGTTTATATATGAAAAAGAAAAATGTTTGGATTTTTACTTTTACTTTACTTTTTTAAATTTTCAGTATATTGTGCCTTCAATTCAGTTTCGTAAACTGTCACTTTGCTGTAACTTAATAGGGCTTAAGTTTCACTGAGAATTCCCTTAACCCACTCTATCACTCCCTGTGAATTAGTTCCACTGTTTACTGTCACTTGGCTTTCTTCCATAACAGCATTAATATGCCCAATGTAGCCTACTCTTCTGAAATGCACATCTGCTACTCTTCTTAGCTGCAGATTTTGCTGCTCTTCTTAGAACAAAAATTACTATAATTAGTATAAGTAACTATAAGTTACTATAAATTTCTTCAGCTTTAATGGGAAATCCTAAAGCAGAAATAAGGGTTATCAATAGCCCACTTTCACCCTTTTTTGGCAAATTTGTTTATGAGTGCATTCAAAACAAATTAAAAAGTCCTTCTCATATATCTTCAAGGTTTGGTATAGATATGTTGATGACATCTTTGCAATAGTTTTAAATAAATATTTAGATGATGCATTAAAATTACTCAATCTCCAAGAAAAGACTATCAAATTCAAAATAGAAAAGGAAATCAATGGACAACTTACTTTCATGGACCTAAATATCATCAGGAATGACATGAAAATAGAATTTGGAATTTACAGGGAGCCAACAGTCAGAAAATTACATAAAAAAATCAGTTATCCAAATTATGCATAAACATGCAATAATAAACAGCCTTATACACAGACTAGTCAACACACCCATGGATAAAGCAGAATATGACAAGGAACAAAAAAGCCATACTTAACATAGCAGAAGAAAATGGACTCAACAAAATTCTGGTGTTTAAGAAAACTAAAAAGGCTAAACTAAAGAAAACCATTAAGGAAGCAACTTCAATTACAAAAGAAAAAGAAAACAGCACATTCAGTGAATTCACATACCACCCCAAAAAATTTATTAAATTCAAAAAGATCTTTAAGGAACAAAACATCAACTTGGCACCTACTAATAGATACTGTTTTAAAATTGCTAAATTCAAAAACAAGAAATGAAATCCCACCAATTAACAGATACGGAATATACCAAATAAGTTGTAAGAATTGTGAAAAATGCTACATAGGTCAAACTAAAAGAAACCTAAAAACTAGAGTCAAAGAACTTTGGTTCTAGGGCCCCAAACCGATTGGAGACGGAGATCGACGAGGACGATAACCGTCGATCTGAATCCTCTCCGGAAGACTCCTCAGAGGAGGAACTTTTAGATGCCCTGGGACTCTTCTTCTGGCTGGCCAGTTTGCTGGTATCCTTAAGGAAATCAGAATTCGTACATGTTCTCTTAACTTGTTTGGTCGGCGCATCGAAAACAACTGGCTTGTTGGCCTTGCCGGAGGTTGATGCCTTAGATGGTGACGCTACTGGCGATCTCCTTCCTGACTGAGGCTTAGGCGTCGACGGTGGAGACACTGCATTGCTTTGACAGGCTTCGAAGATGGCAGAATAATTTTCTCTGAGATTGTGGCCTCACGTATATCGCTGGTCTGAGTGGCAATCTCTCGCCGCGGCACCGGCCTAGCTGCTACCGAGCTGTAGGTAGCGGACCGCTGGAGGGATGGTAGTCGAGTACGCGCGAGTTTCCGGGCTTCCGAGAAGGAGACCTTCTCTTTCACCCGGATCTCTTGGATCGCCTTTTCCTCGACGAAGTGCAGGCAATCTTGAGAGCTGGATGGATGTTCTCCAGCACAGTTCACACATTTAACTGGCGATGTGCAAGCACTCTCATGCTGCGACATCGCACAGTTACAACACGTGGCCATCCCGTTGCAGAAGGCGCTAGTGTGTCCAAATCGCTGACACTTAAAACATCGAAGCGGGTTGGGTATATATGGGTGCACCTCGATGTTATCGTACCCTGCCCTAATCCTTTGTGGGAGATCTACCCGATCAAAGGTCAGGAACAGGGTACGGGTAGGCACCAATTCCCCTCGCTCTCGGTAAACAGTCGTCACACATTGATCTTGTAGGTTCGCTACGATTTCCTCATTCATCATGCCATCCAAAACATGGGTGTTAACCACACCGCGCGAGGAGTTGAGGTTCTTATGGACGCTGACGTTCACCGGGTAACTGCCCAACAGGTTCGCCTTCAATATAACTGCTGCCTGGGAGACAGAATGAGCTTCCACCAGGAGCGTGCCATTTCTGGAACGAGTACAAGACTTAACCGGACCAGCTATTTTATACAGACCCTTTTGGATTACAAAAGAGTTCAGTGACAAAAAGTTCTTCCCTTCCTCTGTTCTAGCTATTACTAAGTAGCGAGGACCAACGGACTCAACTACTTCCTTTCCAATTACCTTCACACTTTTTGGGTGTTTAAGAGAGTGCACCATAGCGATAGTATCCTCCACCATTGCAAACGTCTCCGATGGTGTGCTCACATCCTGGGCGCCACCCCGGCTTAGGTGAGTCCTGGCCTGGACCTTGCTCACCTTAGGGTCACACCTCCCAGTGAAAAGACAGAGGGACCCAATCGCCTTCAGGTGTGTAACAGCTCATGCAATGGCCCCTCCCCGGAACTGACCTTTATCAGCGGATACGAACACAGTCCTATGGAATAACCAGGGGCTGAGAGTTACGCGTTACCCAGTCACCCCTTGCGCCTTGTGCGAGTGGCATCATTCAGACATGTGTTCAGGGAGGTAAAAGAAAGGAAAAATAAATAAAAGGGGTCAAACACCGAAGTGGACCATGGTTTGGGCGTTTGAGGGAACACACTCACCTCGCAGAGGAACCCGGTCGAGAGATTTTACCAGAGTCTCTTCTGCCAGTTTTCGGGGTTACTGATGGGCCTTCTCGGCAGCCGTAGCGGTTCTGGGGTACACCAAGTCCCCACCGTACATCACCCCATCAGTCAATCCCCTACTTCCTGTTGCCCTCCCCTCGGGACGAGGACTGCAGAGGTTGGATTTTGAGGGGCTAAACAGTTCTGGAGTGTTATTTTCGTTCAACAATCCCTAAGCAATGTCTAGTGACATAATTCTTGGTCAAACTTCACTAATTTCTGAAACTTTGCTGTGACATATTTCAGACTCAAAACTTCCTAAAAATTGGTTGGCATGAGTCAAATGTACCAACAGTCAGTACCCTCTCTGACAGTGACAAATTTCTTAGAATCATATTTTCCACTTGTTCATTGTTGCTGGTTATTGATGTTAGGGAGTCCAGAGCAGTCATCTTCAAACTCTTCACATCTGTAAACCTCTTTGAAACATCCATACCACTCATAACACAACTCAACAAGATTTTGGGAACTGGTGAGGGAAGTAGTGGATTTTATTACACACAATGCACTCATATTGATGAAAACAGAATGTTTCCATCATGTCAGGGTAAAAAGTTATCACTGTTTATGTTTTTCGTTGCATGTGCACTCTCGCTCCCTCTGCACCTTCACTTAAGGTATTTGCCTAAGCTTATCTGACCAGAACAGATGACCTAATGTTAAGTGTATGACTGCAGGTGCACTTACAGAACTTATAGGAGTGTGATATTAGATTTTTATTAGCTAGTATCCATGTTGAAACCATGGTGGTAGGTTCATCTTTCATACAGAGTAGAATTTTAAACTTTGCTGTTATGGGTGAACAATTGTGAAAAAGAGACCTGGATGGATTAATTTCCCAGATAGAATTTGTTAAATCTGCAATGACTTCACAACTGGTAAACAAAGGAAACAAATTACAACACTATTGTAAACTGCATATTGCCTGCATTTCCGCACAGTGACCAAGATAAGTGTTTCGCCACATACAATTTGCAGCCAATGCTATGTAAAACTGACTCACTGGGTAAAAGGGGAGAAATAGCACATGCCGTTTGCTGTTCCAATAATGTGGAATTAACAAGAAAATCATACCAATGACTGTTGCTTCTGTATAACCAAATAACCAAAATAACAGGGTTTAAAAAAAAAAAAAAAAAAAAAAAAAAAAAAAAAAAAAAAAAAAAAAAAACAGAAAATCTCATATCCTGATTTACGTTCAGCCATTAGACCTATAACTCATGGGAATGACTTACAAGTAGCAGTAGCTCCTTCAAATTGGCAAGAACTTTCAGAAACAGAGGGGAATGAATCAGACGATGTAAAATGTAACCCATGGAATAACAGCCCAAAATGAGCCTGAGCCTGCTTATCCGACTGCCGACCACACACCCACATATGCAAGGTAGAGGTGGGCGATCATCCAACGCGAAATGTAGTGAAATAATGAATGGCCTGCTGCGCACAGCCTAGTAGTAAATGTGTTTATTGTTTCATATGGGTTCTGTTGACGTAACCATTCTCCTGTTGCAAAATTAGTGTTCTCGTCATGCCACAATGTAATAACAAACCATAAATAACACTGAAATAACTGAGTGCAGCTGCAAAAGTAAGAAGTTTTCCAATGCATTTATAGCTACATCAGTACCATGGAGGCTGTTCCAAGTACATCATGGGCTAGAAAAAGCTGTAGTGAGAAGGTATTGCTAACAGAAGAGGAAATACTTGCAGCAGTTTACGTGTAGTGAGAAGGTATTGTTAACAGAAGAGGAAATACTTGCAGCAGTTTACGAGGAATTAGATCGCGAAAGTAGTTCTGACAAATCTTGGTTTAGCAAGTTAGTGGAAGACAGTGATAAGGAACAAAGTGAAAGTGAAAGTGCCAAGGAACAGGTAGGAGACCAGGGGGCTAAAATACATGAAAAACAAACTAAAATTAAAGTAGTACCTGCACAGTGGACCTCCAATTTGACTTTCAATAAGTTAGCAGCATTTTCATCCCCTACAGGTGCCAATCATACTATTCCTCCAGGAAGTCGAAAAATAGATTACTTTGAACTTTTTATAGATTCCAATTTTTCCAGCAAAATTGCGGAGGAAACTAATAGATACGCAGCACAGATTCAAACTAAGAAGTCAGATCACAAATGCGAGGATACAAATTCAAGGGAGATACAGGCCTATTTAGGTATTTTGATATATATGGGGATGGTGGATCTTCCTGAAATTCGAAATTACTTTTTGGGGGATTTTTGCATTTGTCCAATTGTAAGACAAGTAATGACTTTGCTCCGTTTTCAAAAGATATCACAATACCTTCATCTAAATGATGAATCATCTAAGCCACAATTAGGTGTTGATTCTTATGATTATCTGTATAAGGCGTGACCTGCTTTAGACATAATCGGAATGTTTGCAAATTCTACAAACCAAATCGCAATCTTTCTGTTGATGAAGCAATGATTGGCTTCAAAGGGTGCTTCTTTCTAAAATGATATATGCCTGCTAAACCAACAAAATAGGGGATAAAGGCATGGGGTATTTCAGACAGTAAATGTGGTTATTTATTGACATGTAAAACCTATCTGGGGAAAAAGGAGACGAAGAACAGTGATCTACTTGGGGAGCAGGTTGCTTTAGACATGTGCGAAAAACACACAGGATTGTGGCATCGTGTCTATTTTGATATTTATTTTACTTCCACGTGGCTAGTGAAATTGCTTCTGGATAAGGAAATATATGCGTGTGGTACGACTCGTGCTAGAAGAAAAGACTGGCCAAAACAGTTTTCAAAGCCAAAACAACTGAAACTAAAAAGGAGCGAATCTTGCAAATTGCAACATAAAGGCGTAACTGCAGTTGTTTGGCATGATAACAGGGACATTCTTTTATTATCTATAAACTCCGATCCCAGAACAGATGGAGAGGTAGAGAGGAAGAGTGGCAAGGGAAAAGAAAAAATTAAAATACTGTGTTCTAATGCAGTGATAAATTACACTCATAATATGCAGGGATTGACCTTGTGAACCAAAGGAGGGAGTATTATGATGTCGGCCGTCCTTCAAAAAAGTGGTGGAAATATTTGTTCCATTTTGTTGTGAATGTTTCTATTGTTAATAGTTTTATAATATACATTTCAAACAGACCTGCTTCTACAACTCATGGCAATAGACTTCTTTACTACAGGCAGAATTTAATGCAACAGCTAATTGCAGACTTAAGGTCACATAAGCGAGTGGGATTTCAGCATAGCCTACCTTCTGCCACACCTGTACCTAGTTCTCTTCCCACCCTCGTAAAAATACCAGGCCGGGTGAAATCATGTGTTCAGTGCATTGTGAAGAAAAGGAAAACAAAATCAGGTCGCGGCGTGCAGTCTCAATAGAAGTGCAGACAGTGTGAATTGCCTTATGTAGAATTGGCTGCTTCCTCAGTTATCACCAAGCGAGGGGGGTGAAAATTCAAAACTAACACAAGGGTGTACATACTAAACCATTTATAACCTTAAGTGTATATAGAACATTTTTATTGTGCAATGAAATAGTGTATATAACATTTTACAGACAAGTGCAATATGTTCGCTGCAATAATGGCAGGGAGGAAACATTATAAAGGTAAGTACCACAAAAATGTTGCAGAAATTATTGTAATTTTATTTAGCTGACTTAAGGACATTTTAGTCCGGCTTTTTAACATTGCAAAGTAACAAAATGTAAATCACGTTGGTATAAAAATGTGCTAAAAAGGGGTGCACATATATAAATGTTTGCCTACAAAGGGGTTGATCTTTTCAGTAATAACATTAAAATTAAATTTATATGTTAGTCACTGCAAACCAATTTATATAAACTATTCATTACACAATTTAATTTTTCAAGTTAAAAACATAATTATGCAGGTATATGTCTGTAGTAGTAGTTCAGAATTTAAATGGACACAGGTCTGCTTGGAGAACAACTAGGTAATACTATGTGTGCAGCAAAGGGTTAAAGTATTTTAATAGAAATTATGGAATTCAGCATGACCTACCTCAATAATGAGTCATTATTTTAAAATATGAGAGAAAGAGATCTGATAGATTGAGTCAACATGAAAAATCCAATGCCATGGCCGGGATTTGAACCAGCAGATCCGTGGTTCAAATCCCGGCCATGGCATTGGATTTTTCATGTTGACTCAATCTATCAAAAAACCTTAGCCTATATATGGCTAGTGTGAGGAAATTATTAATTTCCAACAATTAACAAAAATAATAGATCCGATATTTTTACAGGATGTTCATGCATCCTTTCTGAGGGTGATGCTTTGTTTTGAGGATACAAATTTAATTTTTTTTTAAATAAAACTAAAAATTACATTTTATTTTTTTAAAAAATATGTAATACAGAAAACTCAATAAATTTTAACATAATCACTGTATTGTCTGAATTTTATGATACAAATTTTATGTACATAAGCCTAGTATTATATGCTCTAATACAACATTAGTGAGATACAGATTGATGACACCCCTTAATAAGAAAGAGTATCACAGATGAAGAACTAAGGGTGATGGAAAGAAACAAGTGACAGATTTGAAATCGGTATGGCCAAATTACTATAAATCAGTCACTTTCAAGTCAGTTCCTTACAGTTAAGGAACAATTGTGAATATTATCACAAAAACATAATTGAAGTATTGTCATCGGCTTCTTAAGTGGCGAATATTTACTAAATATTTTTATTTGTGTAGTGTTTGTTACTCCACTGTAAATAGCTTCATTTTCTGTGTAAAAACTATTAGATTTAATGTCGTTGACCTGTTCCTAAAAATGAAAGCTAACTATGTAACATAGTTAATACTACCAAATATAGATTAAATTACAAGGGTAACAAAGTTACACATGATCTCTAATTATCAGATTGTAACCCTTCTGTTTTTGGCTCACAAGAGAACCAAAAGCAACAATAAATAAATTAATAACAAATACAGACAATAAAGATTAGGAGAAAGAAAGAAAAAAAATATAATGTTGTTTCCAAACTACCCTTTGCATCGCTGTATTCCAGCAGCTAACCTACCTCACTAGCTGCTACGTGTTCTATGTGGCTCTTTGGGAAAGCATTTATCATCTTACTAGTATTACATGCATGAAAAGCCGTCACTTATTTAAGCTTTTCAAAGCTTCTTGGTCCTCATTCAGGACTATAAGTATTCATGGTGAGTGTATAGTACCGAATATAAGGGCAGAGCTGCAATAACGGCTTTTGTGCTAAAAGGGTTGTTTTCACGTTAGACTATAAACTGTGGGTTGCATAGATAAGAATAAATAGGGGCAGCTGACTCATCTGGTATATACAGGTTGTTTCAGAATTTGAACAATTAACTCTAAGGGATTATAGGGTGAGGGGTGTTGGCCAGAACAACTTGAGATAAGACACTTATGGTTCCAGAGTGCATGATTTTGTATAATAAGCCAAAATAAATTTGAATCAGTATGCCACTTATACCACCTCAATTATATACGCAAGCATTTGCTGCACTACTCAAAAATATACATGTGTGGCTCAGTGGTAACATAAGGAGATCTTAAGCTGGCAACACCAGATTCCAAGTCCTATTGAATGTTTCACTTTTTTACTTATTTTCTTTCTTTAAATTGTGGTTTGCAAAGGGTATGGAACACTGCACTGCTCCAGCTATTATCGCTGCTGTTAGCTGTAATCAAACAAATGAATTTTGAACAGAAATGTGCAACTTAAAGGTACTGTAATTTTTTAAACATACACATGACAATCAGAATCCTTTACAGAAGTGACTTTAAAAATGGCACCTTTCTGACCTCGACTATGTTAACTCTGGAAAAGAAATAACTAATCTACAAAGGCAAATCAGTCAAATTCCTGCTTTAGCTTTATTTATTCACTTCCAGGAATCATAAGAACATTTCTAAAGGTTTATTATGCCGTTTCAATTTATTGCATAGGAACACCAGCAATACTCCTCTTCACAGTGTGGTTGCAATGCTTAAAGGTTTTCGTGAATTTAAACAGAATCTACATTAGACCGCTTATATGTTATTGTTCCATTTTTTAAAATGAATGCACTATATCATGCCCTGATTATTTCTTATGTCCATGTTGAAAGAGTATTTACTGCTGCTTCTTTTCTAGTTATCACTAATTACAAGGTGCATTCAAGTTGTACCACCTATTTTTTTTTTCAGGACTGGGACCAGATAGGAACTTCTGGTTTTTTCTTAAAATACATGTGCACTCTTTGTGAATGCATGACAGAGACGGCAGCACTGTACAGTGCATAGAACTCTAGTGGCAGCAATGAGAGTTAGGGCTGTTTTGATACTTAAAATGGCGACTTTTTCATTGCAAGAACAGCGTGTAATCATTTGTTGTGGTGATGGTACCACGGATGTGTCCAATGTGCGTTCCTGGGTGCAACAGTTCAATGAAGGCAGAACATCATGTGACAACAAACCAAGACAGTCATGGACTCGCAGCAACTGGTCTGACGACATAATTCAGCAAGTGGAGAATGTTTTTGAGGATCGCCGATTGAGCATTTTCAGATCTTCATGCAGGATTGTATGCACAGAATCCACAGAAATGCCAATTTTGGAGGTGATGTCTGCAACTGTCTTGGTTTGTTACCACATGATGTTCTGCCTTCATTGAACTGTCGCACCCAGGAACGCACATTAGACACATATATGGTACCATCACCACATGCCTTACTCAACTGGCAATAAATTTCAATAGGTGTCACAACAAGAAAATGGAGAAAATGAATGATTACACGCTGTTCTTGCAATGAAAACATCACCATTTTAAGTATAAAAAACAGTCCTAACCCTCGTCGCTGCTACTAGAGTGCTATGCACTGCACAGTGCTACCATCTGTCACACATTAACAAAGAGTCCATGTGTATTTAATTTAAAAAAAAAGTTCCTATCTGGTCCCTGTCCTGAAAAATAAGAGGTGTTATAACTTGAACACATGTCGTAATTTCTGCATTTAACTAAATGGCACTGAATATCACTGTAGTGAACTTCAGAAAAGAGCAAATATAAGCACTGCAACCATACTGTGCGAAAAACAATATTATGTGAGTTTCTGAGCAGTAGGTTTAAACATTGCATGAAAAAATCATGTGTAGAAAGAGCTTTATCACACTAAAACTAAACATTTTCTTCATCTACAATATTTAGAAATTAAAATTACAATTACTTTTCACATATGGATGCACTTCTCATCTTAAACACAATAAGAAAATAAAAGTTATTTTACAGAGAGAATCGAACACAGCACTAATTTCCTTAAGTCAGCAATGTTACTAAGTGAGCTACAAGGTGCTTTCATAGGTATATTTTACCTTCTGCAAATGTATAGTGCTAACTCATGATTCATTAGCACTTCCCAAATGGAATGTCACAGTTCACAAATAGGAATGTTCACTGTTAGCTTTACCATATATCTGAAGAATAGATGCATTATGGAAGTCAATTAACAAAACTAAAACAGGAATGTGACTGATTTGCATTGCACAGTAGCTATTTCTTTTCCAGAGTTAACACATTCTTCCAATTCATAAGCACAATAGTGTATTAGTCCAAATGTCATGGTAACACCATTTTCAATCACCTCCATGAAGAATTCTAATTAGTTTACATATTGTGTGTACATCTACATGACAATATCTAATGTTCTATATTTCTGTGCAAAATTAATTTTTTGGTTTGACTGATTACAGCTAAAGCAGTGGTAATAAAAATGAAGAAATGCAGTATTTCATATCTTTCACAAATCAACAACTTCAAGATAGAAAGTAAAAAAGCAAAGAGAAACATTCGACAGGTCTTGCACTTTGAATTTGATGTTGCCACTTGAGAACTTCATTGCCATTGAGCCACACCATACTTAGCTGTACTTAGCAATGCAGCCAATGCTTACATATATCATTGAGGTGGTGTTAGTGGCATACTGATACAAAATCATATGCTCTGGGATCTTCTGACATCTCTATAATCCCTTAAAAATAATCAAATTCTGAAACATCCTGCATATAAACTTTTATGTACAAGATATAGCTCATTTGATAATTAGGGCTATGAAGGGTTTAGGTATAACTTGCATGTTGTATGTTTGTAATTAAAAGAAATAACATTTTGTTACTGTATTTTCTTTTGTCTTTATCTTTTATCTGCAAAATTATCTAATACTGCACACAATGTTTTAATTGGCAAACTAACTCAAAATACAAACTAGACTATTAAAAAAATAATAAAATGCCAGTCCTATTAATCACACATCAAGCATTACACCCATGTTGCAGTTTAGGTTGAAAATTGCAATTTGAAAACATTAAGTATTCATTTATTTAAAGTTCCACAGCTTTACTTCACCATCATCACTTGCTGAAGCAAGAAGTCCTGGAACTTTTGGAGACCACATTACAGAGTTTACATCCTGGGAATGAGCTTTATGACAGGTATAAAGCAATGTGAAAATTGGTGCATTTGGATTAGAATCCACTGCCTCTTTAAAGATTCTAATTATATCATCGCCACAAGCTGTAGCTATTAATTCTGTTACATGGCACCAAGAGATGTCATACACAGTACGGCCATGGTAGCCAGAAAGTGTACAAACACATTTCCATACTGAATCATTATCAGGAGTTGCTATTCCCTCAGCATTGCCAGGTAGGTATTCTTGCCAAATTTTTACTGAACGATCATCACTGCATGTGGCAATACGATGTCCTGTTTTATCAAATGCTAAGCTCCATACTGTAGATTCATGTGAATCTAATGTTCCAATACAGATCCAATCATTATCTGCAGGATCTTCTTTAAAAAGTTTCACTGTGTTGTCATAGCTTGCTGATGCTAATATATCAAGATGAGGATGCCAAACAACTTTCTTCACATCCTGCATATGGGCATTTAGTACTGCAGCACATTCATATTCTTCTCCATCTGTGATTTCCCACACCCAAACACTTTTATCTCGACTGCAGGTTGCCAACAACTGTCCTGATTTTGCCCATGATACACTTTTAACTTCATTTTCATGACCCTCCAGTGTAGCTATGCACTCAAATTCTCCTGTTTTCTTATCCCATATTGCTGTTGTAGCATCAAAGCTAGCAGATGCTAAATAGTTTCCACATGGAGACCAAGCAATTTCACGTATTGTGCGAGTGTGTCCATCTGTCAAAACTGTTTTGCAAACCCATTTAGATCCCTCTTTACCCCATATACGGATTGTTTTATCTTCTCCACAGCTTGCCAAAATATTTCCTTTTGGGTGCCAGCATATATCCCATACACGACCTTGATGACCTAGTAAGGTATGCACTAATTCCAATTTGTTCATTGCACCTGGAAAAGAAAACTGTGTATTAGAGTGTGCTTAAATCCTATGCTGGAGAGTTTCTATCTTCTGTTTAAACAAGAACGTCTAGTGATGAGATCCTTTTGTATTGTAACCCATAAAGATTTAGATGCCAATGTTAAATTCATCCAATACTCATCATCATGGCAACACAAACCAATGTTGTTACACAGTTAAGGATGATGCACACTGACTCTTGAGCAGAAAAATCTTATTGCTAGATGTTTAAGGACTGATCCAAATATAAGCATTGGGCTTTTAATCTTATGAGTGAAATTACTTCAATTTAGGCCTCACAGAAGTTCCCAATGCTGGCAGGAGTGCTTTGGGAGCTTTAATTTTCTTGCACAAATATTTTAAGGATCCACACTCCTTTTGCTGATTTCATTATACAGTTTGACCACAATTAGCTACCCCAAGTTTATCATTTACTTAGTATTTAACTTAGGTGACATCAGCAGAAAATGGACAAATGAGATGAAAGGAAATATTGAAATTTGAATCAATGAAATTTAAAAAATCTTTTTATTGCCATAATGTCCATTTATCTTCATTTTAGTTTCAAATTAATCAACATTGCCTGTTAGAGTCTGTTTAGTTAAACGCGTGTGAAAGTCGGCGGCTGCATTTGACGAACCCTTATAATCGTTTTAAAACACAGACCCACCTTCTCGCAGACCTTTCTGCAAGGTTGCCACCTTTCTCGATACGTCATGGGTATCGTACGAGGTTAGGTCTAAATAAATTATGTCCATTACTGCGAAATTTCCTTTGTTTTGACTATATATATCGCCAAGCTACAATTCTACTGGATTTCATAATAACTCTTATCTTATTCAAAGTGCGGTATTTGAAACCCAGCTCCTTTAGCAGACCGCGCAAAGTGCAGTGCCCATAAGGAAAATCATAAATTTCTTGCAAATGTGCAACCAATTCGTCTAAAGGTGGGAGCACTCCCTTTTGCATAGAATCTATAAATTTCTCAACGAATTAAATATTGCATGTGAAATTATCTACTTTAGAGAAACATTTCTGTTTGTTTTCACACTATATCGGCATCTTTTGGTATTCCTTTCGTCACAATATTTCTTACTGTATTTCTGTGAATACCCAGAATTTATCATCAGGTTCTTTGCATGACCCCTTACCAAGATTATTTTTCAGCACATATTTATGTGTTCAAAATAAGCACTCGAATTTGCTTAGAAACAGTTCCCATTATAACTTTGTTTTTTGAGGCTTTTCCAGTAATACAACTCGGCCCAGTTATTCACACTATTGTCATGACTGATTATTTTCACTTGACTGAAACTTATCTACTACTTCATTTGCATTCACCACTGCATTTCCCTCCCAAGGTCTCCACATTGTGACACACAACGAATTTCTGTACGTAATGAAACAGTTCAACTGGAAGTTGGAACTTTGGCAACTGAGACTCGGCTGTCACTTCGGAGTAGACATGCGGCTGTCACTTCGAGAAAATCAGGGTTGCTATTGGTCCTCAACGACAGTGTTCCATTTCTGAAGTGTGGAGATAGATTTATGACAGTCATTAGTGGGCGGGAGGCTCAGGTTCCTTTGACTCCGAACTGCGCATGCGTTAACTAAACAGACTTTACAAGGTGGTTTCAAAACAAGCGTTCGTACTACACATATGTGATTTTGTAAGTTTAGAGGAATCATATTTTAATTTAATATTATTCATTAAATAGTCCAAATAAATATCACTTGAGGGTCTGAGCTTTCCTGATAAATTCATTCCATTGCTTGGGAATTTACTGGCAATATTTACTTATGATAACATGTATCATAAAGAGGAGTTTTCTTATGTACATGGCAATGTCAGAAATGTTTAATCAAGAACACATTATTTGGCACTTTTAACCTGTTGATGTCCAACTAGTTCTCTTATAAAAATTACAAGAACACCAAAATACATAATAGCTCTTTTCACTTGAAAATAATGCTCATTTACAATCTCATTTGTAATTTGTAATTTTTGTATCAATATGACTATTTGCAGCAAAATAAAATAACATACCTCTTGATATAACAAAAGTAATGTAAGACATAAAATTCACAAAATATCCCTTCAACATTAATAAGAAAACTTCATGAAATGAGGTATAAATGCTTAAAATAAAAGTGAATCGAGAAGATATTGACACATTGCTTCACTAACACTATTTTTCACAGGATATGTTTCAAAAACTGTTGCTCCCATCTTGACCTTGTTGTCGACGGGCCCTAAAACATCACACACTCACTCACTCTTCAGCTGAATCTCGACTAGTGCAGGTTGTAGTGGTTTCCTCTTTCTCCGTATCGTCAATATATGGCATGATGTACTTGCCATCTATCGACGATATGGATATATATATGGGCACTCAACTACAGCGGTCATCAGCGCCCTTAAAAAAAAAAAAAAAAAAAAAAAAAAAAAAAAAAAAAAAAAAAAAAACTAGTCATGGCAAAAGCCAGATATAAAACTTTCTAAAACCTATACAAGTGTAACAAAACCTATTAAAATACACGTACATAAAAAACATCAATCAAAACCTACTAAAAATTTCATTCACTAAATCCTAAACTAGACAAGAATCTAAAAACCTTCTCCACGGGTCTCCACGCACGGCCTACACGTGGGTGGGCCTGTTGACCATCTCCCTCAACCACGAAGAGGAGCCCACACGAGGGAGACTGTTGGCTCGGGACCCCGGGTGCGCCAAACCCGTACCTACCGAAGTAGGCCCCTAAGAGAAAACCACCAATGAGTCAATACTCAGCTGAAGATGGGAGTAACAGTTTTTGAAACATATCCCGTGAAAAACAAGTGTTAGTGCAGCAATGTGTCAATATCTTCTCGATTCACTTTTATTTTAACTTGTGCTTCACTGTCTCTACGCTTCTTTCAAGTTTTATACTCTGTATAAATACTTAGCTGTATTTGTATGGCAGATAACGGGAGAATCAGTGTGCTGAAAATGACTATTTTGCATATGTTTGCACACAGAATTTTAGTGTTTATGAATTTTATACAGTCATTTCCAACCAAGTTTCCTACACTATGACATATTTCTCACAAAGATCACTGTATCTAAGAAATTTACTTCTTCTATATTCCATCCTTCAACTTTTATTAGCTGCTGGTACACATCTCCTTCTGTGAATCTACCATCCAATTTCTCATTTACCCACCCTATTTATCTACCCTGGCTTTCTATATTTCTAAATTACAATGTTTTCCTATCAACACTTACTAAAATATTTCAGTCACTCCTGACAAGATCTTGCTTTTCACCACTCCATTTTTGCTTGTTCTCATCATTTCCCCATAGTTTCCCAGGATTTTTATTTTTCTCTGCCTCCTTTAATTTTCGTGTAATCTTTCCTCCCATTCTTTTCTTTTATTTGTTATAGACATTTGTACCCCCATTTGCTGACCAACCATTTTTTTCTGTCCTGCTCCCATTGTGCTTTTAGCTTTTCTATATTCATCATCAAACCAACCTTCTGTCACTTGTTTGCCACTTGACCTCACTTGCATCCCATTAGCTGCTCTCACAACCAAATATTCTAATAGTTCTAATGATTTTACTGCATCATTTATGTGGTTTCTAGCTCTATCCTTCTTTCAAAATATTACTAATTTCCAAACTTATTTCTCTATAAAATATTCCCCCTTCTTTTCCTTCCATTTGAATTAAGTGATCTCTTGAATTTCACCCTCTCTTCTAATTTTATTGTTTCTTGCCCTTCCACTCTTAATTGTAAAATTAATCAGAAATGGCACTGTCCACAATCTTATTCCACACTCTAAACCTTTCTGTCCTTTCTTCTATCTCTGTACTCATCAATATGTTGTCTATAACACTACCTATTCACATTTGCAAATGTAAATTTCTCCCTCCATTGACCCATTGCATATTTGCAGATTGTTTCTCCTCACAAAATTCTAACAGCTTCTCGTCATTGTTATGGTCTCTATCCTTTACCCTAGCTTCTTCCTTTGTTCTCCTCCCCTTGAGTATTCTCTTCCACCCTGCCTGACTTTCTCTTCCCCAATTACAGTGTTCAAATCTCCCATCATAATAAATTCTGCATCTGCATACTTGTTCTTAATAACATCCATATGCTTCTCTCTCTACACATGGCTATTGTGAACAAAATAATTACAGTTAATTGACCTAATAATGGTTTAAACTATGAAGCCTGGGACTTAAAAGTACTTAAAGCACTGCAAATTACCATGAGATATGTATCATACGTATACGAGATCTCCTAATAGTACTGGAAAAATGCTTGATAATTTAATGTTATGCTGGCATGTTGCCATAGTAACTTAGTGGTTAGATCAACCGGATGGAGACTGGGAGATGCATGGTTTAAATCCTGGCTATGGTGCTGAATCTTCAGTCTGACCCAACCTTTTCAAATTATAAATTACTGTTATGGAAATGTGTGGATTCTAATGGATTATAAACTACTTCAATAACTTTTCAGCACTTCTCCCATTCATTGTCTAAATAACAACCGTAACATACTTTTACCTTTACTTTCAACACATGCAAACAAATGCATTTTCATTTCTAACTTTGAAAATATTTCTAACTGCTCTGATCCACTGCTTTTATTACTTTTCCCCATTGCTATTTCCACATTATACACATAACCTTTCATTTCAATTTTATGACTTTCTTCTAATCACATCTCAGCTACTCATACTGAATCCAACGCTTTTATCACCCTTTATATCTGCCCATTTATTAACTTCCCTTTTAAACCCTCCATATTCTAAAACATACTTTCACAGCTAATCCTTACTTGTCCATGTTTTTCTTTCACACTTAATTTATTCCATAAACAACTTTGTCTTGTTATCCTCTGTGTGGTTCTTCCCTTGCAGTATCCTGTAGCCCTCTCAGTTACTCTCTTGATATTACTTCTAAAATTTCCTATATCTTATTGCTTCTTAACTTATCATAAGCCTAATTACACTGCAGCTGTCAATGTAGCACTTTTCTCCCCACCCCAACTTTCTCATACATACACATCACTACTACTCTTCCTTGCTCCTGATACCTCCCTTTTTCTGCTTCCTTTTGACATGAGTTCACCTTTCACTCCTTTTCTCCTCCCATGCTAGCTGACACTTTTTCACCTTCATCTTTTTCCTCCCTTTCTTCCTGTTGAGAATTTTAAGTATGTCTTACTTTCCAACCTTGATAAAAAATTTGCTATCTTGTCTCACTCTGTCTGACAACCTCACAATCTTGCACTCCTTCCCGTTCGCTGGCCTCAACTTTAAGCCCCAATCTCTCTCTTTCAATGTACAGTTACAAATCTTTTATCCTCAGTCTTGGCTTCCGTCATTTTTGTATGAACTTCTTATTTCATTCTTCTTTACTATAATCTTGTTCAATGGAAACCCTGGTGCCCTTTAATTTCCTTATGTTTCTTAGCATTTCCTATTTTGTAACTATTGCTGTAAATTTCACCAGAACTGGCCACTGTCCTCTAATTCCTTTGCTTATATTTCCTATCTCCGTAATTTCATTTATAGTCTTCCATTATCTCTCTTACAATTTCCATAGGTCATTTCATGTAACCTTCCCTTACTCCATAGAAAATGCAATTTTTCTTCCCTTGCTGTCCCTCTTGCCTTGTCTTTATGTTGTCCAATCAATTTTACATTTGATAAACTGAATATATGCCTCTTTTTTTCTGCTCTCTTATTGTTTCCTCTATATGTCTTGTGTTCTTTGTTTCTTTCCCTCTCTTCTTCACTTTCTCTCCTAGCATTTTCAAATATTTACTCTTATATGCTACTTCTCCATTGGCTTTGGATTTAGCTCTCACTCCTGCTATTATCAACAATATCATGATAACTACAGTCTCTATCTGCATTGTTAAATTGATCATTCCATTTTTCTTCATCTTCATAACTTCCAATTCTTGTTCTATACATCTATATATACAGGGTTTATCTACTTCTGCACTATGCAACTGTGGTGGACAACACGACAATGAGACAGGTTTTCTCCAGGATCTCCGGTTTCCCCTGCGATCTCATTCTACCGGTGCTCCATCTTCATCTCATGTATCATCAGTGTCATCGCCTGCGGTGCCGTATGTAGTAAAAGCGGGCGTTAAACACTACACATTTCATTTGCACTATGCAACTGCTCTCTCTGACTGCCTACACTAGACCGAAACAGCACTTTAAAAATAGTATCAAAAAAAAAGTTTAATTTATGTTATAAACATTCACTTAACCTTCATTCCTTAATAACAAACAACAAGCCACTACTTTTGAAATGAAATTAAGACTTCAAATAAATTGCATAGTCAACGCAATAACTCACTGAGAACGCAAGCAAAATGTATCTGATTCCTACTATAAGATAGGTAAATTACCAGCTCACAACTGTAGCATCCTGTGACATCGTAACGTGCAACTATCAGATTCAGGCCAGAATTAGAGTAGTGCACCGTCACACCTCATACCACTCCCACTGAGCTGGATGAGATTCGCTTCTAAGCTTAGCTACTTTAAATGCAGGGACTTTATGGAAGCACAGCTACTCTAACACTCTTAAAAAATCTCCTCTTTACTCTTGTGCTTATAGCCATATTAATTATATCACAAAATGAATTTGATATTTAAGGAATTTATATTGTTCTGATCATCAGGAAATAATTGCTGTTCTCCTGGTTAAGGCTAATTTTCCGAGAAATATATTTTGTGGAAAAGGAACATGACTGAAAGTCATAGAAAATCTACCTGGACATACACAAGGACATGCAAGTTTTCTCAATTTTATTCCACAAGTGAAATAATTGTTTTTATAATAATATTCCTTTGAGCCTTCTACTGCTGATGCTATAAACATTCATATCTGGCATATCTTGTTTGCTCGTGTTGAGCTTGACAAAATAAAGTATTTGGTACTTATATGCTAGTTAGCTGCAATATCAGAGTTCAAAAGAATTTATAATAACAAATCTAATCATAATAAATCTAATTGCATGAAAATCTTTTATATAGGCATTGCAATATATTAATGAGGGAGTGAGGGAGGGAGAGAGGGAGGGAGAGAGGGAGGGAGGGAGGGAAGTAAAAGTTAAGGACTGTTTCTTGTCCTGTCATCCAAATGCAAAATTGCATTTTTATAATTCATAAATTAGCCAAAATCTGATTCATGTTTCTTAACCAATTCAAACATTTAAAACCAATGAAAAGATACTATTCTGGCAATATCAGCCATGTAGCAACTAGATTTTGTATGCATACAAATACTATCCTTTGTTTACGTAGAAAATGAAGCTAGTTACAGAGAAGCAATAAATATTACACAAATGTAAATATTTATTACTAAATCTCCACTTAACTTAAGAAAATTGATGTTAATATTTCTTTCTTCTTTCTAATGAAAGAAATTTCTTTCATTATTTAAAATTTCTTTCATTAGAAAGAAGAAAGAAATATTAACATCAATTTTCTTAAGTGGTGATTTAGTAACAAATATTTATATTTGTGTAATACTATCCTTTGTTCTTAAGTTTTATGAATTGAAGAGACAGTAGCAGCTCTCTTTGGCTATGTTCGATGTATCTGAGATACTAATGTAAGGTTTCATATTTCAATTTCACTCCAAATTATTCAGTGTTATTACCATGTAACACGAATAGTAAGATATCAGCCTGCCAGAGTCCTTTATTTAAGCAGTGTTCCACATCCTACAGCATCTTCTCTAAGGGCATATTTTTTGTCCTTTCACCTTTTTGCTTTTTAAGAGTATAACATGTGCTAGTTACTACACGTAAGGAAAGGATTTAATGTCATTTCCCCATCTTCTTAATGCCTTTTGACCTTTTCCCACTTCATATCCATGTCATTCAATCTAAGCTTCTCAGAGTGTGTTGTTCTTTCTTTTTCTTTCAATTTCCCACAGTGATCACTGAGTGTGGTGTTGCTAATGTTTTAGACTATTACTAAAGCCTTACGTTTCAGATGATTATCCATGTAAAGCAAATCATTCTGATGCAACAAAAAGCCTAGTGACTGCATGTTTTTGACTCAATTATATTACAGAAAAATTATTAACACATATGGTTGTATTCCAATGATAATTGTGCCTTTCAGCCCATCAATTAGTTCACTGCTGACTGATCAAGATATGATCTAAATAATAGAAACTTTTTTCTCACACTCCCATCATCTCTGCTTATATTTTAGCAGAGTGAGCAAGTATTATTTGTTAGCTTGGTCATTTTATGCTACAGTCTCAAGTGATCCCAAGGTCACAGGTTCAATTCCAGCATACATCAATATTTTTTAAGCTTACGTAAAAGCAACAGCCCCATGTCAGTATATATACTGGCACATAAAAATCCTCCTGCAGGACCAAATTTCTGCATGACAGGACAGATATGATCTTAGCAATTAACAGCACCAGTAACAGAAAAAAGTATTTTTCTCAGCTGTTATTAATATACCTCAATTTCAAATCTTGATGGTTCTGCTTAGAATAAAAAAATCATGTGTGCAGTTTGCTAAGAGATATGAAATAAATAAATGAATGCTGTAGCTTTATTCCATGCTTATCAAGCTCATTTCACGGGGTTTATGCTAAATGGCCCACAATATTTCAGCAAACAATATACAGTGAAACAGAAATGTAGAAGTAGGAGGCAAGCATACAAAGATACACTAGTTTGCATTCCATAGGTCTGCATAAGTTGGACTGTAGTGAAACAATAGGGTATTGTGGTTTCAGGAATTGACCTAAGGTTAGATTAAGGTTAGTGTATGTGGATACATGAACTGAATCAAATAATAGGTATGACAGAAAGTGGGCTTTTGACACCTATATTAATGCTATTATAGCAGATTACACTAATAAAGTTGAGCGAGTTTTCTCCATATATGCATAGTATTAACAAAGTGAGAGTAATTTATTAATTGAACATTGATTATATTTACATAACTCACTCAGTGTGTAAGTATTGAGAATAACTTGTTGACATATGGTGATCTTACTACTCACATTGCTTTAGAGTCTAAGGGTGAGTTACAGCAATTTTATGTATTCACAAGCCACCATTATATGAATTTTCCTTTCCTAAGCTAAAATTTTGATGCCACATAAAACTATAACTTAAGCATGAAACAAAAGCCCAATACTATGATTACAGAAATGAAATGGGGCAATATTACACTTTCTTTCGCAATTATCTTAATGAATTCTACAGTGTGTTGTTTTGTAGCGAGATCTGTGAGCTCCATGAAAAGTAGTGCTAGCAAACCATGCATACGTGTGGTCTGTGGCATTGACATAAAATGACCACACTTTCCTGTATAAGCTCGTAGTTTTGCCAAGTATCCATTCAATTTCATAGTTTTTGCTCAAATGCTGACAACTCTTCAGGATAAACTACTAATTTTGATAGCCACAAAACACCTACTATTGACAAGACTGTCAACTTATTATTCAAGCTAAGAACACTCCCAGTGCATAAGCAGAAATCATTATTTAGGTTGTGCATTAAAGCCCTTTTTAGTTTAACTACTGAGTTCATAGACAATATAGATAAGGTATTGCATTCCAGCTAAAAACTTGATACCCAAATTTCACTGGAAATCTTACGTTTTGAGTCCTCGGAGAGAGATCATGTGCATGCAAAACAAAATGTTGGGTGAATACCAAACTTGGCATTTAAGTTCAACATGTTCCAAAGATGTGAAAGATTTTCAAGAACATTCTCCCGCTCCCAACAATGAAAAGCATGGGCTAAACACGTAACACGCACCATCTTACTGTAAATTGATTGGATCGATTTTGCTGCCTTTACCATGTAAGGTGCCGCATCTGTTAAGGAAGAGGAGCATGTTGTCATGCTGTATTCCACTAAGCCACAATAAACACATGGATTTAAAGGTTGGCTACAAAACACCCCTCTGAATTGGTTGTCTCATCAATTGATACATACATTTTTTCCCATTCATACATTCACGTATTCGGTTTAACGTGTCTTCATAACATTTTTGTAGATAACTTTTACGCAAAGTTGATTCATCTGGAATTGTATGACCAGTGTGACGTTCAAGAAAATCTTGTAATTTGGAATGACTTAATTTTCCTAGTGGGATATTTGCACTAACACTTCACTCAATTCTTTATAAAAGGAAGATGACTTGTTACTTGATGACGAAGCCGTTTATTTTAACAGTAACTGAGATGCTTGTCTTTTTTTTTTCTTCACATTTTAAAGAGCTTGCAAATGTTTTTCTCGCCCAACATGTACGGTGAACCGTTTGTCTGCAGTTCCACCAGTAGAGAATATGTTTCCCCCATACTGTTTCAAATGGGATGCAGTTGACTGTTTTTGTTTCAGCATTTCAATTCCACAACACAACAAATTTACACACCTCACAAACTACTCTTCTTACTGCGACACTTCTAGCTCCAAAAGTCCTCACTGATGAATCCACACGTATTGCATGATGTAATCAGCGATTCCAAGAATTGATGCGTCATAAATTCATCAGCACTGTTAGGACACTGACCTGTGTTAATTACATGTTTACCACAATTACAAAGTTACCATTTCATAAATATAAATGAACTTTTAATCACAGATTATTTAAAAAAAAGCCCATGGGTCAGGGTCAGGTCCACCATAGGAATCAAACCCGGGCCTCCCGAATGTGGGCTACAAATGAAAATGCCCCAGAAATTCGTGAAAAAGAAAATGACCGGAAAATGTATCTAAATGTTAAAAAGTATCTTTATTATAAAAATATGGAACAAATGCATTTTGATTACCTATAAAAACCATATATACCTATCCAACGTATTTGTTCCAGAATGACTTAATATCCAATAAGCATCGTCTATGACTACTCAGAAATAAGATGACTTTTCTTCAAAATCCAGGCCCTAGTTATTAACTACACTAACCAGCATTTTGAAATTTTTTTCTTGCTGCAAGGGATTTGACATGTGATCTAACTAATTTTGGGTTGCTGAATACGAATCCATTATTCATGTCTATGTATCACATCAGGTTTTCTTGCAATAGGTATTCCAAAATAAGAGATATAGGAATGAAAAGTACTGAACAAATTATGAGTTTGGAAATATAGTGAGAAAATATTGTGATATTTTGTAAACAGTCCACAACATGTATATTCCACAATTGTTTAAGGGGAGGCATCGGTGAAATTTTGTTAAAAATGGCAAAAAACCACATTTTCTGTTTTTTGTGTTAAAATTATGTTTAAACATCATAGTTTCAGAATCTGCCGTCAGTTAGGCCCTAGCGCCATTTAAAGAACCACTACGTCATTATTTAAATGCCCATGTGCGGGTGGGCATGGCCATTTATATTGCCTTTGCTAGTGTGTTGCAAAGAAATGGATGGAATTCTCACGTTTAAACTACGTGGTTTGATTCTGTGACTGTAGTAATGTGCAGAGACATCTTCTGGAGTTTGTGGAAGCTACTGAACCTCTCTGCTACCATTTTTCATATATAATTTCCCACTTACTACTTCTGAAAGTAAACAAACATTTCTACTGACATGTAGTGTTTGTGAAATATGGTTTACATGCAAGTGAAAGCTGTGGATAGCAGCTTATATTAAATTAATATTGTTTAGAATAGGAATAAAGCCTGATTTAACATTATATTGCTTTCCTGTTGCAACAGTCGGTATATAATTCATACCAGGTTAGGTTAGGAGTACAGTGGCTATTTTGAAGGAAAATATAATGAAACTTTAAGGTTTGCTAGTCATAATAATAAGTAATGATACTAGAATGCTCTGCTTGAGGTAAATGTTAAGTGAAAACATATTACAGCCCAAGAGTTACCAGTGATTCTAGTAGGTCACCTTTTGATGTAAATAGAAGAATGGTTGATGTATTTCTGGACATTGGTAAGTGTCGTATTTCTATGCAGAAGTTTTGTATGACCATGGGTATGAATTGCATGAACTATTCTACTTACAATTTCCATCTCATAGACAAACATAAAGAGATTAGTTAGTACTATTCTACTGGAGAGTTGCATCAAAGGAGAAGCCAAAATGCTAATGAAAGTTTGCATGGAGTAAATGTCACAAAGAAGTTTCTGTATTAAGAAAGAAATTGCAAATTGCAGTGATTGCAGCTGTTCGTGAATTTAATATGGGTTATAAAGCTAGTCTAAATGTTAAGGCAAAAGTTGCAGCAAGCAAAGTAAGTTTTGTTAGCAAGAAAATTGGCAGTATTAGGGATAGGTGAAAGCTAAAACAAAGTGCTCAAAGTTCATTGAGCAAATATAAATCTGCCAAGAAGCAGTTAAAAGTGACTAAATTAAAAGAAGAAGAGGATAATAAACTAGCTCAGTGGCCTTCATATAGTACAGGAGAGTTTTGAAACAGAAAAAAATGTTTATATTTAGAGCTTCTAACTAGATTTTTCTTCGTGTCCAACTTCTAGCATTTTTTAATACTGCTAATACTCCAGACACTAAAGTTTTCCATGAATTTCTTTAAGTTTTGCATATATGTATATTCCTAGATAAGTTTTCAATAAAATTGGTATCATTATGGCTGTATATTAAAAATTTAATAATGTTTGGTATCGAAAACAGAAAATTGAAAAATTCAAGAAAATTCTATCATATTCCTTAAATTTTCTCCTCCAGAACCACTAGACAAGGGCAAACGAGTATATACATGTATAGTTTTGTAACTATTATGTAAAGGAACCAGAATCCAAAGTTCCAATCATTTATAACAAAAATTGCAAAGAAGAGAAACAGAATTTTTGTTACATCCTCCAATGTTAAGTCATATCGGACGATGAATGAAATATGTGAAATGATGCTCAAATGTATCCGAGGTCCATGGAGCTTAGAGTTACCCGACATTCATATTTCAGGATAAGGGAAAACCCCGGAAAAAACCTTATCCAGGTAACTCGCCCTGACCGAGATTCAAACTCGGGATCTATTGAACGTGAGGCAGACATGCTACCATATACGCTACCAAGGCGGGCAATGTAAAGAAACTACAGCAAAAAATTAAATTATCATTTTTTTTTTTTTTGAAAAAACATTGTAGATAGAAAAATTATAAAAAAAGAGCCAAAGATAACCAAATTAAAGAGAAAGAAGACAATAAGATAGCTGTAGGGCCTGCATATGATGCATGGAGTTTTCAAAGTAAAGTAGTGTAATTTCTATTTACATCTTTAAATTCATTTTTCTCCACTTTCAATTTTTGAACAGTTTTGTATCTTCAAAATGCCCCAACTTCTGCAATTCTCAACAAATTTGTATTAAACTTTGAATACATATTCTTAAATATATGTTTAATAAAAGTTGGTATTTTTGTTGATTTAAATTAAATAGTTTATTTATTATTGAATTTTAAATCTCAAAATTGCAACAACAACAAAAATTAATATATTCACACAACATTTTTTTCTCCAAAAATACTTGATACACAGTTTAAAAGTATAGCAACTTTTGTAACTGATGTACATAGAAACCTGAATCTAACATTTAAAGTTTCTAAAAGAAAAACTGTATGACATGGGACTTTTTCTGTAACATACAAAATTCATACTATAAAAAGCACTAAATATTTTTTTTTTTTAAAAAACTATTTAAGATAGAAAGATGAATTTTGAAAGCTTAACTAGATTACCTATTCCCCACCTAATGACAAAATTTCAAGTAGTTGTGATGTAAACTCTGGATTTTAGCAATTTTCACAGATGCCTCCCCTTAAAGAGTGAGCCAAATAAACACAAGTTTCATCTATATAAATGCCAATACCTAGGGTTGAACCAGAATCTTTTGGTTCAAGCATTGTTGAAACAAAGAAGTTCATGATTTGTGCTCTAGCAATTAATAGTGACCAAAGAATACATGAAGAAGGCAACGTATACTGAAACAACACCAGAAGATGTTATTACAGGAAAACATTGTCACCTTTAGTGTGAAGAGTCCTAGATGTTCGCTTTGAATGACTTGGCTGCCCAGTGTCTTGCTGCTGCATGTTTACCATCTCTTTACAAACACCAACAGTAATTGGCCATCATTGCTATATCCCACCTACCCTGGTAACTGCTTTCTGCCTCCTTGATATCTTGGTGAACTCTCTCCCATCTCTTCACTTACAGCCGCAAGGTTTTTTCAGGAAAGCGACCAAGATGAGAATGAAAGAAGTGTAGTTTTAGGCTCATTCTATACGCCAACTCCTTCATGTGATCCAACATCGTTTTCACTACTGTTTCATACTGTTCACTCTTTACGTTTCACAGGAACTTCGTTATGGCACCTCTCATTGAAACCCATGCAGCAAATTCTACAGCATTCGTTGTCTGTTCAAAGTTTGGGTCATTCAGCAGTTTCCTAATTTGTGGCCCATCAAAAATGTCTTCATTGGCTTTTTCATCTGGTAAATGTGGAAACTTGCTTGCAATATACTGAAAACAGAACACATGCAAGTCATTACACACATTCCACCTGTGCTCATATTTGATTTTGTCCAAAACAGTTTGCATTGAGAGATAATTTTCCTTTGGTGAAACGGAATGTTCCACAGGTATCCAAGCTTGAATGTTTCCATTATGAAGTAGTATAGCATTCAAGATACTTTTAGAGGAATCCACAAACAGTACTCACTCCGAAGCTGTTGTATCAGTACAGGAATGTGACGACAGTAGGTCAGATTATCTTCCTTCTTGAAATACTTCCTGAACTCCTTATCTCTGTCTGTACCAGGAAAAGGTAGTTCCAGGGGCAAGAAGATTTCTTAGTTTCAATCATGAACCTAGCAGCTCACTTTTTCATTTCATCACAAACAATTCTAAAAATAGACTGATATCGGAGAGTTCAATGGAATGGTGTTGACAAGCGCATAAAAGAATAGCAAAGCAAAGCTACACTAACAGCCGATTTGCAGTTATTGCAAAGCAGCACGGAGCCAGTGACAGATTTTAAGGTAGTAAATCATGATTAGCATGAAAATTAGACATAATAGAGGAAAACCAGTGACATTTCTTAAATCAAGAGACCTTATTTAGTAATAATCGCTTATTAGATGCTTTGCAGCAAAAATCATGTTGGCTTGTGTTATTCACTTATAGACGCACCACAAATGCTTGAAACTTTACCTAACTTACTTTAGGGCTTTCAAATAACTATACAAGATGAAGAAAACATGGAACTTTAGCCGTAACTTTTAAATGGATCAATAATACCCATTTTATATATTACATATATTAAGTGTTATTGTATTTGCCTATAAATTCTCAAGTTTTCATTGCAGAAAAATATTGATTCAACAAATTTTAGATATAAAGGACTATCGGTATGGTCAGGTTTGTTAGGTAGTGTTGGTATTTTCACAGCTTTCATGTTTTCACGGTTGGCAACGCTCTAGAACACCCCATGACCATTCAAATACATGGCAACAGGAAGATACAGCTGCTTAGCCAGAATGTGTTTGTATTAAGTTTTTCCCTCAAGATACAGCTCAAGCTATTAATCCGCTGGGTTTCTTGGGGTTAGCTTCAGAGATTTACGGACTGTCGTTCCCGCAACTGCTTTTCACTGTTGTAAAAATAGCCGAAATTTTACCAAACATTACACGGCTACTGTTTGCCGTTTAGGACCCTCAGTTTTTCAGCTAGGCTAAAACTCGTTGTTACGCGGTATTAATTATCATGTCAGCTTTGCCGTTGCGAAACGCATTAGCTAAAGCAACAGAAAACAAATAAGTTTTGTGTCCAAGTACAGCCGCATAATGTATACATTTATAATTTTATTTTTTGATTTACGTTACTTACCCTATATTTAGGTATGTTTATTTCCTTCTAACATGAATAGCACAGGTAATCTGGATATACAAACAGATTAACAGCAGCTGACAGTCCACTAACTTTGTTAAACCATTACAGTGCACATTCACACATGCACAGTGCCATTGCCAACATAACGAAAAAAAAAAGGATTATTTATATGATACGAATATGTTACATGTTCTGTGCCTAAAAGTAGACGTTTTGCAAGATATCAAACTCTCACTCCCATTCTCCTGTTCTAAAAATTGAATGGGATAAAAGTACTTCCATACAACTTCTCTTTCTCTCCAAAATTTAGCACCTAAACCTACTCCTGAAGTAAACAGAGTTAATAATGAGGTTCTCTTGGCTCCAAACAGATACTTTTTAAATGCATCTGGTGCCAGATTCATGTAATCAATCAATTTTCTGTAGAAGAAAAATTTTGTTAAAGTTTAATTTGGACGTGTGTCCCCACAGCTCGATGCCATAAGAAATGTGTGAATATATTAATGCAAAATACACTAACTTACCAATATCTAATGATAGAAATTTGGCTAAATATTGCAACACAAAAAGTCCTTATCTTACTTTACTTTCCAGTTTTTCAATGTGGTTGTTCCAAGTTAACTTGTCATCAAGGATTAAACATAAAATGTTTACAATTTTTACACAATGGACTAGACTACTGCCTATATTAAGCTGAAGTTCTAAAGGACGTTTCTTAAAATAAAATTAATTCGCTTTCTTGTACATTAGTACACAACCTGATATCATTAAAATACTGTGCCACAATATTGGAGGTCAAATTTGCATCGATTTCTAGATTTAGTAAGTCGCTGTTGCTGAAACCCAGTGTGGCATCGTTTGCATAAAAACTTAAAGCTAAATTACGCTGTACCACGGTTTTATATCGTTAATATACAGAATAAACAATAAAGGTTCCAAAATATACCCATGGAACACGCCAGACTGTACCTCTACAGGTTTTGAAACAAAGTCACCTTGTTTAAATTTCAGTTGTACATATTGTGTTCTGTTAGACATGCAGAATTGTATCAGATTATTACTTAGACCTCTGGGTCCAACACGTTGAAGTTTATTTAATAGAACTTTTGTATCGACACAATCGAAAGCTTTTAATAAATCTAATAAAACCGCAGCTGCAAAATTACCTGCATCAATGTTATCAATTATATACTCAAGAAATATTGAAGTTGCAGATATGGTAACTTTTTCATGGTGAAATCTAGTTTGGTAGTCTGATATGGAGTGAAAGCAAGTTAGTATTCTATTTATATCACACAACCTGTATAGCTGTGTTCTTAAACTGTATAAATTCATATGACGTGGTTCTTTTGTGTATTTAACACTATACTGAACTGAAAATAAATAAATAAATAAATAAATAAATAAATAAATAAATAAATAAATAAATAAATAAATAAATAAATAAATAAATAAATAAATAAATAAATAAATAAATAAATAAATAAATAAATAAATAAATAAATAAATAAATAAATAAATAAATAAATAAATAAATAAATAAATAAATAAATAAATAAATAAATAAATAAATAAATAAATAAATAAATAAATAAATAAATAAATAAATAAATAAATAAATAAATAAATAAATAAATAACTAAATAAATAAATAAATAAATAAATAAATAAATAAATAAATAAATAAATAAATAAATAAATAAATAAATAAATAAATAAATAAATAAATAAATAAATAAATAAATAAATAAATAAATAAATAAATAAATAAATAAATAAATAAATAAATAAATAAATAAATAAATAAATAAATAAATAAATAAATAAATAAATAAATAAATAAATAAATAAATAAATAATCTGTTTACATACGCAAGGTCATCGAAAGTAAACAAGGCAGTGAACTTTTCAAAACAAACTTTATTTTGTGCAGTATGCACCATTATTATCAATAACATATCTCCATTTCTCAGGAAGCTTATCAATTCCATTTTTCCAAAATCTTGCAGTTTTCTGGTTGACGAACTCTTCTGCGGCGAGTCTGCAATCCTCCAAAGAAGTAAGGCGTTTGCCATTAATGAAGTTTTGCAGGGATCGGAATATATGATAGTCGGATGGGGCAATGTCTGGAGAATAAGGCGGGTGAGGTAACACATTCCAGTCGAAATCCCGTAATTTCTGACGAGTTACCATAGAAGTGTGTGGTTTGGCATTGTCTTGATGAAAGACGATTCCACCATTAGATGCTAATTCTGGCCTCTCCAGGAGGAAGAAATTCGTAATAAATGATTCCTTTCCAGTCCCACCAAATGCACAGCATAATCTTCTCAGGATGAAGCCCTGGTTTAGGAAATGAGAGTGGTGGTTCCCCTTTCTTTCGCCATGACTTTCTCTTTCGGATGTTGTTGTACACAATGCTCTTTTCGTCTCCTGTAACCAGCTGTTTCAGAAAAGGGACAGTTTCGTTGCGTCTTATCAATGCGTCACAGATGGAAACGCGCTGAACTAAATTCTGTTCACTCAGTTCGTGCGGAACCCATACATCCCGAAGATTTACGTAACCAAGTTTCTTTAGGTGCCTGGCTACAGTTCATGAGATAAGTTCAGCTCCTGACCTACCTCCCGAGTTGTTATTCTGGGGTTCTTCGTAACCATGTCCTTTATCCTTTCCTCATCCGTAACCACAGGTCGTCCAGAACGAGGTTTGTCTTTCACAGAGAAGTTCCCAGCTCGAAATCGAGTAAACCATTTTTGATATGCCCGATTCGTCACTGCATCTTCTCCGTAAACAGCACAAATTTTCCGTTGAGTTTGTGAGGCGGTTTTACCTCTACGGTAATAAAACAGCATTAAATGTCGAAAATGTTCCTTCTTGCCTTCCATATTAACATTGACAAGTTACAGCTCCACACTGTTGCATCCAAAAACTCCTACTGAAGTTTGGTTACCAATTCTTACATAAGTTAACCTATTTACCTTTGGCCATGAGGTCGCTGTTGTTTGTGTTCATAGCATTCTTTTCAATTATTGTATTTGTAAACAAACCCCATATTGTTAGGCAACTTCTTTGACGTGAGTAATGGGGGCATGCAGTGTTCTCAGGAGTTCTTAGTCGTAAACACGTAACAAGAATCGAACAAATATATGAGACAATCGTTGCTTTGAAGATACAGGTGGTACATACATTATCTTCTCCTGCTGAGGCTTAGGCAGTGTCCTTTCCTTAATATTAACTGCTTCACTGTTCAAACTGGTAGACTTTGACTCTGCTGGTCTAAGTATATTTGGTTCGACACTTAAAAGCTCTCTGCTCACTGCAACACTCAACAAATGCTCGTGTTGCCATGCCTAAAAAGAATACTCATATGCCGTCATTCTAACCTTCAAATATTTCAAAATACTTGATACTGACGCCGAACTGCATGCCGGTGTAAACCAGTGGTTGAAATTGCAGGCGACAGATTTCTACAGAGAGAGTATTGACAAACTTTTGCCACGGTATGATACATGTCAGAATGTGAATGGTGATTGTGTAGAAAAATAACATAAGAGTGTAGCTTTGAAATGTATATAATAAACACTGAGTTTTTCAATCTGTGAATTGTTTATTTAAAAACATCTGTTACTTTCTGGACGGCCATCGTATTTCTTCTCTGTGCAGTATGGTTGTGGTTGGCTGTTCTTGGGGCTCTTTATTGGTTTGTGGCTGCAGTAACAAGTTAATGCAAACAAATTCTATTTAATGCTTCACAATGAATTTCACATTGATTTGATGCGCTTGATTTGCTAACTATATGATGATTTCATTTTCCTAGTCAACACGCCAAAGAAACTCAACAAATACAGCACTGATACATCTAATTTATAAATTGGTTTGGCGTACTCCTGAAATAGAAGTAATACCTTATTGTTCACTTTCATTTGTTTCGTCGGTTTTTCGGGGAATAGAACCTTTATATGCCTGAGGTCATCCTTAGAAGACTAATGTTATGATTTTCTCAATTACGAAGCATTTTCCTCCGATGAAAATTAAGAGAAAAAAAAACCTCGTCACATATGACCATAAATGTGCATTATACAGTACCCTGTGCATCATCATCATCATCATCATCATCATCATCATCATCATCATCATCATCATCATCATCATCATCATCATCATCATCATCATCATCATCATCATCATCATCATCATCATCATCATTAAGAAAAAATGAACAGCATGCCCCATTACAATATATTACTACATGCTTTATCTTCCGAGACATCAGTTCAGAACGACTTGCGGTGCATTAGCCATAGTACATTGTTCTATTACTACGTCTGAAACTTTTATAATACTGTTGAACCACTTATTTTAGATGTTAAGTATAATAATTTCTCAAGCACTTCGCTTCTGAACTTATGTCGTTCACAATGATTCATTTATTTGAACATAACAATTTTATTAATAAAGTATTTAAAAGATGGCTTCATTTATATTGATATTATCACAATCACATCACAACATTATCACAATTCATTATTATTATTATTATTATTATTATTATTATTATTATTATTATTATTATTATTATTATTATTATTATTATTATTATTATTATTATTATTATTATTATTATTATTATTATTATTATTATTATTATTATTATTATTATTATTATTATTATTATTATTATTATTATTATTATTATTATTATTATTATTATTATTATTATTATTATTATTATTATTATTATTATTATTATTATTATTATTATTATTATTATTATTATTATTATTATTATTATTATTATTATTATTATTATTATTATTATTATTATTATTATTATTATTATTATTATTATTATTATTATTATTATTATTATTATTATTATTATTATTATTATTATTATTATTATTATTATTATTATTATTATTATTATTATTATTATTATTATTATTATTATTATTATTATTATTATTATTATTATTATTATTATTATTATTATTATTATTATTATTATTATTATTATTATTATTATTATTATTATTATTATTATTATTATTATTATTATTATTATTATTATTATTATTATTATTATTATTATTATTATTATTATTATTATTATTATTATTATTATTATTATTATTATTATTATTATTATTATTATTATTATTATTATTATTATTATTATTATTATTATTATTATTATTATTATTATTATTATTATTATTATTATTATTATTATTATTATTATTATTATTATTATTATTATTATTATTATTATTATTATTATTATTATTATTATTATTATTATTATTATTATTATTATTATTATTATTATTATTATTATTATTATTATTATTATTATTATTATTATTATTATTATTATTATTATTATTATTATTATTATTAATGTTGCATTGCTTACAATACTACAATACTACATCCTCTACTTAAAATGCTTTTATGTATATTTATTATTTACTTGCTATACTTTTACATCTTAGTCTTTGCAGTTACAATATTAATAATACTTTTCTGTATTACTGCTTGTCAGTGCACCAGCTTATTTAATTATAATAAAGTTAATTATTTACATTTTGAGATGTTTCTGAAATTGCTGCTTCTGTCTACACATTTAATTGTACTTCTAAGAATATGGCTGTGTGCCTATTAAGATCCCATTCTTATACTAAGTACGTTGAACAATTACTCCATATGCAATTGTTTTATCTTGTAAACTACTACCTAATATGTACCTAGCACTAACTTATTACTATTCTTATAACTGTGAATATTTACAATATTTAAAATTTCCTCGTTCATAGTTTCTTATCTACTGTACTTTATATGCAGTGTTTATACTATACTATTCTATTTAAAATGTTTTGAAGTCTATTGCTGCTATACTTTTTAGTTTGTTTACAATGTTTTGCAGTGAGCTCATCTGGTTCAACTGCGCCGTGGCGTAGTGAACTAAGGCATCATGCCTTGGTTCCCTGCCACGGAAAGCGGCCCGGGATCCATCCCACCCCTGGGTATAGGACCGGTGCCCACTCAGCATCGTCAGGAAATTGAGTAGCTTACGACAGGTAAGCGGCCCGGGTCACGAAAGCTGGTAGGGAATGCTGAGATGCTGACCACATCTCCTCCCCGTATGTATTGGATGATCGCGCACCTGTACCTTGCGTATATGGGCGTGAGGCCGGCCCCCAAGTTGGCAGATCCTAACCCTATATAGGCTGTTGCACACTGGGTTATCTGGTTCAACTGGCCATTTTTCACGATTCACTGCTAGCTCTATTCTTAGGGCGTCCCTCTGGGCTGTCGTTTTCTACATTTGTAGTTTAGATGTTCATCAGTTTGGGCCTCTTGAAGACAGGAACATATAGCATCATGTGGAAATAGAATTTTAGTATGCCATGCCCAGTAACCATTGCAGCAAAGGAAGCCGTCATAGTGATCTTCTCTTTCATTCTCTGATGAACCGATGACAAGGTCTTGAAGACAGCCACTTTGGCTATACTCGTCTCTTCCTCCTGCCACTTCCTTAGTCCTTGCTCTTTATTTTTCCCATAATAACAGCTTTTGGTTGTTTAGTGTATATGTCTATATTCCTTTTCAGCTGCTTCCTTGGCTAGTTTGTCTCCCTTCTCATTTCCCTGGAATTCCCACATGAGGTTTAATCCATCCAAAATGAATTTTCCAGTTGACTTCCTTGGTTTCTTGACTTCTCGTCTGATAAGCTCTATTATATAGCTGAGGCTGTTATTCTTCTTTAGTAAGGTTATGGTAATTTTGCTATATGTTAAGACTGCCACTGTTCTTTCTTCTCATACACTATTTAGGACCTTAAGTTGGGTTATAGCTTTTAGAATGGCCTTTGTTCGGAAAGGGTGATTGAACAATTACCATGAAGTCTATTCTTTATGGTATAAATTAATGTGCCCTGTTTGTAAACTGCAGCTGCCGCTTCCACTTTGCCTTGAATTTTACTTCCATCTGTGCATATTTCCATGGCATATGAAAACGTAATGTTTACTTCTCCCATTAATATTCCAACTTCTCTGTGCGGCAAGTATCTTAGTCCTAGTGGTTTGTCATAATCTTCGGAGTTGCTTTGCTTTGATGTGTTGCTCTGTGAATGTCCACAGGTTCGAATATACTGGCACCTATAGAAACGATTCCAGCAACAACGTAAAATGCTTCAAAATATAATGTTCTATGAACTTTAGCCATTTTTATGTTAATTAGTCTCTGAATCCTCTGTAGTGTTAAAACGTTCTTCTGTTTTTGTATAGTCATATGCCAATATTGGTATTAGTACTTCTTGTAAATGGTTTTCAGAGCACAGTGGCCTAATCCCCATTGTACTTTTGCCGTTCTACTGAGCATATTTACTAACCGTGTTGCTTTTTCTGTTATTTTGTCAATATGTTTTCCAAAATTTGGTTTTGCATCAAAATATATTCCTAAATATTTTAATTCTCTAACTTGTTCCATTATCATCTGAATTAGATGTATTTTGGTATTTGCTGCGGGGACTTGTCTCTTGTTTGAAATTAGTAAGACTTTTGACTTGCTTTCATTAAATTCAACTTTGTTTTGAGTAGCCAATTTTGAATTTTTTAAATATCTGAGTTGGCATAATTTTCTGCTTCTTTTCGTGATGTCCTTTATACAGGATTACTAAATCTTCTGCAAAAGCAACAATGTGAGAGTGTATTGAAAAGTTTAAGTTTAACAAAGCATTGTACAACACATTCCAGAAGCCTGGTCCACAGCATGATCCCTGTTAACATCTTTTGTTAACTTTCTGTACCACATTGTAAGATTTTGTCTGTAGAGTGGTATATCTGTTGCTGAACTTCGTGTCAACTGATTAAGATTTTTAGGATATTTCAATTCCTTTAAATTGTTTAAAATACTTGGCCACCAGGACGCATTAAATGCGCCTCTTACATCTATGCTGACTATAGTTACACATTTCTTTTCCCTTTTGCTTTGTGAAATGAAGTTTTAACATTCATTGCAGCATTCGCCATTGCTTTTTTTGGCGTAAATCCACACTGAATAGAATTCATCAGGAAGTATGAGTGTGAATTTGATGTAATATTCTATTGATAAGGAGTTTTCCGAGTACTTTTCCTCCTATATTAATTAGGCATATTGGTTAGTATTTGGAAATGTCTGTGCTGTGATCTTTGCCTGGTTTGGTAATTGATATAATTGTTGTTTTTCATATCTTTGGAAAGTATCCCTTCAATAGGCATTCATTACACATTTTCGCTATAAAGTTAGGAAATAAGTCTAAGACCCTTAAAAGAATCATCATCATTATCATCATCATCTCATCATCATCATCATCATCATCATCATCATCATCATCACCATCATCATCATCATAATCATCATCGTCGTCGTCGTGGTCGTGATAGTTTTAATTGATAAATGATATTTATTTAATATTTATTTATAAACACTTTGCACATAAAATATAAATTAGAGTTGACATAATGTAACAAAACATCTGATAAAGTAGACAGAAGAATAAGCTTCTTTAAGGATAATTTGTACAGGTATAAGTAGAGAATATGCAACTCATTAGGTATGCCTTACCCAAAGGAGAATCCTATAAATACAAGTACATATAGTAAACTTAACTACTGTGACTTTCGAATGAGATGATGTTTGCCTTGAATGTTACCAGGGCAGCAACCAATCAAAGTTCTGCGGTGTTGTCATATTGCATTCCCCGTAAGTGGGGTGTGATGAGCAGCAAGTGAATCCATCTTTAATAAGTACTTATTGCGGTAATACAGAAATTCAAATGTTGCAAAAAGTGAACCAAGAGGGAAGATAGGGAGTAGTGTTTCTAACATTGCCGTAAAACCCCTATTTTAATACAAACAAATAATTTTACCATATATTCTAACCTTGTACAGCAACGTAAGCACTGAAATAAACATCATTATTGGTTTAATTGTATTCATATAGGTATGTGTGTAGTATAACTGTATTACTCGGAACTGAAATATAAACGATAGGCATTGTGTGCTGAAAGAATTACTTTGAGCAAGCCACGGCATTTACCAAATTCGAGAGAGAGAGAGGGGGGGGGGGGAGAGAGAGCAAATAGTACACTTGTTAGCCTGTAGAATGCTTCACATGCATAACGTCAGCCGTCAAATGATACGTTTATATTTATAAATGCCTCGTTTATTTGTCTAGAGAGGTCAAATCGGTAGTATTCATCTCTTCCGTTTAAAAACCATGAAAAAGCGTGTGAGCTAGATCAACCTGCAATTGAAATGAGAGAGAAGGTAATCCGCGTTCTGCTTTACCACTGCCAATACAATACATATGAGTTAGTGTTGACTCAAATAAAACGGAGGTTTACAAACAAAAATAATACTAATAATACTCATTCAAACCTCAGGCTACACACGGCTAGTGTGAAAGAAATGATTATTTTTTTATCAATTTACCTACAATAAAAATATAGTGGTTTAATTATGAAGCCTGGGACTTCAGTACTTACAGCATAGTAAGTCGCCACAGAAAGTGCATGTCTCATAGCACAGTGTCGCGAACGCATTGTTGCGGCGAGGCGGCACGACCGACGCATTCAAAGAGACGGATAGTGAAGTGAGGAGATAAAAGCTTGCCGAAACGGCGGGGGGAAGGAGACGGATTTCTGGAGAGTTCGTCTTTCTTCTAACGCCGTCCTGGTTGTTTGAGAACATTCCACGAATTTCCGGAAGAGCGAGTAAGCTATAAAGGGAAGCTGCCACCCGCCACTGTGGAACAGTTGTTAATTGGACTCGTGTGTGCGAACAGCTGTGTTTCGAGAGTGAACTTTGTTTGTGGTCGATGACCTTGAAAGTTGTATTGTGTATGTGACGTAATTCTGCTACTTAAGGGTGGACCAAAGAGTGTCTCTACGGAAATAAAGAGCAATTTTTAGTGTTTCTAACCTGGACTTTTAATTTCACGAGCCTACAAAGTCACAATATGAGAACCACTAGTGGTTTACCGTGAAACATACGAGTCAGTTGGATAATTTAAAGTCATATCGACACGTTGGCCATAGCAACTCAGTGGTTGAGAGCAACCACACGGAAAGCGGGAGATCCGTGGCTCGAATCCCAGCTATGGCATTGAATTTTTCAGTCTGGCTCTACTCATTCAAACCTCCGCCTACACACAGCTAATGTAAAAGAAATGATTATTTCCATCAATTTACCTAAAATAAAATCATACTGGTTTAACTATGAAGCCTGGGACCTAAGTACTTACAGCACAGTAAGTCGCCACAAAAGCTGCGTGTCTCATAGCATATGAGAACCCCTAGTGGTCTACTGGACAATTTAAGGTCATATCGGCACTTTGGCCATAGTAGCTCAGTGGTTGAGAGCAACCGCACGGAGAGCGGGAGATCCGTGTTTTAAATTCCGGCTATGGCATTGAATTTTGCAGTCTGGCTCTAATCTTTCAAATCTCAGTCTACTCACGGCTAGTGTGAAAGAAATTATTATTTCCAAAAATAATACTTTTAAACTGACTGTCGCTGAACGACTTATCACGATGAAATTGACAAGGTAACACAAGACTGGGAAAACAGCGTTGGATATGCAGATAAGCTACCAGAAGACAAATTTTCGAAAGGAATGGCACGCGACGTGATTTTACACACTATCATAATAAATTTGCTATTATCTAATCCAATGGATTAGAAAAACAGGCAAATCATAAGCTTTAATTATAATTATAGTCATAACATTTAAAATAAATGCATAATATGCTACTATCCATGTTCCAATTTTGATTTCAGTAGCTACATTATTATAAAAGTTTGGCAAATGCAGGTTGGGTTCCCTTCGATTAACCCAAGGAGACTGGCATGATTAGAGTGCGAGATAAGGGCAATATGAAGATTGGGGCATAACTAGTAGGCAACGCTGAGCGCGCAAACGCATATCTTTCGCCGCGGTCGAGATCCTTTCCCATTTTAATATAATAAGCTTGTTCTTGTTGAGAATTCTAAAGTTATGAATTGTACCCATTAGGCTATTAACCACAGTGTTCCATTCAAGTGCCGCCTCAAGGAACTTTGTTGTATGTCGACGTTTTGTAGTTATAGTTGCTACGAAAGGAGGTCCCTAGTCTGAAAAGAATATCGGTTGGCTCTAAAATCTTTGAATCCTGGGCTCATTTGAGCATTATTTCATTTATCGTTCGATGTGACTTCACATTGGAGGCCATAAATTAAAAAAAGACATCCATTCGTTAAGTGTTGTTCCAGGCGCGTTTTTAAAATGAAATTGTAGTCAGGTGAACTGTATGCCCAAGCCAGAGTAAACCGGATGTTTACCTTCTGTTCAAGAAGTTTCTAGTTCGAATCTCGGTCAGGGTGAGTTATCTGAATAAGGTTGTCTCCAGGCATCGTTTATTCTGAAAAATGAATGTTGGATAAATATAAGTGTTATCATTCCTCGGCTAATTTGAGCCATTTTACCCATTTCATTCATTGTCCGATATGACAAAGCTGGAAGACTAAAAAAAAAAAAAAAAAAAAAAAACGAAAAAAACGAAAAGAAAAAAAAAACGAGCCAGCTTCGGTCCAAAACGTGTAGGACTAGAGCTTATCAACTCTGTGTATCCGCCAGTTCTTTTGTGCCTACTTTCCGCTGAGAACAGCAGTTAGAGAGTGCAAATCCTCCACACACATTCGCTTTCTCACCAACATTTTGACTCTGATAAACTGGTTTGAAATTAAGGCGAGAAATGAAGGGCTCAAAAGTCGCGTGAAAGGGAGTAACTAAGCAAACTTTCGCCTAGTGGCCAAGAAAAATAGCGAAAAAAATCACTTTAGACAGTTTGCTCGGAATGGAACCAGTGTTTTCTATTGTGAATCTCAGGGTTTCTTCTGAGTCACCCTACTGGGTAAGTGTTTTTCTTTCCTTTAAACTAACGAGATTACTTTGGAAATATTTTATTTTCATGGAATTTAACCTGCTAAAAACTACTTTGCCTTAGTTTGTGAGTGCGCTTGTGATAAACATTTGTTTTTATCTCCTTGTCACAAAAAGGTATGGAATGAATGGGGTGTACCTGTCACCGGCGTGACACTGCAACACTTGTGTAGCTTTTTCTGCACTTTGCGTCGATATTGTCTGTCTAAAGAGTTTTAAATACTTCTATTTGTGTTCAAAATACTTTCAAAATATATCAAATTGTCGTTAAAGTCTACTTTCAAAATACATGTTACAGTGCATAGAGTGCCTCTTATCAGTGCCTAAAATGCCTTCAAAACTGTTAACATGGCATTAACCTTTTAAAAGTTACCCTTAAGAGTAGCCCAGGCTTTTAAAATGCTTCTATCGTGTCCCAAATAACTTTAAGCTTCCCAAAATGGTTGTTGTGATGCTCTAATTTTCTGCATCAGTGCTTAAAATACCTCTACCAGGAACTCTTAAAGGCTTTCAAAATATCCTAAAACATCTCCACAAAACTATCTCTAAAGCGCTTCCAAGGTAGTGGTAAAGGTACCCTAAATACCAGTGAAGGTGCGTCCGCTAACATGTCCTGAAAACAGCTGTCTCCATCGCGCCTGAGCTGCCGCGTATTCTATGCCGCTCTTTGGGAAACCATTCATTTATGACTATGCTAGTATTCTAATTATACATGAAAAACCGTCGTTCATTTAAGCTTTACGCAGCTTCTTGGTTCTCATTCAGGACAGCAAGTACTAATACTGGGTGCGTATATTCCGAATAGAAGGGTAGAGATGGAATAAAGGCTTTCTGCTAAATTTTTGAATGTTTTCAGATTAGACTATCAACTGCGGGTTGCATAGGTACGAATAAATAGGGGCAGCTGACTCATCTGATATATAGTCACGATTTCAATTGGTAGTTAAAATTTGCAATGGATGATTTGAACACTAATTCTCGGAAAGTTACAGAAACATTGCAAATTAGACGTCAGCCAGATGGCGGTCTTATTAGTCATAAGTTTGCAGCTCTGTGCTTGTACAGCGATCATGGAAGCACAGAAGTTTGTGGAAAAATTTTAAGCTTAAAATTAGTAACCAACTAATGGAAGTACACAATAACCCACTATTTCTGTTTAATTCCTTTGGTGTCTTTTTTTATATTCTGTACAATTACTTTTTGTATTTGCTCTTGTTTACTAAGTTTAGTTATTTTGTTTGTTTGTTTACTATACTGTACCATTATCACATTCTCAGAATTAGAAAGCAGAAGGCTTTTCTTTCAAAACAAACCCCAGCGATTTTCCATCGCAGTAATTTCCTAACTGTCTTCAACTCATTTATTGAAAGCCTTTTTCCTGTTTATACGGTGTTTGCATAAGTTGTTATTTTTTAAAAAAGAATGTTTTAGAATAACGGAAGCTAGTTAAGCCATGTTTAATGTTAGGTCTCACTGTGTGAAATACTCCGCTTCATGACGACTGAGAGCTATTTTTATGTTTTAATGATCAATCAGCGTTACATACTTCAACGGAACTTATAATTAACTCATACAACGCTGGCTGTGAAAGCCTTAGGATTTATGGGAATACACAATATTTGAGTACCTCTCTATTTTATGAACTATAGACCAGTAGAACAGAGGAGCATGGGACGACCAAGAAAACGGTGGAACCAATAAAATAAATTAGTAGACTGCAATAGGTAGTAATGCCTAAAGCATGAAATTGATTATGATGATGATGATCTTTGAGGAAGACCGAAATGACTCCGAGAAATTTGAAGTTACACTTAGGTCATGCTCACATTGCTTGTGTTCTCATTACTACCACATGTAAACTTAGCATATTTATTGGAAATTAATTGTTCTTTCACACTGGCCGTGTGTAGGCTAAATTGTGGAAACGTAGAGTCAGAATGAAAAATTCAATGCCATAGCCGTGATTTGAACCACGGATCTTCTGGTTTCCGTCCAGCCGCTCTGCCATTGAGCTACTATGCCCAACGTGCCGATATGACATTAAATTCTCCAACTGACTCGTATTTTCCCGGTAAACCACTTAGGAGTTCTCATAAACACACGAGACAACTACCTTAATGGCGACTTACTATATAATAACTATAATAGCTCTACGTTTCCACAATTTAGCCTACACACGGCCAGTGTGAAAGAACAATTAATTTCCATTAATTGACCTAATAGTGGTTAACTATAAAGCCCGGACCTTAAAGAACTTACAGCGCAGTAAGCCGCCATTAAGGTAGTTGTCTCATGTGTTTATGAGAACTCCTAAGTGGTTTACCGGGAAAATACGAGTCAGTTGGAGAATTTAATGTCATATCGGCACGTTGGCCATAGTAGCTCAATGGTAGAGAGCCTGGATGGAAACCAGAAGATCCGTGGTTCAAATCCCGGCTATGGCATTAAATTTTTCATTCTGACTCTACGTTTCCACAATTTAGCCTACACACGGCCAGTGTGAAAGAACAATTAATTTCCAATAATTGACCTAATAGTGGTTAACTATAAAGCCCGGGCCTCAAAGTACTTACAGCTTAGTAAGTCGCCATTAAGGTAGTTGTCTCGTGTGTTTATGAGAACTCCTAAGTGGTTTACCGGGAAAATACGAGTCAGTTGGAGAATTTAATGTCATATCGGCACGTTGGCCATAGTAGCTCAATGGTAGAGCGGCTGGACGGAAACCAGAAGATCCGTGGTTCAAATCCCGGCTATGGCATTGAATTTTTCATTCTGACTCTACGTTTCCACGTTTTAACATATTTAATCACAAGCACCACTAAAAGTCATAATAATAAACATAAATCACTAACCTGTAATATATAACTGAAATTTTTACAATATTGCTACGTAGGGTGCAACGTTTTGCAATGGGGAGGGATATCTCCGTTAAGAAATCGAATAAATCTTTCACTTTTCACTGATAAGTATAATTTGGCATTACTTTTAGTTTATAGCGAGAGTAAGGAATTACTTAAGCTATTAAACCAACGCTATCAAGATTTAAAGTTGCATTCAATAACCTAAAGATGTGAACGTATTAATCTGTGATGTGAACAAAAACTATTCTAGACTTTTCATGTCATGGCCTTCCTCATAATTCGTTCATTAGTCTGGACAGCTGAAATTCGAACAGAATGCGAAACTGTTACTTCTTTTTCAACGGATTATTGTTCTCTTTGCAGGATTTGACCCCCCCCCCCCCATCAAGAACTTGTTAGGTAATGCAAGATAATGTATAGGTGTAATACAAACTAACCAGTGGGGCTACCACTGAGCACAAGTAGCATGCAATGCAAACGTTTTTCATTAGTTAAGATATAGCTTATTGTTTATTACAGGTGTGTGTGTTCTACTGTGTGGCTCTAAAGAGAATTGTGGAATGTTTGCATCTTGGTTGATAATAAAATAAAACGGTTTGTCGTGTACCTTGTTCAGCTTAAAGCAGGAGAAAGGATATGGCTTATCACTTTTTGCTTCCAATTAACTAAACCAGAAAAAGTGCATAAGCATTTGTGAACTAAGAGCAACAAGTACTGTTTTTAATCCTATCAAGGAAGAATTAATAACTCAACTTCTCATTTACTTCAATACATGACCTTGATACATGATTGATGGGGGACTTGCAACCATGCAACATGTCTCCCCCATGCACCTACACCATAATGGAAGGTCCAAATAAGAAATGCCCCACTAAAATGTTGACAAAAGTTGGGGAAAGTATTGCCCTTTTTCGTTAACAAAAATGGCCAAATAAAGTATAACTAATACCTTCTACTTTTTTTCTCCTTAACTAAGTGAAGCGTAGAATTTGAATTTAGCGCTATTCCTCAAACCTTTTTCTCCAATCCACTGGAGTAACAAGTTTCTAAGTCAACACTGCCGCCTTTTGCAAAATGGGGACATCGATGTGCGTATTAGACATCTTTCCTTAATTGAATTCTTGCATGTAGAAGGTGAAATGCCCATTCGCATTTATGAAAGGCTGAAAAATGTGTACGGTGATGCAACAATGGATGTCAGCACTGCTAGAAGATTGGTTCATCGATGTAACGAGCCTGCCTTGGTAGCGTAGATGGTAGCGCGTCTGTCTCACGTTCAAGAGGTCCCGAGTTAGAATCTCGGTTAGGGTGCGTTACCTGGATAAGGTTTTTCCGGGATTTTCCCTTATCCTGAAGGACGAATGTCGACACTGTTGGCTGATGAGCGATGCGGTGCGGTGGACCGATAACTGCAGTTACTCCACGCAACATTTAGTGAGTGGACGAGATCATTCGTACTGACTGCTGGGTAACAACGAATGAACTGTGTTGCATTTTGTTCCTCAGTAACGTCGATTATTCAACAAAAAGCATGGCGGGTGTTCTTCTTTTGCATGACAATGTAAAACCACACATCAGTCATCACACCGCTGAAGTGATTGTGAAAATTGGATGGGGAATCTTGCCTCATCCCCATACAGCTCCGACCTAGCCCCATCAGACTACCATCTGTTTTGGCCGCTAAAGGAAGCTCATCGTGGGATTCACTTTAAAGATTCAGAAGCAGTGAAAACATCTGTGCGTCAATGGCTTCGGAAGCAAGATCGTGCATTTTACCACACTGGATTACATGCTTTTGTTAAAAGGTGGACCAAAACTGTGCAAAAGGACAGGGATTACATTGAAAAGTAACAATTTAATCCTCAATGTTGTGGCTTGTATACTGTGTGATCAAAGTCTGATTTTTTTACAAATAAAAAGAGAACAAAATAGGAGGCATTGCTTACTGACTGGCCTATGTATATTTAAAAAATATTGATTTTTTTTGTAATTTGCGTCCTCCAACGTTAAGTCATATCGGATGGTGAACTAATTGGGTGAAATGATCCTCAAATGAGTCCAGGTCCATGGAGCTTAGAGTTGCCCGACATTCATCTTGAAGGATAAGGGAAAATCCCGGGAAAAACCTTATCCAGGTAACTCATCCTTACCGAGATTCGAACTCGGGACCCCTTGAACGTGAGGCAGACATGCTAGTGTGTAGTGTTTAACACCCGCTTTTACTACATACGGCACCGCAGGCGGTGACACTGATGATACATGAGATGAAGATGGAGCACCGGTTGAATGAGAAACAGGGGGAAACCGGAGGTCCCGGAGAAAACCCGCCCCAACGCCGTGTTGTCCACCACAAAACTCACTTGTGGTCGCCTGGGATCGAACCCGGGCCGCCTTGCAGACATGCTACCATCTACGCTACCGAGGCTGGAAAATACTGATTGTGTCCATTATATCACATTTAAATGGCATTCGGCGTGATTTAAGTAATCGAAATTCATATGGGATAGCTCGGGATTTCTGGTGCACCACTGTATCAGTAGTTTTCAAGGTTGAAAACGTTTTAATTTCTGAAATGTTAAACTGAAGATCTTAAAATTCCAAAAATGCATCTAAGTACAGTATTTTAGTGGTTATATTCTTAATCTATAATTGCAATGGCATGCTTTATAATTTGTCGAATAACTATAAAAAAATCCAGAAAAATAATCCTTAGATCTAAAGACAATCCTTAGATTGAAAAAATTCTTTTTAAGCTTATATTCAAGAAACTTTTAAATTATCTTTAAAAGTATAAAATATGCGGAAATGAATGTTAAAATATATTAAATATACATCCACAAAACAATGCTGTATCGATTTTTAAATTCCTTTTAAAATCCTGAAATTAAGTATTTTTGTGGAGGACTCCCTTAAAGACAAAATAAAGCAAATCAGTAATCCTTTTGACTGTAATCGGCTATCGCCTATGGGTAAAGAATTAATGTTCATTTTCTCTAGAGCAGAAGCTCCTTTACTCTAAGGTTAGGACTGTTGTGTACGTATCCTAAAAGCTTCATAAAATACATTGCCAAAGAATGAAAATGCACGTAACACGCGCGAATGTTTATCAGAAACAACGCTACTACGTCGAATTTTGCTGAAATAAAATAAAACATTGTATTTTGACTTTTTTTCACTTATTACTCAATTTTAAAACAACACAATGCTCATGTGAGAACCATTTCCAAAGGACAGCATCCTCTACCGTCTCCTTTCCTTCTTTGGTTAATACTGACATAGTATCTAATCATATGCTGCATATTGCAAGCTGGAGCCCGCCTCGGTAGCGTAGAGGGTAGCATGTCCGCATCACGTTCAAGAGGTCTCGAGTTCTAATCTCGGTCAGGGTGGGTTACACGAATAAGGTTTTTTCCGGGGTTTTCTCTTATCCTGGAAGAGGAATGTCGGGTAACTCTAAGCTCCATGGACCCCGGACGCATTGAGCATCATTTCACCCATTTCATTCATCGTCCGATATAACTAAAGTTGGAGGACGTAAATTAAAAAAAAATTGAAAGCTGGAAGTCGTGTTACTGACCAAGAATTTCCGAATAGTGGAATGGTTACTTGACACTTGAAGTGTTCCTTTGAAATGATCCCGACTCCTTCGATCCATCAATCTAGGTTTCTCTCTTTTTTTTTTTTTTTTTTTTCACAGCGAGGATTCCTGCAATGAAGCCGATGTGTTATTGTGCGTCAGAACTAACGAGGAAGGATGAGATGAAAGTACCCTCCATGTGGGCAGAACCGAACACAGGACATGGCACCGTCATGTTGGCTCCCTAAACGGTGTTGACAGTTTCTTCGCCATAGAGAACCCGCCACCAGCGAGCTAGTTCTGGCTGATCAAGCAAGCAGGCCGGTCCATTACAGCGCCTCCCCGCCCACCTCGGTAGCGTGGTGGTAGCATGTCTCTCACGTTCAAGAGGTCCCGAGTTCGAATCTCGGTCAGGGTGAGTTATCTGGGCTCATTTGAGCATAATTTCACCCGTTCCATTCATCGTCCGATATGACTTAATGTTGGAGAATGTAAATTACAAAAAAAAAAAAAAAAAAAAAAGTAACAACACCTCCCCTCGGCCCGACGCCGTATTTCCAAGTACATACTCCACTCTGGCTGCCCGGAAAGATTGGATTGAAAGAATGAAATGAAGGGAAGTGAAGCAGGAGATGTGCAAATATCCTTCACAACGTTCGCTAATGACACGCTAAAAACCCAAGGTCAGGGAGATCGGCCGCCGGAATCGAACCCCGACCTCCAGAATGTGAGCTACAGTCGATAGCACATGAGCCATTCCGCTCGGTTCACTAAAGCTTACTTACAAGTTACAAATCACAAAATATTTCAGGTGTCATGCACTTCATGGAGTGGCTCACTTGCCGAACCATAAAAACCACCTAATGCTCATTAGGACCCTCAAAGTGAAAAAGAAAAGATGATTCTTGCCAAGTAATAAAATAATTTCGTAAATATCTTCAAGTCAAATCAGAAGTTGGGGAGACATTGCGACAAACTCTTGGAGAAACGCCTTGAATATTATTACCTATTCCTCATTCCCAAATCAATGAAGGGCAATACACAACTGGCCTTTGAAAACGTTCTGCCGAGTTCAACTTCGTAGAAACTATGCAATGTTATACAGAAGGATTTGTTTGTTTTTTTTTTTTCCTCAATTTATACCGAATCTTTAAAGTATGTATCACAGTTATACGTTTCTTGAAGTCACATCATCTTCTCAATGTAACATATTCATCTGACGAACCGTGTAGAATTATGCCCATTTTAAGCACTTTTTGAGACAAACTGTACTCTTGTACAAAATATTCTTACCAGTGCTTATTGCCGTACTTTAAGTTAATTAAGATAAACTTTTGCAAACGTGATCTCCTTGCCAATTTTTTTGAAGATTTTTTTTTTTTTTAAGGTATTACACTGGACTTTAACGAATAATCAAATCTTTTAAAACTAGGCACTATGTGAAAGCTTTGAAATCCCCTTTATTTTTGTCCAAGATAAATAAATACATGTCTGTATTTACGTTACTTTATCTACCAACTTCTGTATAAAATATCCCGAAAGCGTTCATTGTTCTATCTACCTCAGGTTATTCCAGACAAACAATTGTAGAAATAGTTTAATTGCGTCTTTCCTTGTGGATGCAAAGGGAACATGGGGCTACAGTACGCTTTAAGCTATAGTCAAATCTTTAAGAACGTTGGTGGCTATGTGATAACTTACAAATTCCATTGTCTTTGCATGCCCAGGACATAAAAACGAATACCCACTTCCCTTTGATAAAAGTATTAAAAATTCAAATAATTAAGAAATATCTTGGACATAGCTCACTTCACAAAAGAAGTAGATAATTGTGTGCTTTAAATAGATCTAATTTTTTGTGTAGTAAGATTTTGTGTATCTCTTTGTGTTTACCCGTTATGCAAAAGTCATTCAAAATGAAGAGGAGTTCTAGGAATACTCCCGGATATTTCAAGATATAGAATTCATTTGGGAACAAAATGTCTTAAGCATGTTTTGTCTTAATTAAAGTCGTTAGAGATACTTTTGATAAAATCAGAACTTTTTAAAAATGTTCCATATAAGGGGTAGTGTGGTTGGGGAATTTTATTGAAAATCACACGACTGGTCTTATTTTATCTACTTGCTATTAATAATCATTTATTATGTTCAAGTAATAAATACATTACACAATTTCTTGTAGTGAATAAAGAAATACATGGGCTTACTAATGCTTATTATTGATTTGAGAGGTTTTACAGATAGATTTTATGCACATGGAGGTATCCTTACAAAAAGAAATACTGAGTGAAATAAACAGCTTCAGGGGACATTGCTTGGAGGTCATTTTTAGAGGATGTTGCTTATTTCAGCAATTGATATTTACGATTTACTCTTATGTTTAAAATTAAAAAATAAACAAACAAATGAAAAGAAAGAGAAAATGTGTATTTAGTATAGGAATGGCAAGAACAAGTTCTACGATATGTGTATATTGTCACCCAATTAGCGGAAGGTATTACGGCACAGCTGTGAGGAAACCAGAGGGAGCTGAGCCACGCCTCCCATTAGTCTCTGTCACTAACTGAGGGGTGGTTAAAGGAATGTCACCCGTCCCTGGACGTTTCTCTCCCCTTCTTCTATCATCTGGAATATTCGCCTGGAAACCAGAGAAGCCGAGAATACGACGAGATGCCTATAAAAAGGGTTTCAGAGAGACAGACAGTCAGTGTTAGTGCTGGACGTGCTAGTGAAGTAGCGCTGTGCAACGGAAGGAACTACGTAATTGTGTACGTGCATCGGAACGATAACGGACGAACTGGTGAATCGTAATCGTGTGCATTACGTAATTTTGTGTAATTGGCAAGTGTTTAACTGTAAGTCGGTGGAAATAGAGAACATTTTTGAGTGGTGAAATTGGACTTTTCATTTCACGAACCCACAAAGTCACACTGGTGTCAGAAGTGGGATGACAACAGCACCGAACATTACAGCCATGGAATCGGCATTGGAAATGCTTTTGGCGAAGATGAACGAGTTAACAGAGAAAACGGAAGCGGCAAATAACTACCTGGCCGCGGAAATGAAACAAATGAAGACGGCCAACGACAACATCACCGCCGAATTGAAACAAATGAAGACGGCCAACGACAACATCACCGGGAAGATGGAAGAAATGAAGGCCGAATTGACCACAGAAATGAGGGCAGCGAATGACAGTCTGGCCACGGAAATGAAGGAGGCGAACGAGGTCCTCGCCGCCAAATTTGACGAACACTTGGCCGGCGTGAGGGATGACGTCACGAAGCAGGGCAAGTGGATGGGCCAAGTAGACGACCGCCTTAATGATTTAAAGGGAAAGGCCGACAATAACGCCAAGACCCTGAACGCCGTGGTGGAAGACGCCGAAGACCTTGCGAACCGCATAAACAACCTGGAAGGGAAGGCCGACAGCAGCGTCAAGTCCCTGAACGCAATGGTGGAGGACGTCGTCGGCAGGAGGTTGAAGGATTTGAAGCCCGACGCGCCGGAACGCGACACAATATCTGCGCGCGTCAAACCTCCCAAGTATGACGGCGCGTCAACGTTTGAAGTCTTCCGCCGCCAGTTCGACACAGTGGCCAGGCACAACAGGTGGTCACCGGAGGAGGAGGCCACACAGTTAATAGCCAGCCTCCAGGGACGGGCCGCGGAAGTGCTAAACGCGGTGCAGACCATGGCGGCGCCCAAGGACATCTGGGAGGCCCTGGAGAATCGCTTCGGGAACCACCGCTTAGCCGCAGCATACCGAAGCCAGCTAAAGGCAAGGTCGCAGCAGCCGGGGGAGACGCTGCAGAAGTTCACCATAGCCATCGAGCAGCTGGCTAGTAAGGCCTTGGTTGACCTGCCACTGGAGTTCGCATCCCGGGAAGCCGCCTACAATTTTGTCGACGGGGTACGGGACACGGAGATTCGTCAGCGCCTAATGCTCGGGGAATATAAAACCATCCACGAGGCGCTGACAGCGGCATTAAGGATGGAGGCAGCCAAAATAACATCCATCCCGACGTCGAGAACGAGGAGTGTCCGCTACGCCGGAGACAGAAGACCAGCTGAGGGACGCCGGCGAACACCTAGTGGCCTGTGTTGGGGGTGTGGACAGCCCGGACACCTGCAGAGAGACTGCCCACACCAGGAAGAGCAGCCGGAAAACGAGTAAGGGCCGTCGTGGAGAGGGGCACGTCGGCGCCATCACCACCATCCCCTCGAGTGACACTGCGCGCCGTCAGCCGGCGTATGGATGACAGCCTCATCGCGGACGGTTGGATAAGAGGAAAGCCGTGCCGCGTGCTGGTGGACACCGGGGCGGCCGTGACCATCATCAGACCTGACGTGGCGAAGGGTTTGCCGACAAGGAAGCCAAGCCGGCCATACCAGCTTGTCACGGCATCGGGCGACACCTTGCCTGTGGAGAGGGAGGCCCTGCTGGAGCTGAACTTGGGACGGAGTGCCGTGCGTCTGTGGGTGTTCGTCGCGAAGGTGGCTGAGGAGGTGATTCTGGGACTGGATGCCCTCAGGAGCCATGAGGCGACGGTCGACGTCGGCAAGAAGGTCCTGCGGCTTAACGGAGAAGAGGTTATACTCCGTCAACCCGAAGAGCGCCTTGGAATTTGCAGGGTCGTCTTGGACGAAAACGTGGTTGTTCCCGCGAGGAGCGAGGTGGTGGTGACGGCGCGACTGGAGGGCCAGAGAACCAGGAACATGATGCTGGACCAGAAGACGCCTGTAAACGGACTGTGTGTAGCCAGGGCATTGCTGCCGTGCCGAGAGGAGGTGCCCGTGAGACTGCTAAATCCTACGTACGCCGATCACGACGTCCAGGCCGGGACGGAGTTGGGAATGTGCGAGCCCGTGGTGAGCGTAGCAGCTATCGACGAGACACTAGAGCCGGCGCCGAAGCAACACCTGGGGACCCGGCTAGAAGGCCTGGTGGAGAGGGCGGCCGACCACCTGACCACAGAACAGCTGGAGAAGGTTCGACAACTGCTAAGACGGTATCAGCGCGTCTTCAGCCAAGGTGATAGTGACTACGGCCGCACGGACAAAGTGCTTCACCGCATCGACACCGGAGACGCCCGGCCTATTCGGCAACCACATAGACGCGTTCCGCTGGCGAAGCAAGGGGCGGTGCGAGACATTCTGGAGGACATGAGATCCAGGGGAGTGATTGAAGAGTCTGACAGCCCTTGGTGTTCCCCTGTAGTCTTGGTGACAAAGAAGAACGGCGAGCTGCGCTTCTGCGTAGACTACAGAAAGTTGAACGCCGTCACCCGGAAGGACTGTTTTCCCTTACCCCGGATTGACGACACCCTGGACACGCTAGCTGGTGCACAGTGGTTCTCGACCCTGGACCTGAAGTCGGGCTACTGGCAGGTAGCTCTAGACCCGAGAGACAAGGAGAAGACTGCATTCTCGACGGGCCAAGGGCTCTGGCAGTTCACGGTTATGCCCTTTGGCCTCTGCAACGCACCAGCTACCTTCCAGCGCCTCATGGAGTCAGTGATGAGAGGGCTGACTTACGATGCCTGCCTGCTATACCTGGACGACATCATCATCGTCGGGAAGACTTTTGAAGATCACCTCGAGAATCTGAGTAAGGTGCTACAGAGGCTGCAAGCGACCAACTTGAAGCTGAACGCGAAGAAGTGCCAGCTCTTCCGCAAGGAAGTTAACTACTTGGGCCACATAGTCTCAGCAACCGGAGTGGCCACAGACCCGGAGAAGACACAGGCTGTGAGAGATTGGCCTCGCCCAAAGGATAGGAAAGAGTTGCGCAGTTTCCTGGGGCTGTGCAGTTATTACCGCCGCTTCATAAAGGGGTTCTCCAACATCGCAAAACCCCTCACCCGCCTGACGGAGGAACACCGGCCTTATGTGTGGACAGAGGACGCCGAAAACGCTTTCCAGCACCTAAAGGAGACCCTGTGCAGTGCTCCAATTTTGGGTTTCCCACAACCGGGTGGCGCCTTCATTGTGGACACCTACGCCAGCGACCATTGCATTGGAGGTGTCCTATCGCAGATCCAGGACGGCCATGAGCGGGTGATAGCCTATTACAGCAAGACGCTATCCAAGGCAGAGAAGAACTACTGCGTCACCCGACGGTAGCTACTGGCGGTAGTAAAGACATTGGAGCACTTCCACAAGTACCTGTACGGTCAGCCATTCCACCTGAGGACTGACCATTCCGCCCTAACCTGGCTATTGACCTTTAAGAACCTGGAAGGCCAGACAGCACGTTGGGTCCAGAGGCTGCAGGAGTACGACTTCACCTCGGAACATCGTAGAGGGAAGAGCCACGGTAACGCAGACGCCATGTCCAGAAGACCCTGTCCAGAAGAGTGCGGCCAGTGCACAAGAGTGGAAGAGAAGGAGCGTGCCGCAGCAGTCCGAGTAGTTGTGGCAGTGCCTGCGGACGGTTGGGATAGCGCAGGCCTGAGGAGGGAGCAGCTGGTGGACGCAGACTTGGCGCCGCTCTTAAGGGAAGTGGAGGCAGGGACGAGACCAACCTGGGAGGACATCGCAGCGAGGAGCACCACCTACAATTCGTACCAGGCCCAATGGGACTCGTTGAGGACCAGAGAGGGCGTGCTGTTCCGGGTATGGGAATCACCCGATGGGAAGACGCAGAGAGAGCAGTTGGTACTTCCCCGGAGTAAGGTCCCGGAAGTCCTGGAAGAAGTGCATGCCGGTACTTCGGGAGGACACCTGGGAGCGAACCGAACGATTGACAAACTACGGCAGCGCTACTACTGGCTGAGGCTCCGAGCAGATGCTGAGAGATGGTGCCGTCAGTGTCAGGTGTGCGCGGCGAGTCGTGGCCCCCAGACGAGGAGCCGGGGTCGCATGCAGCAGTACAACGTCGGAGCGCCATTCGAACGGATCGCCGTTGACATTGCTGGACCGTTCCCAGTTTCCGACCGAGGCAACAAGTACCTAATGGTGGTCGTGGACTACTTCACCAAGTGGTCGGAGGTGTATGCCATCCCAAACCAAGAGGCAAAGACAATCACAGACTGCCTCGTGGAGCAAGTGTTCTGTCGATTTGGGGTGCCGTTAGAGCTACACAGTGACCAGGGTACCAACTTTGGGTCCAACCTAATGAAGGAGGCACTACAAAGTCTTGGGGTGAACAAGACTCGCACTACGCCTCTACATCCCCAATCGCATGGCATGGTCGAAAGGTACATCAAGACCTTAGAGGAACACCTGAGGAAGGTCGTGGCCAGCCATCAGCGAGACTGGGACGTCAAGGTGCCACTGTTCTTGCTGGCCTATCGCTCGTCTACACACGACACAACTGGGATGACGCCAGCCAGCTTAATGTTCGGTCGAGAGTTACGCCTCCCTTGTGACCTGGCTTTTGGAAGCCCTCCGGAGGTGAAGCAGCCGGTGACCGAGTATGTGGAGAACCTGGTGGACCGCCTCCACGACATGCACGAGATGGCTCGCCAGAACATCCAGAAGGCGAGCGACCGCATGAAGACCAGATATCATAGGCAAGCCAACAGCCAAGGGTTCCAGCAAGGTGACCTGGTCTGGTTGTACCGTCCTACCCGGACCAAGGGACGCTGCCCGAAGCTCCAGCAGCCATGGCAAGGACCGTACCGGGTAGTGAAGAGGATTAACGACGTGGTCTACCGCATCCAGAAGGTTCCCCGAGGAAAGATGTTGGTGGTACACCTGGATCGACTAGCCCGTTACGATGGTGCTGTTCGGGACGACCAGCTTTGAGGAGGGAGCAGTGTCACCCAATTAGCGGAAGGTATGACGGCACAGCTGTGAGGAAACCAGAGGGAGCTGAGCCACGCCTCCCATTAGTCTCTGTCACTAACTGAGGGGTGGTTAAAGGAATGTCACCCGTCCCTGGACGTTTCTCTCCCCTTCTTCTATCATCTGGAATATTCGCATGGAAACCAGAGAAGCCGAGAATACGACGAGATGCATATAAAAAGGGTTTCAGAGAGACAGACAGTCAGTGTTAGTGCTGGACGTGCTAGTGAAGTAGCGCCGTGCAACGGAAGGAACTACGTAATTGTGTACGTGCATCGGAACGATAACGGACGAACTGGTGAATCGTAATCGTGTGCATTACGTAATTTTGTGTAATTGGCAAGTGTTTAACTGTAAGTCGGTGGAAATAAAGAACATTTTTGAGTGGTGAAATTGGACTTTTCATTTCACGAACCCACAAAGTCACAATATTAACTAGATTTTTACAATTTACCTTTCTACAAACCTTCTTACCAAAGGTTGTTCTTCTACACATTTCTTGTTAACCGAAAAGAACATTTGCAAAAATATTTTCAATACACATTTCGTCTTAGGTACAAGATGAATACTGGAGTTTGAAGTTTTAGTCAACTGTTTTGATACGTGCTATCTTTGAAATCACTATTTGCATGACTACAAAAATGCCTCCAGTGATAAGAAGCAGCGAAGTATAAAGATCTATAGATTCAGACTAATGACAGATATAATTTAAATGATTACTTAAAATTTGTTAAACAAATAGATTGTGTGTTTTACAAGATATACATTTTTGTGCAGAACATCTTTGTTTATCTCTTCTAATTTAGTATTTATACAAAATTCATTCCAAATCAAGACACTCACAGAAAACTCTGGTTATGTGTTTTATTAATCAAATAAATATGTTAAAGAAATTTTAAGTATTTTGATGGAAATTCCTGCATAACTTAAAACATAATAATGGTTATAAAGGATAGTTTGTTGTGGGAGAATTTTTCTTCAATATCAATTTTGGATCGTCTTCGGCCACCGAAATCTGAGGCGTATTAATACTTTTAACAAACTTGATTCCTTTCCATTGAAGTCGATTGTTTCTCTCATTTAAATATAATAGCTCTCACCCTCAGAACTTTCTTTTCAGTAAGGTAAAATTCACTCACTGTACTACGAACTACTCACATATCAAATTCGTCTAAATGTGTGCATGATTTCGGGTAGTCTTTGTTCCATTTTGGAGTACTAATTGCAGAAACTGTGCCAGTCTGCACCGCACTCACTTCCTTTTTTACCATTTTAATTGCTGATTTAGAAACGCCTGTTACGGCTGCAATGCGTTCGTGAGTTTTGAATTTTCTGCATGGGAATTACAAAATTGTCTCCATTCACTTCTCGATGCATAAATGCCATTATATTGCTTACTATTTCGCTAACTTATCCTCGTAAAGTTATTCGATAAACTTTGGAAGGGTTAGGTGACATCTTCTATACCTTTTCGTACTATGCACTAGATTAAACGCAACTGCATAAAATTAGGAAATGACAAACTCTGTGTAATTGGAAGAAAGGCGATGAAGTTAACGTTGAGTAAGAGGGGAGCGGAGTGCAAGCGGCCAGATAGACAGTGGCGTTTCGGGGTTTTCAATGAATGCATAAAACTGAACAATGCAAATAAATGCCAAAACATTAACTGGTACTACCTGTCTAATCATGTAGTGTGGCACATTTCAGGTTGAACTTTTTACTATAGCGTACATTTAATTTAACTCAAAATGCCAAAGGTGGGCAAAAATTAAAGCGAAATATACAGACCTTGATAGCCATTGTTATTCACTTTAACATTACAGCAACTGTGCTATCTTTCTAAGCATTGTCACTAAAAATATGTTTACTTTTGTCACTGCCCCTATCACTGGTGGAGCTACCGTCATCTGTTTCCATGTTCACTATGATAGAAGCGGTTAAGTGGTTAAGCGCAGAGGTCCTAACCCGAAACGATTCCGTTCTTTTTAAAAATTCAGCTTCTGTTTCTCCTCCACTCTCTTTCTTTCTTTTATGTTGGGACTTTGTAACGATATGTTTTAGTTAGAATTTTTTATATGAATATCCAGTTGGAAATTCTTGTTTACTGATATGACTATTACTAGGCAATGTAATGACAATATAAAAAATATATGTGTAATTTTGTGATTGGCCGTAGAAATAATTGTATTACGTAATGCGGTGACGTAGCAGTAAATCGGCAAATCACAAAATTAATAAAGGAGTAACGATAGTTACAGAAAACCAATAATCTTGAGCAGGGGCGGTTCCTCCATAAGGTTGCAGGTTCGCGCTACACCCACTGATTCTGAATGTACTACAGGTGCATTTTGCACATTAAAGCTGTACTTGTTTACATTGTTTTATATACAAACATGTTTCAATTACGCTTATCGTCTGTAGCTGCCCATGACCGCAGAAGTAGAAATAAACAGTGATTAGCTGTAGGAGCCGCAGGTTTGCAGCGAAGAGTTAACCTAAGATTTCGCCCAAATGTTGGCTCTCTGAGGGGGTTGCGGGAAGGTGAAGAGAGGGGAGTGGCTTCTTATACATTGCTTAAATGGAGGTTTATAAACCTAGTTCCTCGTACTCTTAGCAACGGCTATAGCGTGACCTTCAGGCTTAGCTTCTGTGTGCTCTGCTTTACGAACACAGGGAGAATTTAATTAAATGCATGGAGGTTATTCAGAAGAGAGCTCTGTTAAACAACAACGCCACACTTGTTCAGACTTGTGGGTTTATGTCCAGTTTGAAAGATTATAATTTTGTATTCTGGCTGTCTTTCTTCTATAAGATCATGCCACATTTGGACATTTTGTACAATCAGCTGCAGAAACGAGACTGCAATGCAACATTTCCCATCGCCCAGCTAAACGCATTTGAAAGGGAAGTGCAAAAGGTAAGAAATAGCGTGGATATCGAGGAACACGAAGAAACTGAAATTAAGAGGAGAAGAATAGAAGATCATGATGTGAAAAGAAGATAAGCTCTTGAAGTATGTGACATTCTTAGAGAAGCAAAGGACAGATTTAGCTTCACGGGGCATCTGGTAGCCTTAAATTTGTTTCTTCAAGAAAATTTCTAAGACATTTCCAGAGGATTCCCTTAGAGAAACAATAAGGTTCTATCCTTTTATCATTGGAACAAAAATTCGTACAGAACTGACTGTAATTTACAGTCGAGAGGAATTTCGTGGAATGTCCGGTGCTTTGTGCTTGATGGACTTCATTAAGGAAAACAATTTATGTGCTACATTCAGCGAATATGTCAAACTCCTCCGAGTACTGTTAACTATGCCAATGTCTACCGCTGAAGCAGAATGCTGTTTCTCAACTTTAAAAAGAATAAAAACTTTCCTTAGGAACACAATGTCACAGGACCGATTGACAGCATTAGCATTGCTTTCAATTGAGATAGATTTTGTTATGAAGATCAGCGACTTCAACGTAAAAGTTATCGATAGATTCGCCAGGTCTAAGGAGACTACAGCAGAGAATCTGTATAAATAGGTGAGTCATTACTACTCTGTATTTTATTTTTCATTTGTGCACCACCAATAATTTAACCCACCAGCCGCCACTGAGTTCAATGTGTTCCTGTATGAGGCTCGAGATACCATGGCAGGAGTGAACATCAGTTTTACTGAAGCCACAATACATTTCATTTCGTTTCTATTGCATTTGTATACATTTACGAGATTTAACCTGTGCTCATTAAATTACGTGTGTTACAATGTCAGGCCGCGCCGTGCTCAAGTGGTTAGACCACCTGGCTGGGGTGTTTTCTCCGGTTTCCCCCGCCAACATTCCACCAACTGCTCCATCATCATTTTATCTCGCCCTTATTCTGTCATCCACTTCCCTAACTCTCATACCAGGCATCGGGTTGATCACCCATCCTGGATTCTCTCTCTCACTGATACAGAGATTTCGTTCCTGAACATACATAAGGGTTAAGAGGAACAAGAATAACGTACACCACGTAGTAGTATAAGAGGGAAGTTAAAGAAGAAGAAGTGTTACAATGTCCAGTTCGTTTCGTTCTTGCTCATATTAAATGCGAGTTTTAAGTGAAAAGTTACGAGCCTTATCTGCCATTGCATAGTTTTCCACAATATCTCGAAACCGTTACATATTAAAACAAAGGATTATTGTGTACCTACCCTGTATGTAATAAAAAATGCTTGTAGGGAAGTTAGAAGGCAATTTGGAACACAATTTCTCGGATTAAATATCCCAAACAAAGAAACTACGTGAATACTTGTGAACAAAGTCATGGCGACGGGGTCGATTCTGGATATAAAGTTAAGAACCAAATTCTGACATGTCGACCTCGTGTGATATTTTTTATTCTTGCATAAACTCTATTAAAACATGTTAACCACTTCATGTTAATCGAGATAAATAGTTGTAGAAATTGTTTTATTGGATATTTCCCTGCAGTACATAGGTACGCTTAAACGATAAGCCAAGTCTTTCAGTAATTGGTCGCAATGTGATGCTTTTGAAATTTCATTCTATTTTGTTCGTCTTATATGGCAATCTTGGAGGACGTACATTAAAAGGATTCTATTTTCTATGACCAGGAGGAGCAGAATCTAAGTGCTGCACTCACATACCTTCTCTATCCCTTTTTCAACAAATATTCTTACAAAAACTTATTTTGTCCTTCATATTAATATAGATAAACGTTTGTACACACAGAGGTATCGTTGAAAAGTCATCCTTGTCTGAGAGGAAGGAGCCTTCGACCTTTTGCCATTCCGGGACTCTGTCTCTTACTGGCGTGATGATAGATTTATAATAATTGACGGGAGGTATTGGTTTTTTTAATGAAGTGTCACAAGTTGTAGAATGGAAGAGAAGATATGTTGTTAGTAATTAATAGGAGACCATTGAGTTTATGAAGGGTCTAGGGTGAGTCTGGGAAGCTTGTAGGTTTCCCTGGGGTCAATGTCATATTCCCCGAGTCCTCGGATAGGTTGGTTGAAGCTGTAGGGAAGACGAGAATAGAATTTGTGAGAGAGGTTGAGTATATAGTCATTTAATTCGAGAAAGGATAGGTCTCAATGGATGTTTGCACAAGGAATGTACCAATCCGAAGCTGTTGCTACTCGAAGGTATCGGTTCCGAAGGATTTGAAGTTTGTAGAGGTGAGTGTATGCAGCTTCGCCCCAGACCTGACGCGTAGGTGAAGGCGAGTTCTTTTACTTTTTTGTATAGAAGTAGGTTATTCCTCAGAGCCATAGGTGGTTTTCTGTTGTACAGCGGTTAGAGTCTTTTCATACGCTTAGATATCCAAACTTCTGTAGAAATGGTTTTATTACATGCCTTCTTTTACAAGGGCGATAATGACAAATTTTGGAAAATCAAAAAGCATTGGTTTCTAAAAAAAATATGTGTACACCTACATGTCCTTCTCTACTTATTTTTCTGTAAATGTTTCTTAAAAGCCATTATTCTATTATCTGGGCGAAGATATCTTTTTCATTTCGTATTCTTTATAGGTACAATGGGTGTAGGACAAAATACCTTTTGCGCTTATTTCTCTCTCTAGGTTATGTTAATCAATATAAACATGTCCACATTGCTAATTTTCTTGTAGAAGCAAGGCGATATGAGAATACGATACTCTTTAAGCGATACTGAAATCTTAAAATTTGGATGCTATGTGATGGCCATGAATGAAAAAGGAACAAATTAAATGTTACCCTTCGAGAACGACATTAGTGTTGCAAAATTCAAAAATATAATAAGGAATATCTCCGAAATGTTTCACTCCACGAAAAAGAATAGGAGGAAGAAGAATTCGGACCTAAAGTCTGTGCTTTAATGACTTCTACTCTCATGGTTTACTAATTATAAGAAAGTCATTCACAACGAAGAGAATTTTTCAAAATGTGCCATAAAATTCAAAATAGATACGAGTAATTCATTTATCATGAAAATTACAAATTGTCATATATTTTAATAAAAATGATTACAGATTTCTTGAAAAGATCAACAGTGTTGACATATTTTCCATGTAAAGCTAAATTTTCGGTGAAGGATTTAATTTTGTCTCGCATCCTTGGAACACCAATTACCTTTTCGTAGGTTTTCTCGGGTCTCCAGGAGAATGCTGGGTAGGTTCATTGCTCCCCCAAATTTCGTGTCCTTCCATTTCATCTCCATTACCATTTAGAATCATCTCTGATGTGGTGGCCTCTTTGAGGGTGAAAGTGTCGGCGGGAGTCTCGGCGTTGAATGGCAGGATGATAGGCTTCTGGTACACACTTCCTCTTCCGGTAGACGATCTCCTGTCACCGGACGGTGGGTGGGATACCGGTTGTAGTGGCTGCCGGGGGAGTTTCCAATTGGTAAATAGTAGGGACCATGTCATTTGCACTGTCGGGGCTCCTTGGGACGGCCTCCCTATGTCTCCTCTCGCCTCATCCTTCCTGCCGGGTTTCCCCACTTGGAGACATAGGTACAATAATTCAAGACTGGCCGCAGTGTCCAATCGCCTCCGTAGAGCAATCCAATCCAACAAAATCTGCATTTCTTTTCTTTTTGGTCTAGTAAGACTTTGCACATCTCTTACGGTTTACAGGTTATGCAGAGGTCATCCAGAATGAGAAGTGTGTATAGGGACATTCCTAAAATAGATAACATTTCCTTTGTTGTAAAAATATCTTAAACATGTACTATATTTGACAAAATCCTTAGAACCTTTTAATGAAAATCAACATTTTCCAAAAATGATCCATGTAAATTGTAGTGTGGGATTGAAGGATTTCCTTGACAAGCTTCCTGTTTCATTGTTGAAAATGCTGAACCTTTGTTAGACAGTTATGGTATCACACACACACATACACAAACAAACGCGCGCGCGCTTACCCACGCACACACTACATTCTCTTTAGCGTGGTTGTAGCGTGTCTATCTCATGCTAAAGAGGTGACGAGTTCGAATCTCTGTCAAGGTGTTATCAGCATAAATCTTTGGTCAGGGGTTTTCTGTTATCCTGAAAGATGACTCGGGTATGTGGAAGTTCTATAAACCTTGGGCTAATTTGAGAATCATTTCATTCATCGTCCTATATGACTTACATATATTGAAGGACGTTAATTAATACATAAAAACACACATCATGCACCGTTTTCTAAAAACGCTAATTTGGGTTTCAGTAGATCGCAAAACGCAAGTTTCCAGTGAAGTCTCAGGATCGAGGTTTTGGTTTATTGCAGTAAGGCCCGCCTCACTAACGTAGGTGGTAGCATGTGTACTGCACATTTAACATGTCCCGAGTTCTATTCTCGGCGAGAGTGAGCTATCTAAATAAGTTCGTTTCTGGGGTTTTCTCTTATCTTGAAAGATGAATGTCAGCTATTTCTAAGCTCTATGGACCCTGGGTTTATTTGAGCATCACTTCAGCCATTTCATTATCCAACATGGCTTAATTTTGGAGGGCGTGAATTAAAAAATATGCAATTGGTATTTACTGTACCTACTAAGTTTATGCTAGAGGAAATAAAAATAAATGAATCTCAAAAACAAAAGTGCAACAATATCTGGTTCTTGTTTAATTCAACGCATATTCAAAATTTCTAGTATGAACATTTTGGCTCCAAATTCTTCGTATTTTCAGTTTAATATTCTTTTTAATTTAACAGATTTAATCAATTTGCAAAGCATTAGAAATTATCTGTTTAGATTATATTCTGCAATAGCTAGGTAAGTAGTGCAATACCGTTTTAGCTTTAAATGTATGTTACAGAGGCTGAGAAGCAATTATTATATATTTTTAAATACTTTACAGATTTTGTTTGGATGTAAAAAAATTTTGCAAGGGCAATTTATTTTCACAACCCAGAAGCCGAGCAGCAATGGACCCAGAAGAACTAGCAGCAATTCAAGGTATGCCCATTACTGTACTGAAAATTGGAACAATCAAATAAGGGGGATAAATGAAAGTAATATTAATTATGCTACCTTAGTAATGCCTCGGGAGGAGATCTTATCATTGTGCAGACACAAGCACTAATTAGGCGAATGAGAGTGCCAGTTTGCGGGAGGCAGTGAAATAAGCTGATTTGGTGAGATCTTTAACATTACTTTCATGAAACTTACGACATCGTTTTGTTGGTGCTGCTGCTTTACTGCTCTTTTAATACTAAATGCTTGCGGCTTAGTTCTACTAAATGTGTCGTTATTCGTATAAAGATGGCAATGTTTGTTAGTGTCACATTGGCCATTCTGCCTCTGGAGCGATGTAAACAATTTGATGACGAGTCGCGTAAGAGACAGGAGATGGATCAATCACTGCCTTTTCTTTGGCTGGGTACTGTAGCTTGCTGCAAAATTCTTAAAATTGCTAATTACGTGCAGGATACAAACAATATAATATTTCAAGTGTAGCATATATCGTTTGAATTCCCGTTTCACTTTCTTTATTTCAATTAACTTTTTTGGTTTTATAACATATGTTTTATGTTTTAAAACAATTATTATACAAATAGTATGGGATGTGTCAAGTGACCTACTGATATACTGTATCCAGCAATAAGAATTACAAATACTAACATACAAAATTATGTTGTATAAAGTAATTAACTGATTTTTAACTATTGTACCCAAAATGAAGTTCATAATCTGAGTAATATTTTTTAAAAGGTTGCAATATATTTTGTATTTTGTTTGCTAGAACACTTCCTATGCGGTATATTTAACTGTGCTGCTAGGCACAATGTAAATTTTCTTGATGCATTATAATTTAATTTAAAATATTTTGGCGAAGCTATGCAGCTGTTACCGTAACAATTCACAAAACGAGCTACTTAGATGAAGTTTACAGACTGTATGCTTGAGTTCAGGTTAAGCCATTTAACTGAGGTTTCTTGTATGTTCTCCATTACTTCTAGAAAGGATTTTCAATAAATTTGGCAACTTGGGACAGATATTAAGCCCAATACATATTCATTTCTTTTATTTGTTCTTTCAAACTTTGAAGTGACGTTTTGGATTCAGGAAACATACAACTACATCCCGCCTCCAATCTCACTAAAAAGAGATTATCTATAGTAGTTCTGTGCAGATAAATTATATTTGTTCAAATGTCATTCTTGAATATCCCTATGCAAATAAATCTGAGAAGTTAAAACAAAGATAGCACACTTGTACAGGCCATTTGTTTGTTCTGGATGAATGTCCTTCATCGAAGGTACAGGTCAGCAAATACTTTGTTACAATAAGAATGCTTCCTCTCTATTCTGCTTAATTTGCATTCAGTGATTTCACTAATAGCCACAAAAACTGTGAATATGTCAAAGGAATGTGAAGTTTAGTAGCATAAATACTTGAATATTGAACACAAAAGACGCATCATGTATAGGCAATAAGAAAAACAAAGCTGGAACAATTATGTACAGATACAAATGTAAATATTTCCCTTGCGGTTAGAAGACTACCAGATGTGTATATACAAATACAATTTGGTAATTGCATTTTTCAAACATGCATTATTTGTCAATATTCAGTGGCGACACGTGGCCGAAGTGTTTGGGTGGCGCGGAAACGATTTTGATCGCTAAGTATTGACAACAATAAATTACCAAACCTGTAAAATTTAAGAACCATTTTTGTCACATCCTACGTCTATAACCAACGGAAATGTTTGTTCTCAAGTTGTAATATACACCTCAGAAATAAGTACAGGAAGTCTAACACAATATTTGCCCAAAGCTGCTATATTAATATGCATGCAACATATAAAAGGATGTTATTAGAACGTCATACAAATTCTCCCAAATTAAGAAGTAATCCTCGCCTCATAAGCTGCGACAGATTCACGCACAGATCACGGTATTGTGACCTTGTGAGTTCGTGAAATTAAAAGTCCAGTTGGCAGAAACTCCATTATGCTGTTTATCTCCGTAGAAACACCCTTTGGTGAACCCATAGAACAGCAGAATTACGTAACATACACAATTAAAATCTTCAAGGTCGTCTACCACAAACACAGCTGCAGGCACACGATTATCAGTTCCGGTTCTCGACTCTCTCATTACGACTATCAAGGCTTCCTTAAATACCTCTACTCATATTACTAGATATTTTTGGAATGTTCTGTAACAAACAAGAAATCGAAAATTCCAATCAGTTATCTGTCTCTTTATCTGTTTCGGCAAGGCTTAATCTCCGCCCTGCGCTATCCGTTCCTTATCTCCGCGCGTCACTATCTCTCTTTGTGTGCGTCGGCCGTGCTTCCTCGCAACAAATCCATTAGGTGACACTGCTCCCTCCTCTACGCTGGTCGTACCGAATAGCACCATAGTAGCGAACCAGACGATCCAGGTGTACCACCAAAATCTATCTTCGGGGCACCTTCTGGATACGATAGACCACGTCGTTGATCCCCTTTACCACCCAGTACGGTTGTTGCCATGGTTGTTTAAGTTTCGGGCAGCGCCTCTTGGTCCCAGTAGGAAGATACTTCCAGACCAGGTCACCTTGCTGGAACCCTTGACTGTTGGTTTGCCTGTCGTATCGGGTCATCATGTGGTCGCTCGCCATCTAAATGTTCTGACGAGCCATCTCATGGATGTCGTGGAGATAGTCCACGAGGTTCTCCATATACTCGGTTGCCGGCTGGTTTGCGTTCGGGGATCTCCCAAAAGCCAGGTGAGGGAGGGATAACTCTCGGTCGAACATTAAGCTGGCTGGCGTCATCCCAGTGGTGTTGTGTGTTGACGAGCGGTAGGACAGCAGGACCAGTGACAAGCACCTCGACGTCCTAATCTCGCTGATGGCTGGCCACGACCTTCCTCAGGTGTTCTTCTAAGATATTGATGTATCTCCCCACCATGCCGTCCGACTGCGAATGTAGGGGTGATGTGCGGGTCTTTTTCTCCCCAAGGCTTTCCAGTGCCTCCTTCATCAGGCGAGACTCAAAATTGGTGCCCTGATCACTGTGGACCTCTAACGGCACCCCATAACGGCAGAACAGTTGCTCCACTAGGCAGTCTGTAATTGTCTTCGCCTCCCTTTTTCGGGATGGCATACACCTCCGGCCATTTGGTGAAGTAGTCCACGACCACCATCAGGTACTTATTGCCTCGGCCGGACACTGGGAATGGTCCAGCTATGTCGACAGCGATGCGTTCGAATGACGCTCCGAGTTCTACTGGTGCATACGACCCCGGCTCCTAGTTGGGGGCACGTGACACACCACGCACACGTGACATTGACGACACCATCTCTCGGCGTCTGCTCGGTACCTCATCCAGTAGTAGCGCTGTCGGATTTTGTCGATCGTTCGTTTCGCTCCCAGGTGTCCTCCTGAAGTACCGGTGTGCACTACCTCCAACACTTCTGGGACCTTACTCTGGGGAAGTAACAACAGCTCTCTCTGCGTCTTCACATCGGGTGATTCCCATACCCGGAAGTGCACGCCCTCTGATCTTCAATGAGTCCCATTGGGCCCAGTACAACTTGTATGTGGCGCTTCTCGGTGCGATTTCCTCTCAGGTCGGTCTTGACCCCGCCTCCACTTACCTCGAAAGCGGCCTCCAAGTCTGCGTCAGCCAGCTGCTCCCTCCTAAGGCCTGAGCTATCCCAGCCATCCGCAGCCACTGTCGTGATCTCTCTGAGAGCTGCGACACGCTTCTTCTCTTTCACTCTTGTGCACCGGCCGCACTCTTCTGGGCAGGGTCTTCGGGACATGTCGTCTGCGTTACCGTGGGTCTTCCCTCTATGATGTTCAGAAGTAAATTCGTACTCCTGCAGCCTCTGGACCTAACGAGCTGTCTGGCCTTCTAGGTTTCTAAAGCTAAGTAGCCAGGTTAGGGCAGAGCTGTCAGTCCTCAGGTGGCATGGCTGACCGTACAGGTACTTGTGGAAGTGCTCCAAGGTCTTTACTATCGCCAGTAATTCTCACCGTGTGATGCAGTAGTTCTTCTCTGCCTTGGATAGCGTCTTGCTCCTGGCCGTCCTGGACTTGGGACAGGACGCCTCCAATGCAATGGTCGCTGGCGTCGGTGTCCACAATAAAGGCGCCGACTGGTTGTGGAAATCACAGAATAGGAGCACCGCAAAGCGTCTTCTTCAGCTGCTGGAAAGCGCGTTCGGCGTCCTCCGGCCACACATAAGGCCGCTGTTCTTCCGTCAGGCGGGTGAAAGGCTTGACAATGTTTGAGAACCCCTATATGAAGCGGCGGTAATAACTGCACAGCCTGTGGCCACTCCGGTTGGTGAGACTATGTGGCCCAAGTAGTTGTCTTCCTTGTGGAAGTGCTGGCACTTCTTCGCGTTTAGCTTCAAGTTGGTCGCCTGCAGCCTTTGCGGCACCTTACTCAGATTCGCGAGATGGTCTTCGAAGTTTTGCCGACGATAATGGTGTCCAGGTATAGCAGGCAGGCGTCATAAGTCAGTTCTCTGATTGCTTACTCCATGACACGTTGGAAGGTAGCTGTTGCGTTGCAGAGAGCAAAAGGCATAACTGTGAATTGCCAAAGCTTTTGACTGTCGAGAGTGCAGTCTTTTCCTTGTCTCTCGGGTCTAGAACCACCTACCAGTAACCTGACTTCAGGTCCAGGATCGAGAACCACTGCGCACCAGCAAGTATGTCCGTGGTGTCCTCAATCCGGGTTAAGAGGAAACAATCCTTCCTGGTGACAGCGTTCAGCTTCCTGTGGTCCACCCAGAAGAATAGCTCGCCGTTCTTCGTTGTCACCAAGACTACAGAAGAACATTCTATCACTCCTCTGGATTTCATGTTCTCCAGCATGTCCCGTACCGCCACTTGTTTTGCCAGCGGAACGCGTCTAGGTGGTTGGCAAATAGGATTGGGAGTCTCCGGGGTCGATGTGGTGGAGCACTCGTTCGGTGCGGCGTAGTCGCTGTCGCCTTGATTGTCGGATCGAATATGGACGTTTTGATGAAGGAGGAGATGGATTTAAAATATGGTTTAAAGGATTTCATTGTGATTTTGTGACTTTTTTAAAGGATTGATGTGGAAGTTTGAATTGTTAGAGAATGGTTATTGATTATTTGAAGGATTAAAGTGGATGTTTCAGGTAGAAGGAGATGGATTTTTAAGGTATTAGGAATTTTGTGGTTTTGTGATGTTTAAAGGTTTGAAGTGGATATTTCAAATGTTAGAAAGGGATTATGATAATGTTTATGTGATAATTTGTAGGATTGAAATGAATGTTTGAAGTAGGAGGAGATGGTTTTCAAAATTTAAATATTATTGTGGTTTATAAATTATATTTTAAAAGTTTTAAGTAGGTGAAGTGGATTCTGTTTTTAGAGTTAATATGTTAGAATGAAATGATTTATTTAATTTTGGAACAGTTATATGTTCATTATGGTTTGGAATTTGTTTTATATTTATATTTTGATTCAATTTATTAAGAAATGTTAATATTTTTGGATATTTAAAGTTTATGTTAATATGAGTATGTATGTTGCTATAGTTGGAAAGTGGAATTATTATACATGCTAAGTGTTCATTTAAATGTGAGTAATTAAAAAATGGTATATAAAATAGTCTATAATTAAGATAATATGCATTTTTGAGTGTTTATTTGATAAATGATGTTAAAAAGATTGTTTAATATAAATTGTTTGTATTATAATTTTTTTATTTTTTATATGTATTCTAAAGTGTTTTAAAATGTTTAAGAATTTATTTTGTTTTTAAAGTAAAAGGAGTGTTTAACATTTTTGAAATATTTGAAATTTAAAACTTTAAAGTTTTGGTATCTATATGCTTTTGGTTAAATTTTAAAAAGCCTTTTTATAGATTTGGAAGATGTGTTTAAAGCAACTATATTTTAATGTTATTTAGAATGTATTGGTTACCAATATATTATGTACCGGATACCGGTATATGTAGTTTAGTAGTTGATTTTAATTTAACTGGATGCCAGTTAAATGGCTACTGATTCCCAGTATTACGTTTTATTCTGATGATTGGTAGCATGTTTTGTATTTTATTTATTTTTAAGTTTATTTTATTATGTTTTACTATCTGAGAAATTGTTATTGTAAATTGTAGTTTTTTGTAGATTTTTGAATTTTAATAAATAGGAATTTGGAAATCATGTCCCATAATAAAAAATTAGGAACCGAGATAGTGTTTTCAGATTTTATTTATTTATTTACTTACTTACTCACTTACTCACTTACTCACTCACTCACTTACTCACTCACTCACTCACTCACTTACTCACTTACTTACATACTTATTTATTACTGATTTACTCATTTACTTATTTATTTACTTGTTTATTTTATTATTTGTCTATTTACTTATTTACTTATTTACTTATTTATTCTTCGTTGTCAATTCGGCCTTCATTTCTTCCATCTTTTCGGTGATGTTGTTAGCAGTCTTCATTTCTTTCAGTTCCGCGGCCAAGTTGTTATTTGTCGCTTCTGTTTTCGCAGCGAGGTTGTCATTCGCTGTTCTCATTTCTTTCAGCTCTTCTAGAATCTTTGCCAATGTAGCGTTCATCTTCGTGTGTTGCGCTCCTGACACCAATTATGACTTTGTGGGTTCGTAGAATTAAAAGTCCAAGTTGCACAAATTCAAAATTTTCTTTATTTCCGTAGAAACACACTTTCCTCACCAGCAGAATTACGTAACACACAAATATAACCTTCCAAGTTCGTTGAACCATAACAAAGAGTTCACTTCCAAAACACCAGTTTCAATCACAGCTCTCGTCACGGCTCTGTTTACAACTGTCTTTACAACTCCGTTTACAACTGTCCAATAACTAGCCATAGCTTCTTTTAATACACAACCATTGATGATTCCAGACTGTTATAGAATGCTCTCTAACACGTCACCAGAAAAAAACACGAACGTTCTAGAGGTGTAACTTTATCTGTGTCGGCCAGCCCTTTATCTCCGCGCTATATTTATCTGCAGGCTCTTTGTGTACACAAGAAGCGCTATCGTAAATAATGGGTTCGCGACAGTGTTTAATTTGTCCCTTAAAACTCCACTGCCTGACTAGTATCTCCATTTCACGTAATCTGTGAAACAAGGGTGCATTTCGCAACAATAAATTTCTACAAAGCCACGTTTTGTCTAATCTTTTTAAGTGATGTTCAGAAGTTGCTGCACTAGGAGTTAAAAAGTTGTCAGGTTTTTAGTCTGTTGAGAAGTCAATAAGTATGTTCTCCGTTCGCTTACGTTTGGTTACTGTAGATGGTTCTGCTGGCCCGTAGCAACATGTAGATGAAGATATGGATAGATGTGTAATGCTAAAGTGTTCTGAAACAGCAACTTTCTGGCATTACATTCACTGACTTCTATTCCAACCAGGTACTATGATAAGCCTATTTTTTTAACTATTTCTTCTCGTTATCCTTATGTCGGTCTTTTAAGTTATATGTATAATATGTACCAGGTGAGTCATCTGCTTCTATATATTTATTAATTTATGCAACGTGCTGAGATACATATGTGACGTAGACCTATCGTGAATGTTTTCTAATGGATGATTGAGGTACAGTGTATAGCGGAGTGGTAGATTACTAAGTACATAAATGTTGTAAGGGACAGAAAGCACTCACTTTGTATGTCGATTCCAAAAACATCATACCCATACACAGAGAGCCGCAGTAGCAATTTTAGAAGTGTTTATAAACTTTTATTAATTAGCGTACATTCACACAGACACACACACACCTTTAATTACGCCACGAAGGAACAACCAATCAATGCATTAGTTGAGAATAACGTTGAAGCACAAAATGGTGTGTTCAGGAAGAAACCCTATTCAATAAGTATGTTGGGTCTGATGAAGCAGTTTTATTGTTATATGTGGCCGTTGAACGTTTCAATAAATAAACTGTGCCCTGAAGTAGAACAAAGCTGAAGACCAATTAATGCTACAATAATATTATATACAGCATACACAAAATGCTTAGTTAGCAAATGATATTAGATCAATAAATCATCAGCTATTTATATTTATGTTGATGTGCTTTCAGGTATCGCAGAGAACCGAATACCCCATGTTATCCGCCCCACCATGAGAATATTTACAGTGGAACAGTTCCGAAGGCTTTTGGCGGCGATGCATGACTACCCGCTCAATGACAGCAGCAATAGTTTAATGTCCCTTGACGTCACAAAATCTGAGCCAGCGTGTAATATGAAAAAGGAGGAGTTGGACACCACTACTGCCGAGTCAGCTTGTTCCTTGTTCCACAATTATGAATTGCCCTAGAGATGGACTTTAATAAATTTTTTTTTGTAAATAAGGAACATTTATCTACATGAAAGTTTTTGTTTTGTTTAATGCACATAACACTTCAAATGTCACATTTACCTGTTCTCTTTGAAAATTGTAATTTAAAATACACTGGTTTATAATATTTTGGTGAAATAAACTCTTTTTTCTGAATATATTATAGAAATGTTTATAAAATCACTGTGCTGAAACTAGTCCAGAGAGGAATACGCTTTGTACTTATAGGAGTAACTATGCTCTTGGAGAAATTATTCAAAACAATTAAACACAAAACACTTATTCCTGTATGCATTTAATGTCAATTGAGATAAATAATTGCAGATATTATGTTATTGCAAAGTTCTATTACAGTGAAATTTTAAAGTGTTGGTCGCTTGTAGTACCTTTGAAACTGTCTTCTCTTCATACGCCCAAGAGATGAAAATTGAGATATATATTTTAAATAAAAGCTTTAAACATTGTAGTAGTTGTAGCCCCGGATTAAGCAATTGGATTAACGTTAATCCTGCCGCTAGGTGGCGCTAGTGTCGCGTCAATCCGCCTTAATCTGTGGATTAAGGTGGATTAAGGCTTTTGCCGGGAAAATTTCAAACTTGGCGCCAAGAGCGTTAGGATTATGGTTTAACCATTTGCTTAATCCGGGACCATTTTTTTTATTTGTTTATTCATTTATTGAGAAGATACATTGAAAATTACAATATTATTGATCTTATTGAATACAAAGAAGTGGATTAACATGGTGAAAATGTAATTTTTTTCTTACAAGCTAACAAAAAGTAAAGAATGATAAAGGGTAAGATAGATTAACATACAATGTGATTTTTAATGGAAACATAATACAGCACTAGAGAACAAGTATATGTATTTTATAGGTTAAAAAGCACTTTGTTTTAATGCACTAAAGTTCTTAAGTCGTTTGGCTGACTAGAATAATTTTGAACTGCGTGGAGCACTGGATATTTGATGCCTGTTGAGGTTCTTCGTCCTCGCTGCTGCTGCTGATGCTATAAATGCGAAAATTTGATGAATTGCAGAGTGGTTCTGTGACTCAGGAGAGCATTATATGTGGAAAGTTTTTGATGAAGTTCTTGGTCGAAGGTTGGAATGTAGATGGGATAATGGGGGTAGGGAAGGCTTTCCTTTTGCTGGAGAGTTGGGCGTTGAATAGGAGTTTGATGGTGAGATTGTTTCCCACGTTGAAAGGATCACATTATTTTTGGGAATAAGGGGTGAACTTGACGATGTATCTTTTGAAGCTGCTACGAAGCTTTTCCTCGCCTCCGTAGGTGATGCAGAAGGAAGTTGAGTTGAGTTTTCTGATGAGTTCCGGGGATGCCTTGACGAATCTGGTTGGCAGGAACACCTCGGTGTCATTGTCTAGTTTGGCGACGAGTTTTGTTCCGTGAATTGTGTCTTGGGTGTTAACGCCGACGACGCGATACGGGACGTTCTGCTGAAGCGAAGATACGCTTTGAGTGTCTGCACTGTGGGATAGCTCTTCTAGCTCCTTAAGAACTTGCAGGGACACGTTGGCACAGATGGCAGTTTTTGACAAACGGGGCAGGTCCGTCAATGTGAGTGGTTTGTGAGAGTAGGTGGTAATGTCGTGTGCACCTTCGAAAAGGAGCACAAGTCTGCTGGGCGTCTATGGAAAGTTGGTTCCAAACGATGACGACGTCGGCTGGAGGGTAGCGATGAAAGATGTGTTTGGCGTTTTGCAGCAACACTTGTCGTTCCTTGGGCAGCAGCACATCAATGCGTCGACCGTTTTCGAGAAACTTTATGAGGACGGAGTAGCAGTTGGCGTGGGGCATCTGCGTTGGTACTTGCGGAGAAACTCTTGTATTTGTGCGCTGAGTTCGGAGAGATCTTCGTAAAAGCCGAATTGGCACCTAGAGCACAAGTGCGTAAGACGAAGACGGAGTTCACAGCTGCACAAGGGGCGAAAGCAGGAGGAGCAGTGGTAGGTCCTGCACGACTCGCCGGTCATGCCTCCACGAGAGCTCAGTACCAACTGAAGGCAAAATGTGCGGTGAAAGAGGCATCCGGCGGAAGTGTTAATTGAGTTTCCTGTATCACACATCCGTTGGTGGGAAGGAAATGGGATATCCGCAGGAAGGAGATTACCTTATCGCACATCCGTGGGAAATCGCAGGAAGGGAGTGATACATCCGCCGGATGTGACCTTTCTATTACAGGAAACCGTTGTGTCCCATGATGCTGCTGCGAAGAAGCTCGCAAAGTGACTGGAGTACGAGCATAGCAGCTCGTGAAGAAATTGGTGGAAATTAAGATGGAAATGTTTGGATGCTTTGCGCAAACTCAGACTTTAGATAGTGCTCTGCATCCAGAAAAGTTCTGAAATTAGCACAGCGTACATATTTTGTGAACTGGGTGAAATTCATGTTGTCGAATGGCACACCGGAAGCATGGTGGTGAAGCATATATTTGCGGTAGGCCATTATCTGATTTTGAACGTCGGCCTCTTCTTTGTTTTTTTGATAGAGAATGTCTGTGATAATTCTCTGCAGGCTATCAAGCACGATCCACTCTTGGTGATTGAGCGTGACGGAGGCTCCCTGCAGATCTTTGAGGACGATTTTTAGCTTTCCAAACGAATTTTTGATCACAAAGAGGACGCCGTTGCTGAGTTGGTAGGATTGAAGAGGGCTCTGTCCAGTTTCAAAACGGCGTCGTTGAATGATAGCCTTAATATCGACGAGATTTTGCCACTGAGTGGAACCCAGGACCACTGCGTTGGGCTGTCCGCACATTGCAATGGTGACCACCAGCTGGTGCGGCGACACGGGCGAGAAGCCCACGCACACGAATTTGCTCTGTTTGAGATTTAGGAAGCAGATGTCCGACAGAGGACCCACCACGTTTCTGGGTTGGAGCTTAACCTCTTCCTGTTCTGTTGGAGCGGGACCATCGATATTGCTGATGAGTTGCGTGACGTCGGCTTCGGGGATGCGAAGTTTCCTTTTCGCACGGCACTTGTTGCTGTTGTTTGCACTGAAACAAGAGAAAGATAGAGAGATAGAGAAATGAAGCGTTTGGAATGCACGTTGAACGAGAGAAACCAATAAAAAAGGTCGGTTGTGCACTAACCTGGATGACGTGGCTGCCTCCGCGGTCTGCATGGCTGACTGATACTGGCTACCGCGGGTGCGACTGCGAGTTTTATAGCAGCAGCAGGGTGTTCTGAAAGCACGGACAAGAGAGCTGAGGACGTATGCGAATAGGAAGTGGGGATGAGTGGCGTCACAATGAGTGAGCTACTTACCTGGAGAGACTGGCAAGGCTGCTGGGCGTTAGTGCACTTGGCTCGGCATATGTGCTTGTAGGTTTTGAGAATGACGTCATCGTTATGTGCGAAATTGCTGACGTGAAATTTCGAGAAGATTGAATGCTTAGGAAGACCGGAGCAGCGGTGAGAGGGTTAGTCAATGACGTAGTGCCCGCAGGTGGTGCTGTCATGACCTTGCAGCCTTCTGGAGTTAGCGGACCATTGGGTGCCGCAGAGGTTGTTGAGAAATTTAATAAAATGAGGCGAAAGGGGTCCCATTCCATAACTGTCAAAATATTCTCCCCGGCCGTTTTTTGGTACAAAGATGCAAACCCAGTGCTTGCCCGGTTGCGTGCTGGGATCGGTGTTGGTGACTAGAGCCACGGGAGCCTTGTAATGGTGTGAATTTTGGGAAGCATATCGGAGGGGAAGACGCCCAAAAAGTGAAGACGCGTGGTGGGGCATGTCGATAAAAATCGATTTATTTGAAAGGTGTTCATGATACCAAAATGGATCGGTTGGCGTCTATTTCGAGAGTGCGGTGAATTTCCGCCAGCACCAAGAGAATAACAGGTTCTGTCAACGTATTTGCGAAACCGATGCTTATAGAGACGGTGCCGTGGCTTTGCCCCGAGATGTGAGATTCATTGGCGCTCATGTCGGCAGTGAGATCGAAGGCCATTACCGTGTATCCTAAGGGGTATGCTTGTCTGGAAATGGAGTGCCCTTCGTCTTTGAAATGAATTCCTAGGCCGTCCTGCAGGGTCTGAAAGCATTGCAGATAATGCAACTTTGAAAAGTCGGGTTGAAGCGGTTGAGATGGAACGGGCTGGCCGTTGACATAGAGCTGAAAGGAGTTCATGTTGAAGTGTTGTAAATTGTATGGATTTTTGCTGACATCGCCGGAATAAGCCTTGTCGGTGACCATGGCCACGACCACCCTTCAGGGAGTTTGCCCTATGAAGATGTCGCTGAACGTCATTACCCTTGATTCCTTTGGGATGCTGAGGGCGTGAAAGCTGACATCCTTGAGATGATACTTTGCGTTGCTCTTGGCCAGCACGGCCTGATGCGCCAGCTTGATGGTCGGCGAGGGGCGCACGGTTTTAGACGCAGGGTGGCTGACTGTATTTCGGCGCAGCCCTTAAAGGTGGCGACGTCGGAAAACAAATAGAATGTTGGCGACGCAGGGGTGAGCTTGATGGTCATGCTGACGTTCAACAGAAGCTTCTCCTGTCTGAATAGGGCGTTAGACAGGGGGCCAATAAGTTGAACGACGTTGCTGCCTTTGGTGAAGCCGTGACGCCATTGAAATCCTGCATTGGCGATGAAAGTGTTCATGATGCCCGCTGTGTCCTTCTTCCACAGGGACGATTCCAGCTTGCTGTACATGGCATCTTCGGAGTAATTGAGGGGCGTCTCGAAATAAGTTCTGTAGGGGTAGCCGGCTTGGGGCATGGAAACGATCACATTGTTTAGCGATATTTCGACCTGTTGAAACAGGGAATTTAATGCATTGTTGACCAAAGTGGCGTTAACTTCGGCCTTGATGGACGCCCCTTGGTCGTCTACAATCCGTACCGTGATCTCGAGCACGACAAAGGTCAGGTCCAGGTAATCGTCTGCATTTCCGGAATACTGAAAGGTAATTGGCGCATTTTTCATTAACGTGTTTTGAGGGTTTAGAAATATGATTCGAGATTCCTCGATGCTCATCTGAGCGGGGACATCCTTGAAGAGGTCCAGTTCAGAGTTCATGAGAACGGCTTCTTCCGCCATTACGAGAAAAAGTCCTGAACCTTGCGCCTTCCACGTTTCAGCTTCGAATGCTTGCCGCGGCTGGGTTTTGTTCGTTTTATTCTCTTGATGCGCCTCAATCCGGAGCCGAGCATGGTATCGATCTTTTCCTCGGCCTTTCGCTTCAGATTGGATCCGGCCTCCCTCAACCTCTGCCTAAGGGCCACCCTGGGCGCTGCTCCAGAGGTGGCGACATCGGAGAGCACGTGAGCGCCCATCTTTAGCGCTTCCTTCCCGACAGCCTTTGCCCCTCTCTTTAGAAGAGGTAGCACCCGTCTGAAGAGTCCTCCGAGAGCAGAAAAGAGTCCTTGCCTTTTTGGTAGCGCTTGCCCCTGTAGAAAACGAAATCCCGATGGTCCAATGCGCCGCCCGCCTGATTAAGGTAGTACTCCGTGACGGTGTGCACATCCATTATTGTGGTTTGGGACCGAAGGTGAGAACTATAGTAGATCAAAATCCGTCGGCAAATGGCAAGAGATCGCCATAACCGTTCCTTAAATATATGTTCACCGACTTGAAGTCCTGTTGAACGAGGGGTACCCAATTTTGTGGGAAGAAGGTCTTTTCGTCGGTCATGTAAGTGTTATTACTTCTATCGTATTCCACAGCTACGCCTTCTATAACCTGCGCGAAGGTATCTCCCACCACTTGCGGTGTGACTAGATTGCAGTAGATGAACATTTCCTAAGGAAACCCCATATAGGGATCTACAGGTTGTTTTTGTCCTGCCTGCAGAATGACGTTGGTGTAGGGATCGAAACCTAGCATTTTGGCCATCGAAGGCGTCATCATCAAACTGTGAATGACATGTTATTTTTTCCCTGTCCAGAGATGACACTGGGAGGCCGAGGCTGCGCCTCCGGCGGAAGAGCGGCTGCCGGGGTGGGTTCGCTCTTGACTGGCGCCGAGTTAGGTTGTTGTGGCTGTTGATTGGATGGTTTGGGATTTTCGGTATTTTGCGCAAGGGGCTTCACCAGGTTGGTCTTGTGTTTCGTTTGCTGCGGTCTCCTTTTAGGTCTCTGCTCGGGTGCGTCGTTCAAGGTTTCGTTTTCACCGACGACGTAGGGTACAGCCGTGCGCACTACGTTCTCCACATACCCTTCGAAGGGAGCGTCGGGCAATCGCTCTGGATGCGCGACCTCTGCATTGACGCTTACTTTGTTAGTCTCCTGGTCGAGGATGAAGAAATTTTCCACCGACAAATGTTCCAGAATGACGTCATTAACGAGTTTCACCAGATCTTTGGGCTGGTGCACGATGCCTTGCGGTATTTCCAAGCTGAACTTTGACCGCGTGGGAAGAGGCGTCAATGTGTATTTGGTGCCAACGACGCATGCGTCGGCTGGAGCGATATTGTAGAATTTTACAGGATACCTGACCTTCTGCAGAGCGACCTCCCATTCCCCTTGCAGGACGATCCTCTCGGGCAAGATGTTTGAGAATCTTGCCGTGGAGGTATCGGTAAAATGTTCCATGGAGGCATTGCTCACCAGTGTGAGGGAGAACGGCTTTGTCTTGATCATGCCGAATCAATGGTCGAAGCCTGGACCCACGAGTTGAATTTGGCCGGATACCCCTTCCACTTCACTAACAGCTGTTTGTTGCGCCCTCTGCCTTTGGTTTGCAAAATGCGCTCGATTTTGAAAGTTTCGGGAAGCGCGACCTTTTGCAGCTCTTCTGTGTAAAATATACCGTCTATGGCTTCTCCGGCCAGATCCTTTAACTTATATACCACGGGTCGGCCGCGCACCACTTCGGCTATCTCGAATATTTCGTCCGTCCAATTCTGCTCGTACCCCTTGTCGAATGTCATTTTTTCCTTGGAAATGCGCACGTGGTCGCCGGCCGAATATTTGGCTCTGCTTGCCTTGGGCAAGCGCCTATTAACGTAAAGATTGTGGTACACTTGCAGGATGTTAGACTCGTTGACCTGCTTGGGCGCCATTTTTATGGACCTGTGATGCGAACCGTTGTACGACTCGAGGAGGGCCGGAAGAACCTCCACGTATCTGTAAGTGTTTTTGAGAGTGAAATTCCTCCACATCTTGGTCTTTAAGTTTCGGTTGAATCGTTCCACGACGCTGGCTTTGACGTTATTTTTGGTGGTGTAATGTTGCACGTTGTATTTCTTTAGAAAGTCGCGCACAGTTCGGTTGGTGAACGCGGTTCCCTTGTCCGTTTGGAGGACCCTAGGAACCCGCTGGGAAAATATGGAACGAAACGCCTGCGCCACTTTGGCCCCAAGTTTCGTTTTCATAGGAACCGCCCATGCATATTTGGAGAATACGTCTATGACGGTTAGAATGTAGGCATACGGTTTGTTGTGCTCCCTGACGCTGCTCATGACGTTGAGATCGGCTTCCCACAGATCGTCAATATTGGTCACGTGGTAATATCTGGGGGGAACCGTTCTTAAAGGCTTGTGCAAAGTGTAACTGTCCTGGGTTCGAAGGAAGGACTCGATGTTGGCCTTTGACTCTCCGGTAGCCCTTCTCAGGGACTTTACCGTTCCCAAGCCGGCATAGTGTTCCGGTTTGGCATACAATCGCCTTAACGCCTTCCATTCCTTCATCGCTAGCTTTTTTTTACAGAGGCTCCCAACGGCGAGGGCGCAATTGATAAGTATTGGAGGGCGACTTTGGCTTCTTTCTTTTGCGAGGCGACACAGGATTTCGTTTTATCGTCCTAGGCGCAACCTCCTGCTTCACGCGTGCGACCGGTTCCAAGTCTTGGTAGGCGTCATCGTCATCGTCGTCGTCATCTTCGTCGCCTTTGTTGTTGTTAAGGAAAGGCCGTCTTACTTGTGACACCAGATCCAAATACTTCCCCAATTTATGTTTTACCAGACGCCACTTTTCGTCAGCCGACAGTTTTGCTCGCTCCACGTTCTCTATTCCCTTAGCTAATCTAGAAATGCTTTTGTCTACGACGTGAAGCTTTTTCGCGGTTTTGGGCTGCGGGGCCACGACCTGTCGACCGTACTTCGTCCTGCAAATTTTGACACGAGTGCACTGCCCAGCGAAGCCAGCACGGGAAGCAGAAACGCCGGAAGGAAGCCTCCTTTTTGAATTAATATTTTCTTCTTCTTTAAGGGAATCCGTTTGTCTACCAGCTTCCTCCAAGATGCCTTATGCTTTTTTAAGCGACTTAGGCACTTTTGCGGAAGTTGCACGTGACCTCTGCACACGTTGAGCATGCATTCGCAAATGGCCTTCATCAGATCTCCATCGGCAGTTTTTAACAATTTTTTGCGTTGAGGCGCCTTCGTCTTGGCTAAGGCCGACAAATTTCTGTGCTGCCTCGCTATGAGCGGACTGCTCAATTTGGCGATTCTCAACATGCCTCTAACCATGTTTGCACGGGAATGACGATGGCGTAGGAAAATGCTCCTTATGTAGCCTGCCAAAAACACCCTGTAAATGCACGTTTAGTCCTGCAACACCCTATATAGCGGTTAAGCCACCCTGAAGGGCAATTCATTTTTTGTTTCGTTCAGTGGCCTCAGTTGGGTACGAAGTAAGAGAGCGTTTCGTCCGGAAGGACACTGGTTCGATACCTGTATAGGTCGGGAGTATATTGCGTACAGTCCAGCACCAGATATCCGTGCGGGTGCTCGGTAGCCTTCTGGAAGGCCTCCAAAAGAAACCCGGAGTTCCTGGGTTCGATCTGCTGCCACAATCTGTCTATGTGCATCTTGTCCCTGTTATTTTTGAAGACCACGCTGTAGTTTGCATTCAGAGATATGTTCCTATATTTTTTCCCTTGCGGAAACACCTTTTGCAGTATGTACACGATCCCGTAGCGCTTTTGATGAGAGTCTCTGGTGAAAAAATTAGACACGTTCTTTCCCCCTCCCTCCTCCATGAGGTCGTCCAAAATGACCAGAAAGTTCTCCCCGACATCCCCCAGTCGTGGAATGCCCGGCTGCGCCTCGCACTTAAGAGGCAAGTCTTCGAGCCTCGGCGAATATTCGGGCGGGTGGCACCACAGCACCCTCTTCGGGCGCTTGTCGAACATGCGGTCGGCGTGACGTATGAGGTTCTTCACGAAGGTTGACTTTCCGCATCGCGACGGTCCCGCCACCAGCACCGTGCTTGGAAAATTGAACCTTCTCAAGTCCGCGGGTGGGCGTCGCATCGTGTCTCCGGAGAGCGTAGGTTCGAACTGACACGCAGGCGCACCGGGTCCCTCATTTATCCCGTAACCTCTTGTACCCGTAAGGATGAGAGTCGGAGCCCTCGGCAAGCACTCGCTTGTTCACCAGAATCCAGAAGGTCTTGACGCTGGGCTCGGTCACGATCGTGCACGAGGGTTTCCTAGAAATCTGCGTCCCCGTCAGCGTCACCTTCCTGCTGGGGTCTCTCAGCACCATGTCCCGAATCACTTTGGCGTTCACCAGCTCCAAGTTCCCCGAATTCAGGGTGACGCCCTTCACCTTGCACACCGAGAAGGTCTTGCCCGTCTCCGGGGACCGAATCTCCATGCAGTAGCTCTTCGGCCCCGTGGAAGCAAACCGGGAGATATACGAGCCCCGTCCGTACTTCTACAACTCGTCCGTCATGTCTCCCAGGAGGCGTCCAACGGACGGCGTCCATTCCCCCGGAGCGGCGGTGGCGACGACGGAGTCGGTGTCGAAGTAGATCACCCGTTCTCCGAGACGCTTGAGGTAGGAGTAGAGCACCTGGCGTGCGTGGGCCATGGTGTACGCCGCGACGACCACATTGGAGGTGGGGTTGACCTTGGGACTCTGCTCGCTAAACCGCCACACCACGTACATGATGTCGTCGGTGACGGACATGTATGTCTGCACTTCGACGCCCGCGTCATTGAGCAGCTCCAGAAGGCGGTCGTACCGGTCCACAAGCTCGCAGTTGGGGAGGTTGTCCCTCTGCCCGAGCTTGCCCCAGAAGCTGTTGAGCATCAGCTTGGCCAGCTCGCGCCTGCCGGGCTTGGGTGCGATGGCCTGGGGGTCTAGATCGACGCCTTCGTGCTCCGAGAACTCCTTCAGGTACCGCTCTCTCGCGGCAGGCGTGTCGCAGCCCGAAGGCCAGCCGGAAGCTGACGTCTTCATCTTGAGGAAGTAGTCCACGTAGTCCTCGAAAAGTCCCTTGGCTCCGGTGGCCGGGTCGTACTGCACCACGTCGTACTCCCAGATCTCGAAGACCTGGAGAAGGCGATTGCCGTTCTCGAGGGCGACTTTGACTTCGTCGACCACCCAGGTGCCCTTCAGGGCTCTCTCGTCGTTTCGGTGGTCACACTCTTCTTGGTTCTCCGCCTCTGCACAAGCGCGGCATAGGGGAAACATGAGCTTTCCATTAATGCGCGCCGGCAGCACCGGGTGGTAGAGGTGTTGGGGTGGTAGAACCTTCGCCTTGACCAGCCCGCCGGGCACGTCTTCCAGGCGCGGAAAGCGATCCACGTGGATCTTCGAGTGGCCGGCGGGGTAGGGTTTGGTCTTGTTGACGAAAGGGCACAGGCTGCAGACATCGTTGTAGAAGATCTTAGTGTCCCCCTTGGCCTCGCAGTAGGTCTTGGTGCAGTTGGTGCGGCCTCCGTAGAATGCGTCTCTAGGGTTCAGGGGTTCGGGAACCGGGAAGATCCTGGCGTGGCACTCGAGGTCTCGGTCCGCCTTCATCATGGCGTTGAAGTCGTACTCCCACATTTCCACCACGGCATATCCGGCCCGCCTGATCTTGGCCATGACCTTCTCGGTGCCCTCCAACCTGGAGGCCATGGTTTCGCTGGCCGTGTTCTAGATCGGGGCATGCCGGTTGTGAAAGCAGCGCGGACAGCCGTGATAGAACCACCCGTGGAAGAAGTACGCGGTTTTTTCTTCCTATCTGTACCCATCCACCCTGTACCCAACAATGTTAACTTCGCGTCCTCTCATAAGGTGCTGAATAACAATATTGTGTTCTAACTCTAGCCAAGTCAGCCATATGCATGCTATGCGAGAGTGCCTGTCCGCAAGTCGATACCCGCCCGGGGGCAAGAGGCCAATTTTTTCGGCGGCATGAAGCGCTTCCTGTACACGCACATGCACGCCTGCGTGATGGTGACGCATTCCCTGAACGGATCTATGCCGTTCTCGTCCAAGAATTCCCTTCTGAATTTTGAAAGTCCCTGACTGAGCAGAAAGACGTCCATCTTACAATACGTCACCATTTCCGCCTTCATGTCGAAGACGTAACCGGAGGCCAACTTTTCTTCGTGCCACTGTTCGAAAGCCCTTAGGGCCTCTACCGGCATGCCCTCCGAGCAGTAATACTTTTTATCGGGAATGGGACCGACGTAGTTCTCGTTTTCCTTGGTGTTAAATAGATAAGGAAAGTAGCCTTTGCATTCCTTCAACTCGAAGGTCTTGGAAAAGCGAGACAGCGGCATGGGTATGAAGTTGAGCGAGTCGAAAAATATGACGTCACCGTATCTCATTCGGTATATCTTGCCGCCGTTCATGATAAGCTCCGGCGTCCATTTTAAGTGCCCCACCATGTACTTTAATAAAAACTGACCGTCGTAGGCTCTGAAGTTATGAGCCACCACGATGACGTCCCAGGCTTCGAACCTCGGTTGTCCAATATGCTCAAAAAATTGCTTCAGAGGATCGTTCGTAAATACCCATTCTTTTGCGCCGCACTCGGTGCAGGGCGCCATCTTGGACGGTTCGTCGATGCAAAGCGGACAGGCTTGGTATAAGACGCACAAGTTAGGTTCATGCTCGTATGTATTCTGTTTACCAGCATAAGGTTTGTTTTGAGTGCATTCGAAATCTATAAACATAAACACGTAGCGGTTTCTTCTGCACTTACTAGCATAAGGTTGCATGAAACACAAGTGATTGGAATCGGCGTGCGTCTTGCAGTGTGTGCAATATTTTTCACCGCACTGGTGCAAAGTTTTTCTGTGTCTCAAATTCACGAGCTTATTGCAAGATGCACACACCTTCTCTAAGTCGCACACCGACAACTGCTTTGGATAAAATGCGCCCTTCTTGGCGTGTTTCAAATAACACGAAGCCCCCTTAAAGTCTCTGTTGCACGCGGCACAGTGTATGTAAGCATAAAAGCTTCTGACGTCATCTATTGTGCAGCCGTTGTTATCCTCCCCTATGCGGTCGCACAAGGTTACGGCCTTCTGTTTTTGCAGATAATCCGAACGCCTAATGGTGGTATAGTTGACGTCACGATCCACTTTGGCTTTGGCTACAACAATGGCTTTTGCTATGCACAGTTGGTCTTGGTTTTTAATTTCCGCGATTCCTTTGTTACCGCTGCACGCATCGCATGGTTGGTAACACGAACCCGGGACCTCTTTATTCCACACAAAGTTCACTTTCAGAGGACCGCTCAGCAGGAACTGTTGGTTACTTTGCATGACTTTTTCTATGCTCTGAATAATGGCATTGGCGTTCACTTGCTCGGCGCGCCTCATGCTCATGTTAAACGCTTTGGACGTCTCCTTTTCATCGGATATGGATATTCCCAAATAGTCGGGTTGGCTGCCTAGAGGGTTCTCTTTGGCAAAATTTAGAATATCGTTAAATAAATGTGATAACCATTGTCTGGGGTTTGCATCTCTAGGGACGGGGTTCACCGTAATTTCGGTTTCCGTAAAGCCCGAGAAAAGCCTGTTCATAGATCTCTGCCTGTGCCCAACTATTTCAAATGTAGGCACCAAGGTAGGGTCTTGACATACCCCGGGTTGCGGCTCCATGCTACTGCTTTTCGAAACAACACCGTTTTTTTCACAATAAAGAAAATCAAGCACTTTCAATACCGTCCTGCAAAGAGTTCTCTCTTTAAATCTATATGAAAATTCTCGTATCGCAGTTCGGTTTAGTATGCCTGAACCCACATGCTCTACAGTTCTCCGGCAATCACCAATCCTTTCTCTTTAGCACAAAAAACTTATTTCAGTTGGGTACAGCAAATGCCTTATAGAATAATGTTAAAACACATGTATAATTTCGAATCCAAGCACTTTCACGGCATGTTCTTACTTGGGCGAGCCGTTTATCGCCTCACGCTTTTAAAGGGACGCTTATCACTATCGCAGTTTTCAATACTGTCCTGCAAAGAGTTCTCTCTCTCTCTCGCTCACTCTCTCTTTAAATCTATATGAAAATCCCCTTATCACAATTCGGTTTAGTATGCCTAAACCCACATGCTCTACAGTTCTCCGACAGTAACGAATTCTTTGCTTTTAACAAAAAAAAAAGAAGAAGAAAAACACTGATTTCAGGTGGGTACAATAAATTCCTTACAGAATAATGTTAAAAAACACGTATAATTTCGATCCAAAGCACTTTCACGGCCAGTTCTCACTTGGGCGAACCGTTTATCGCCTCGCGCTTTTAAAGGGACGCTTATCACTTTTCAATACCATCCTGCAAAGAGTTCTCTCTTTAAGTCTATATGAAAATTATCGTATCGCAATTCGCTTTAGTATGCCTAAACCCACATGCTCTATACTTTTCCGGCAATCACCAATCCTTTCTCTTTAACAAAAGAAAATAAAGAAAAAAACTGATTTCAGTTAGGTATAGTAAATGCCTTATGATTTAATGTTAGAACACACGTATAATTTCGATCCAAAGCACTTTCACGGCCAGTTCTCACTTGGGCGATTCGCTTAACGCCTCACGCTTTTAAAGCGACAGTTATCACTACGGCAGTTTTCAATACCGTCCTGCAAAGAGTTCTCTCTCTCTAAGTCTATATGAAAATACCCCGTATCACAATTCGGTTTAGTACGCCTAAACCCACATGCTCTACATTTCTCCGGCAATCACGAAATCCTTCTTTTTTTAACAAAAATAAACAACACTGATTTCAGGCGGGTACAATAAATGCCTCATGGAATAATCTTAAAATACAGGCATAATTTCGATCAAAGCACTTTCACGGCCAGTTCTCACTTGGGCGAGCGGCTTATCGCCTCGCGCTTTTAAAGGGGCGTTTATCGCTATCGCAATTTCCGGCTGCGCAGACGGTTAAATGCCGCATTAAAATCCAGGCGCGTTATCGCACCGCAACTTCCTAAGCTTCTAATTGGGCTTTTAACATTTCTCTTCCGGACACACCAGTGAGCTGCCGGAGCATCCGGCTCAAATATGAGTTAAATCTTCCTATCAACTGCACGCCCACAGTTAAACATTTTCGTGCTAATTGCACTTCCGTTCCCGCAACCATTTATAAAGTTCCCATACTATTTACAAACTTTTATCGCGCCGGCCGTATTGTGTGCCCCCCGCTCGGCGTGCTGATTAGAACCCTTTTAAATATGGTAGCCGACCTTGCTGGCTTTATTCTGTGTCTTGCTTGAGTCTTACATCCAGTAGTACAACATGTGTGAACCAACTTCAACTTTCGTAACAGTCAAAGCAGAGAGATTTTTTTTCGCCTACTTCGGGCAGAGTGTATAGGGAGCTGTTAATACAACAACACGAGCTGCACGCCGCCGAAGCACAACTACATTTTCAATATCAACAAAAACAGCAGAACAATCACTTTGCCTGGCCTTACGTTCTGCCACCATTCCAGCCACCTCAACACCCTGTGGTAGTCCAGTAGGAGCCTTTTGAGAACATCCATCCGGAGGGACCCCTGTTGGAATCTCAGGACCCGGGGTCGGCATCGTCATCATCGTCGGTCCAACTGTTTTCTTCGTGTGAGGCATCTCCTCTGGCAGACCAGAACGAACAACAGCAATTTCCACTATTAAACCAAGCGTTTCAAGATCTACTGCCACAGTGGCCGCAGTACTCATCGCCGGACCCCGTCCAACCGGCCTATTCGTCCTCCTCGTCGGTGCAGGTAATCTCGCCTTCAGAACCGTCAGGCTCCAGCACCGACAGCGGATTTTACTCCGCACAACGTTTCCACGATTCTTTGGGTGTTGCACCACTTCTCTATTCTATGAGTACCTCTCCTTCTTATTCCCCCGAAGTTGCCCTACATTCTCCAGGTTCCTTTGCTAACCCTCTCCAAAGCAGTTTTTCTCCGCTTACCCAATCCTCACCCACCCCTCAACACACCTCCACGCCTGTTGCTTGTAGCTTTCCTTCATTTTGCTCCTCTTCCTTTGGACAGCTTCAGTCCGTTACCCTGCAAGACAGTTCAGTCCAGCCACTCACCCCATATTCTCCTTCCTACCCGCCACCTCCTCTGTCTACTTCGTCCTCCGCCCCCAGTTCCACACCTTCAAACCTGCCGAACTCAGCTTTGAGCAACATTTCCTCCCCGCACCCATCACTGGTCCAGCTAATCTCTTGCACACCCCGAAAATTTAATAAGACTCCGACGAGGAGAAACCTCTTTCCTATATGGTCGCCGGGGTCCCTGTTGCTGCAATATAGTAACGGCTGGTGCGAGAACAACAGCTGCTCCAACGACGGGTTTGATCATCTGCTCGCCGCGCTACCTGAGGTGGAAAGCGACCGGCTGCCAGATCTGGCAATCCCGCTGCTGGTGCCCGTCAGCTCAGAGGATCGGCGGCGCATTTTGCAAAACATCGCATAATCACGCAATGCGGCGGTAACTCCTGTACACCGCGTGAAGCGACCGAGGCAGGACTCTTAGAGCTGTTTGGTTTCTCACGAACAGGAACTAGCTTTAGTATTATTAGTGTTTTTGTTGCCAGTGCTATTTTAACTTAATTTTTAGCCAGAGTTTTTTTTAACTTTATCCCAGTGCTTTCGCTTTTCTTTTATATTTATAGAACCATATAAGAAGTTTCAGAATTGTGTTTTCAAAAAACAGTGATAGGTTTCACATGTACAGTAATTAGTTTTTATTGATATTATCAGTGCTGTTTTTAGCTTAATCTTAGCCAGTGTTATTTCAATTGTTTTCCCCAGTAACTTCGCTTCTTTTTATGTATATACAAGCATTTTAAAACAGTTTCACTTGTGTTCTAAACATTTAATTCGTGCATAGTGCCATCATTTCCTTGTGTGACAACAAAAGCATAAGCTATTGCCATGCCAGATTGCATTTGTGCACGTTGCTGTTATTTCAGGTACACACAGCAACACTATGTGATCTGTGTTAAAAAGCATTACACTGTTTGGCTGGCATTCCGTCCTCAAGCAAATTCATACACTCCTCGATGTCTGCAATGTCAAGCTGTGCGAGCATATAATTTAAACAACATTCGAAACAATATTCCATTTCATTTGCTATATAACTGCCCACGTTGCAGCAATTAAATTAATTTGCCGCTTTTTTATTTTGGGACATTTCATGTAACTGTAATTCATATAAAAATTATCTGCACATTTCCTCTCTGACGTCCATCATGGACAAGTGTGAATACTGCGGTGTATTTGATAGTGAATCTAAAATGTTCCAATTCTGCAGAACGTTTTGTTCTAATTATTGTAGCTATCGCTATTGTTGGCATTGTCGAAAACCTGACTACCATCGCAAACATTTATTTGTGTGTCAGTGGCCCCATTATGTGTGTAAAAACAAAACAAAGAACTATTCACCAGCATGTTTACAGTGTTTGGCAAAACGCATATGTACTTTATACAACATTCTTGACCCATATGCTCACGTTCCAAAACCATCGTGCAAGTGCTCACATTGCGTCAATCCTTCTGAACGTCTTTGTGTCCATTGCGCTTGCATTCACCAAGAAAAATGCACATGTTTTCATTGTCACCGTTGTTGCGCGTTCCAACAATGTGTACACATAGACTATTCATAATTTTCACTTTTGTTTTGTATTTGTTTTTGTGTTTTAGGAAATGTAACACAAGTGCTTTATAGTAAACATTTTTTATATTTTCTCCCAGTTAGCAATATGTATATATGCACATTAACACCTATGTTTTATTTCTTATGCTATGCTTTGTTTCGCTTAACATTTCAAATATATACATAAAACAAGAATCTTTTAAGGTATTTCATTTATCCGTTTATTCATTTTACCAAGGCAGGGCTCCTTTCCTTTTCCTTTATTGTTCATAGTTGTCACAAAGAAAACAGAAAAAGAAATAGGAAATCAAAAGACAAAGTTCTAATAGTGCTATTCAAATTATTTTCCAAACAAAAGAAAAAAGAAAAAGACATACGGATAAGTTGCTGAATTACTGTTGTATATATAGATTTCTTTATTTTCAGCTACCTTTTTCTTACTTCGTCTCGTACTCCAATGCCTCTTCCTCCCCTCCCCCAACTTCCGCTCCCTCCTGGCCCTCTTCCGCATTTGCTCCTTCGTCATAATTTCCTTCATAACTAGGAAATTCATCAAGTCCGCAGGTACATGCGCTTTCCAAATTTTCTATCATCTGCTTTAACCCTTCAAAGTCATCGTTCGGCTTTGCCGCATTTACTTTTATTCTATTTACCAACTTCTCCTGCTTCGTGACATTTTGCTTCTTCTCTTCCAGTTCTTGTTTCCTTCTTTACATCAGCTCCTGTATTCGCGTTACTCTTCCTTCACATTCTTCTCTTTCCTTCTTTATTTTCACCCACATTTCTCCCCATTTATTGCTTTTCCACGCCTTTCATTCCTCATTTTTCATCCAATCACAACGCACTTTATTTCCCCCCAATAACCGTCATTTTTAATGCTAACCAGCAATCCCATCTCGTCTTGTTTTCTCCAATCAAATCCCGATACGTCACTTCCGCATGCCATGTTTACCCATTCCTTAAACACCCTGTCCTTCTTTCCTTCCCAACTCCAAAGAAGAAAACATCACCGCTCCCTTACGCAAGTCACGTGACCCTTTTTGAAAAATTCTTTTTCTACTCCATAAACCGTCCTTTATTTCCCCCAATCAACATCCATTTTTCAATTATATCCACCAATCCCATCTAGTCTTATTTTCTCCAATAAAATCCCTAAACGTCACTTTCGCATACCATTTTTACCCAATCCTTAAACATCCTTTCCTTCTTTCCTTTCAGACTCCCGTCAGCATCACATCGCAACTCCTTTCTCCTAGTCACGTGACCTTTTTTAAAAGAAATCCGCTTCTTTTCCGATAAACCGTCCTGGATTAAGCAACTGGTTTAACCATAATCCTAACGCTCTTGGCGCCAAATTAAAAATTTTCCCGCCAAAAGCCTTAATCCATCTTAACCCACAGATTAAGGCGGATTAACGCGACACTAGCGCCACCTAGCGGCAGGTTTATATTAATCCAATTGCTTAATCCGGGGCTAAAACTACTTTTCCCGCCAAAAGCCTTAATCCATCTTAACCCACAGATTAAGGCGGATTAACGCGACACTAGCGCCACCTAGCGGCAGGATTATATTAATCCAATTGCTTAATCCGGGGCTACAACTACTTAAATTTATTAAGAAATCAGTTCATCAGAAATTGTTAAAAGCTTTAGTAGAATGTGAATGAGGTTAAGAAACAATTGATGGTAATCGAGTGATTGAGTGGTTAGTAAAAGAAGAGAAAGGAATAATGTTAATGTCTTTGACTACAATAATAGAAATCTAAAATTATGGAGAAATGTTATTTGAGAGTTAGGATGATTAAATGTGAGTCTAACGAAAAGATTATGTAAATTACCTAATATCGTGTGAATACATTGGTAACTGAAAATGATGTGAATCAATGAAAATCATAGAATATCGATAGTAAGTACCAAATGAATAAACTTAAATTAACTAAAAGTAGCTTCACTGATGTCCGATTTCACCAAAAGATGATAAAATCGACGTTAACAAATGTATCGTAACAATTGTTACCGAGTTAGCAAAAGTGTTAAAATTTTTGCATTTCACCAACTCGTTTTCTGAAATGTTAACAAAAATGCGTCAACGCCGAGAGACTTGTAGATACTGCAGATGCATTATTATTTAGGTGTAGAGGATCTACTCCCATTAGTCCTGGGCCCGTAGGACAAAGGATCCGGGCCTCCTTCTACCCGGGAGCGATGGAAACTTCGGGGCTCTTTACATGGGGCAATACCTTGAGTCTAGAAAACCCTCCCATCGACTACAAACGGCTGTGGATGAATCTCATTATCTTCTGCAGGTACTGCGATGCGATTTTGTTTTTGGTTTTGTTTACACGTCTGAAAAAATGGTAGGCGAACAAAATCAGAAGAGAAGCCGTAGACACATTTCTCATCAATCGCGAAAAAATTGTTAGTTGAATTACAAACTGAACATAAGGATATTGTGGAAAATAGGAGGACGGATTTAAGTCACATTTTGTTTTTAGGTTACGCTGTTTAACCCGAGCCGTCACCCCCCTGCACACACACACACACACACACACACACACACACACACACACACACACACACACACACACACACACACACACTGGTTCAGACTAGGAAAGAATACACACAAACCTTTTTCTAAAAAAAATGCTTCTTTTAGAGCCAATGGGCCTCAAAGTACATATTCTTTTTATGAAAGCTCCATATCCAACTGTGTTGGAATGAAATATTCCCCCTACTATTTATTTGTGATTGGGAAGGTAAAACTGAATAGCGACTTCGCATTTGAGACAAGTACAAGCATCGCAACATTCGGGCAAATAAACAGCAATATCTGAGAAATGGTTAACTAAAGAATGTGTTCGATTACATTATGCGCTTTAACAAGGTCTATATTTGTTGTATAATAAAAGTTTGTCCATCTCTTAAGATTTAGCAGTTATGTAAAAGTAATCCAAAACGAAAAGACTGCTGGGACATTCTGAGAGAATTCGATAAATTTACACACTTATGCCCGATTTCACCAACAGATGTTACGAGTTTAGCAATAGTTAAACAAAAATTGCCTTTCACCAACAAGTGTTAGCGTAACACTAGTGTTAAATCCCCACCAAGGCGGCCCGGGTTCGATCCCAGGCGACCGCAAAGTGAGATTAGTGGTGGACAACACGGCGCTGGGGCGGTTTTTCTCCGGGATCTCCGGTTTCCCCTGCCATCTCATTCCACCGGTGCTCCATCTTCATCTCATATATCATCAGTGTCATCGCCTACGGTGCCGTATGTAGTAAAAGCGTGCGTTAAACACTACACATTTTTTAGTGTTAAATCTCTTGTTAAACTAACACGCCAAATTTCTAATGTTAAGCCCTTAACCATTGTAAATGGTCAAGAATGCGAGCATGAACTCAGCTGTTGATGTCGATTTGCTATATTTAAGATCGTCTAAATGGCATTCGTAATAGAGTACGGCCTATGAGGGGGAAATTATTTTGAGAAGCTATCGGAAGAAAATGTTCTACAGAGGTATAGACTGTCAAAACAGGTTTTATGAATGTTACTGCGGAAGTACAAGAGAGGTTAGAACATGCATCGAAAGGAATATGCCGATCGCGCCTTTTCTTCAAGTATTAATAAATTTCAGATTTTATAATTCACTGAATTATGTGGATAATACGCTGTCCATCTCCCGTCTTGAAACGTTCAAGTCACTTACCCTGCTTCGCTCATCGTTAAATTTTGCGAAATACTGAGAACATGTATTGAAAGGAATGTGGCCATCTTGCCTTTGCTTCAAGTATTAATAACCTTGCGATTTTATAATTCACTGAATTATGTGGATGATACACTGTCCACCTCCCGTCTTGAAACGTTCAAGTCACTTACCCTGCTTCGCTCCTCGTTTAAATTTTGCGAAATACTGAGATCATGTATTGGAAGGAATGTGGTGATCTCGCCTTTGCTTCAAGTTTTAATAACTTTGCGATTTTATAATTCACTGCATTATGTGAATAATACATTGTCTACCTTCCGTCTTGAAACGTTCAATTTACTTGTCCTTCCATGTAAAGCTAAATTTCAGGGGGAGGATTTTCTTGAAAACTTTCGTCTCGCATCGTTGGTAGATCACTTAAAATACCAAGTTTGGTATTTAACCTAGGTTTTGACTTTTATGATATATTGTTCACAGGCACACAAACAAACATACTTACATACACATACGGACACACTTGAATATTTACGTAGATACACTTATCTAAAGCTTTTTTTTAAATAGGAGACCAGTGTATTTGGTGTGATACATTAGCTTCTCTATTATGTTATACGTCGTAGAGAAAGTAAAAATGAAAAACGACTTTCCATAGGATAAAATCATAAATATTGGAAAATTTAGGTAAATACCAAGAAATAGCAAGCAAATGGCCCAATCCACGAAATACTATATATAATTAATGTGAGTTTTAACAAACTGTAAACGAGTGGGATGGATCAGGCGGTTTCGTCTGGGACTAATGTTTGGGTTCTTTTTCGGGAGTTTTCTCGTGTCCCCAGGCGAATGCTGGGTAGGTTCATTGCATCCTCCTAATTTCCTGTCCTTCCATTTCATCTCCATTCTCATTTCGCATGATCTCGCATGTGGTGGCCTCTTTCAGGGTGAAAGTGCCGCAGGGATTCTCGGTGTGGCACGGCAGGATGATATGCTTCTGGTAAACACTTCCTCCTCCGGTAGACGGTCTCCTGACCCCGGGCTGACCTGTGGGCCGTTTCCGGAGCACAGTGGGTGGGATACCTCTTGTAGTGGATGGCCGGGAAAAGGTCCAAATGGTATTTTTAGGGACCATTTCCTCTACACTGTCGGGACTCCTTGTGACGGCCTCCCTATGTCTCCTCTCGCGTCATCCTTCCCACCGGGTTTCTCTACTTGGGGGCATAGCTACAATTATTGAAGACTCGCCGCAGCGCACAATCGCCTCCGTACCGTAATCCAATCCAACAAAATCTACAATTCCTTTTGGTCTAGTAAGATTTTGTACATATCTTACGGTTTACAAGTTATGCAGGTAAACTAGATAGCATTTCCACTACTTTAAAAACTTCTTAAAGATGCAGTACTTTTTCAATATCCTTAGAGGCTTTTTATGAATATCAAAATGTTCCAAAAATGATCCATGTAAGTTGTAGTGTGGGATTGGAGGATTTCCTTGAAAATCTTCCTGTTTCATTCTTGAAAATGCTGAACTTAAGTTCCAGGTCTGTTACCGAGTTATTGTATCAATCGCGCGCGCGCGCGCGCGCGCACACACACACACACACACACACACACACACGCACGCACACTGCCCATCTCTTCGGCGTGGGTTGGTTTGTCTACCTCATACTCAGGAGGTCACGAGTTCGAATCTTCGTCAGGGTGTTATCTGCATAAATCTTTTGTCGGGGTTTTCTGTTATCCTGAAAAATGACTCGGGTGGGTGAAAGTTCTATGGACCTTGGGCTAATTTGAGAATCATTTCGTTCATCGTCCCATAGGACTTATATTCAAGGACGTAAAACATACATCATGCAACGTTTTCTAAAAAAGGTAATTTGAGTTCCAGTAGATCTCAAAATGTACGTTTCCAGTGAAGTCTTGGTATCGAGTTTTTGGTTTATTGCAATAGGGCCGGCCTCGCTAACGTAGGTAGTAGCGTGTGTACCTCACATTGAACAGGTCCGGAGTTGTACTCTCGGTAAGAGTGAGTTATCTGGAGAAGGGGTTTTCTGAGGTTTTCCCTTATCCTGAAAGATGAATATCCGGTATTTTAAGCTCTAGGAACCTGGGTTCATTTGAGCATCATTTCAGCCATTCCATTCGTCCAACATGGCTTAATGTTGCAGGACGTAAATTAAAAAATAAATCAGTAGATAGATACTCTTATCTGCTAAGTGTATGGTGGAGAACGTAAAAATAAATGAACCTGATAAACAAAAGTGCAACAATATCTAGTTCTTGTTTAAATCAAGGCCTCTTCAAATTTGTAGCACTGCCCATTAGGTTCAAAATTATAATTCAGTTTCTACTGCAAAAATATGTTTGGATAATAAAGGCATTTGACAGCGTTCTTGTTTTAGTTTAAAATTGAAACAGACGTATATGGCAGATTTAATAAATTAGTAAAGGACTGGCCATTATTAGTTTTGCTACTCTGCCAGTTATGTAAGTTACCTGGATAAGGTTTTTTCCGGCTTTTCACTTATCCTGATAGACGAATGTCGGGTAACTCTGAGCTCCATGGACCCCGGATTCATTTGAGCATCACTTCACCCATTTCATTCATCGTCCGATATGACTTAACGTTGGAGGACGTAAATTAAAAAAAAAAGGTTAGGTAAGTAGTGTAATATCGTTTTAATTTTAAGTATATGTTACCCAAGACTGAGAAGCAATTGTTATTTATTTTTAAATACTTTACAGCGTTTATTTGGAAAAATTCAAGAAATTACTTAGACACAAGGAAAACTAATTTCCACAACCTAGACCGGAGCACCTTTTTGGATTCCCAAGTGTTGTCAGCAATCGAAGGTATGTTCATTGCTGTACTGAAAATTCGAACAATCAAATAAGGGGGATAAATGAAAGAAATTTTAATGATGTTACCTTCGAAATGCCTCGGGAAGAGATCTTATCATTTTCCAGATACAAGGACTAATTAGGGAATTGAGAGTGCCAGTTTGTGGGAGGCAGTGAAATAAGCTGACTTGGTGAGATCTTTAACGTCACTTTCATGAAACCTGCGGCATCGGTTTTTTGGTGCTACTGCTTTACTGCTCTTTTAATACTAAATGCTTGCGGCTTAGTTCTACTAAATGTGTCATTATTCGTGTAAAGATGGCAATGTTTGTTAGTGTCATATTGGCCATTCTGCCTCTGGAGCGATGTAAACAATTTTATGATGCCCGCCTCGGTAGCGTAGATGGTAGTGTGTCTGCCTCACGTTCAAAAGGTCCCGAGTTCGAATCTCGGTTAGGGTGAGTTACTTGGATAAGGCTTTTTTCGGGGTTTTCCCTTATCCTGAAAGACGAATGTCGGGTAGCTCTAAGCTCCTTGAACTCCGGACTCATTTTAGCGTCATTTCAACCACGTCATTCATCGTCCAATGTGACTTAACGTTGGAGGACGTAAATTAAAAAAAAAACAATTTAATGACGAGTATCGTAAAGGAGACAGGAGATGGATCAATCACAGATTTTCTTTGCCTGGGTACTTCTGTAGCTTGCTGCAAAATTCTTAAAACTTGGTAATTACATGCAGGATACAAACAATGCAATATTGAAAGTGTAGCATAAATCGTTTGAACTTCCGTTTCATTTTCTTTATTTCGATGAACACTTTTGGTTTTATAACATATTCTTTATGTTTCCAAACAATTATTATACAAATAGTATGGGATGTGTTAAGTGATCTACTGATATGCTGTATCCAGCAATAAGAATTACACATAATAACATACAACATTATGTTGTATAAAGTAATTAATTGATTTTTAATTTTAGTTGACAAAATGAAGAAATTGATAATCTGAATAATATTTTTAAAAAAGTGCAATATGTTTTCATTTTGTTTGCTAATAACATATCTTATGCGGTATATTTGACTGCGCTGCTAGGCGCAATGTAAATTTTGTGATGCATTATAACTTAATTTGAAATATTTTGGCGGAGATATGTAGCTGTTGTCATAAAATCTCACAGAACGAGCTACTTAGGTGAAGAAAGAATGAAAGTTCTTGCTTCTCAGACTTTAGGCTTGAGTTCAGGCTAAGCCATTTTACGGAGGTTCCTTATGGGTTTTCCATTACTTCTAGAAGGGATTTTGTAGAGATGTGGCAACTTGGGACAAATATTAGGCCCAATACATTTTCATTTCGTTCGTTGTTCAAATTTTGATGTGGCTTTTTGGAGTCAGAAAATGTACAACCACTTCCCACCTCTATTCTCACTAAAAAGGGATTATCTATAGTAGTTATGCAGAGGTAAATTATATTTGTTCAAATGGCATTCTGGAATATTCCCACGCACACACATCTGAGAAGATAAAACGAAGATAGCAAGGCATATAACACCAGCCACTTGTATAGACCATTTGTTTGTTCTAGATCAATGTCCCTCAGCGATGGTACAGGTCAGCAAATACTTTGTTACAATAAGAACGCTTCCACTCTATATTGATTGTTTGATTAATTTGCATTCAGTAATTTCACTAATAGCCGCAAAGCCTTGAATATCTCAAAGAAATGTGAAGTTTAGTAGCACATATACTTGAATATTTATCATAAAAGACTCACCATATACAGGCAATATGAAAAACAATGCAGGGATGATTATGTATATATACAAATTAAAATACTTCCCTTGCGGTTAGAGGACTACCAGATGTGTATATACAAATAAAATTTGGTAATTTCATTTTTTAAACATGCCTTATTTATCAATGTTCCTTTTCTGTGTCCAAAAAGCTCCCTGGAAAGTATGTTGTTATAGTAAAGGTGTATATGCAGTCTGTTGAGCATCACTTTTTTCAAGAACTTGTGAAACAAAAAATTGGCAAGAGAGATTGGTCTATATTTTGAAACATTATTGTGTTAGTCTGTTTTCAAAAGCAGTTTAACAGTTGAGAATTTCATCTTGTAATTGAACATTGCAACATTTAGAGCCTCATTGCATCAATAACTAAATGGAATGTGAATTTGAGAGATGTAGCATTTTAAAATTATTATTATATCATAACAACCAGAACAATTCTTCATTTTAAAAAGTTTGATCATTTTATTTATTTCAGAAAGCATTTTTGGATTAAGTTTTTTATAGCTGAAAAGAATTTGTTACACATTTCTGCATTTCTTGGTTGTCAACATGAATGCTAATGATTAATTTTGTAATAAGTGTTTACCTGCTTCCCTTTTTATTATATTGCAAGTAGCTTTTATTTATTGCCAGAGTACCCAGTAAGTTTATTAAAATGAAGCACTTGAGTTGTTTGTATTATATCTCTTTTAAGTTTGCTGTATTTCTTTTAATATTTTGGATTCAAAATCTACTCGAATTTCAAAAGTTCACAAAAGTTTAGTCAGTCTCAAAAGCTGTACTAATAACTATCACTATCTTATGGAATGTGATATGAAGATTTCAAGAAAATAACCCAAACGTAAACTAACCTTCTATGAAACACTTTAAAACTTTTTATATTTTTTAAAGGTAGTTCTAACAAGTTTGATTAATTTGATTAAAATTAATTAATTTGGTTAAAATAGTGTATGTTTCCATGGAAAATATGATTTATATACATAATATAACAGGATTTGCCAGTTAAGTAAATGCTCGTTCTTCTGAAAGACCTTTGTATAATTTGTTAAAAGTTAGACAAAACTTACTACATAGAAAATGTAAAATCCTGTTAAAACACACAATATGTACGAAATATAATTATTTGTCTAGTTAATCATTTGCAACATATTCTTTGATATTAGTTTGAGTTTTGGAACCCTTATATTCATTTCCTATGATTTATTGCTATCCTGCTTTCTTCCTAGCCTTACAAAGTGCATGGAATTTCAAAGCCACTATATTGCAAACCACTTTTCAAACATCAGACAATAGCTATAGGATAAAATATTGCTCGTATGTATAACAACATGTGTAAAGTGTAATGAAAGCTTACCTTGATCAGCAAGAAAGAAGTATATGAAGCAAAGTAATTTTGCATGAATGGTTTATAAATGAAAGACATAAAATTTATTTTTCTGTTATCTCCTTCTCGTTTATATGTTATATCCAAAGTATTTAAATATGCTCTTGTTCCCAATATTGTATTATTTAATACCTCTTACAACATTGCAGTCTTGCTTATATTCCCTTTTAATAACATGTTATTTTGTGTGTACTCCATGGCTAATTGTTACATCCCGAACTATGTATAGCAAGCAGAGGAGGTTCTGGATACACCCAAAAATTCAATTAAAGAGTTTCATCAGAAATGAATGTTTTGGAAACTCCTGAATCTAAAGAACAATTTTTAGAAATAGTCCGTGTTTATATGTGTGTATGTCTTTGTTCATGTGTGTTTGTCTGTAAACAGCACACTCATAAACAAACGGCCAATATAATATCAAGCTTGATATTTAAATCCAGCATCTTCCAAGGATGTGAAAAGAAAACTTTCTAGACCATCACCCTACAAGCTATCCATTACATGCAAGATTTTTCAAAAATATTGATTCTATTAAAACTGGCTCTAATGATTTTGACTAGATACAATGGGCTCAAGATATCTCCATAGTAAAGGAAAATAATATGTTGAATTTTTTGAGAATATCCTTAGAATTCCTATTCATTCTGGATGAATTTTACATAACTGGTAATTGTGACTACAAAATATTACTACAGATATATGTAGAGTTTGTTAAAATACACGATTTATGTTGAATCCCTATTTTGTAGAGTAAATTGATATGGAGATATTTGATCCGATATTTCTGAATTTCGTTAGCGGAGATTCATTATTCATTTCTTTTTATCTCTTGACCATGCAAAGAAAACAGAATTTCAGATTCACCACTTAACAACCAAATTTATAACATTTGAACTTTTACATAAAGATCACTGTATTCCCTAGCACCTAGAGTAAAATCAGCAACAAGGAAATTTCTGCAAATGCTTGTCTTGGTTAACATGAAGGAGATAGAAGTGTAAGTACTGCAAGAGTCCAAGCTCTATTTGGCTTTGAGGAATGTGCTCAAGTTTACTTTGAATAAGAATGGTACTGGAGAGTGGAGGCTCGGGGAGTGGCAGATAGATGGTGGCATTTCAAATTGTTCAATGAATGCATAAAACTGAACAGTGCAAATAAATGTCAAAACCACAGTAACTGGCGCTATTAGTGTCATGTAGCATGACACTATTTAAGGCTAACCTTTTTATCATAGTGTACATTTAAATTGCACTTAATTCAAAACGCCTAATATTGGCAAAAATTAAGAAGAAACATGCCATAGCCATTGCTATGTATTCACATTCACATCACAGCGGTTGTCCTAGTGAAAATATGTTTGTCACTCTGGTGGACCTATCATCTGTTGACGTAATTCACAATGATGTAATCTATAACACTGGACACGATTCCGTTAGTGCATCTGTTTTTTTCCCCCCTATATACAGCTTCTGTTTCCTCGAACTTCTTGCTTTCTTCTCGGGCGATGGGCTTCCAGTAGAGGAACAAATTTCCTTTCCTTATTTATTCGTTACAATTAACGCCACATTTTTGCAAGATATTCAATATCTCTTCCTTGGTAGAATATTTGCGTAATTTTCAGAAAAGATTCAATCTCCAAAATTATAATTAAGAAGTTGGAATGTGAGGAATAAACATGTCTTTCAACCACTTCAACCACTTTGGTGGTTCATTGGTCATAGTAATCCCCACTGGTGCTTCCTGCCTTATGGGGCAGTTTCTCTACATTCACAAACCCCTTCTTCTCTCGAGCATGAATCGTAAAAAAGTGAACCGAGTGCCTGCTTTGTATCTTTCGGCAGCTTCAAAATCCTCATCATCTGCCAAAACCTCTTCTTTAAATAAATATGTTTCCACCAGATTTCTGTAAAACTTTAATATGTTGACAAGATACTTATGCCACATAGGATTTTGGGTTTCTCAATTAAAATCTTCTGTTTGCTTGCACATTTCCTCCATTTGAAGCCAATAATTTTTAAGACCCTTATCAAAGATATTGTAATCCAAGGAAAATGCATCCTGTGCTTCACAATCGAACGAAGTTTCTTTTCACCGCCACTGATGTTCTTGTAAGGAACAATAACATAACACTATCAAGTGATACTTTCTGTTTATGCAAGCTTTGCCACACGTCACCAGCTTACTCCTCTCCTCTCAAACTCACAGAGCTGTGTCCCTACCAATATTTAAATACCAAACCTGGTATTAAGGTTCGATATCTTTCACAGATGCAACACAAACATTTTCAAAAAGGTTCCCCCATTTCAGACTAGAATCTCCATGAAACATTTTTTCGGAAATTTTGATTTTCTCAAAAATGGGTTTAAAAGATTTGTTTAAAGAACCTAATATTTAATATAGTTCCATAACAAATGAAATGTAATTTTCTGGGAATGCTATCAACAGCTCCTCATTCTAGATGGCGTTATCAGCTGGTTTTTGGCCGTGTCCTGGCCGAATGGTTAAACCACTCGACTCACACCAAAGTGGCCAAGGTTTCGATCCCAGGCGCCTGCATGTGAGATTTGAAATGGACGAAGCGGCGTAGGGGCGGATTTCCTCAGGATGCTCTGGTATCCCCCGCCTCCTCATTCCACGGGTGCTCCATCTTCATCAGCGTGATTACCTGTGGTGCCTCATGTAGTAAAAGTGGGCGTTAAACACTACAAAATGTGGTGAAGCCAGGGACGTATTTAAGGGGGGGTCCAGGGGGTCCGGACCCCCCCCCCCCCAAATGTATTGTCATTCCGAACCTTTAATAAATAAATAGTTGAAATAAAACTAAGTTTAAAATGAATTGAAAAAGTTTATTTAAGTTTTTCTTCTTAACGTCTCTATTCACTGTACAAAACAAGGCCGCCTAGTGCAATGAAAGCTCTTAATAAGTAGATAGAGTCAACATGAAAAATTCAATGCCACGGCCGGGATTTGAACCACGGATCTCCTGGTTTTCGTCCACTCGCTGTTACTCCATTTGACTCGTATATTTCCCCGGTAAAACACTAGAGGCTCTCGCATCCGAGATACACCGTTTGTGGCGACTTACCATTGTAAGTACTTGCATTGTAAGTATTACTGTGATGAAGTCTCGCTTCATCAGGCTTCATCACAGTAGTGCTTACAATGCAAGTACTTACAATTGTAAGTCGCCACAAACGGTGTATCTGGAATGCGAGAGCCCCTAGTGGTTTACCGGGGAATTATACGAGTCAAATGAAGAATTGAATGTCATGACAACAAGTTAGACATGGTAGCTCAATGGATAAGAGCGACTGGACGGAAATCAGGAGATCCGTGGTTCAAATTCCGGCCGTGGCATTGAATTTTTCATGTTGACTCTATCTATGATAAACTTTAGCCTATGTACGGCTAGTGTGAAGAAATGATTAATTTCCATCAATTAACTAAAATCTTAATAAGTAATTTTATAAAAAAATAATAATAAATAGTTTCACAAGAAATAAACATTTCTGAGAAAAATATTAGCAACAAATGACTAAATGATCAAATAAATTTGAAACTGTGACTCTTTTGTTCCCGACTGTTGCCCTCAGGACTGTCTTCAGAACTGAGTTATTTAAACCGAAACAAGGGTCATTGACTAAAGTGAGGGAATATCTTCTTTTGGATGGAAGAACTTTCGTCAATTTTCTGTTCTCAGAAACATGTCTATTGATTACGATTAAAATGCTGCATGTTTGAGACACGACAATTTTGAATTTTGGGGGAAAAGGCGATAAACATCTCTTTAATTTCCATGATTATTTAACTAAGAAACCAGGTTATCATAGATAAAAACATCAGGTATAAAGAGAACGTGGAGCTCATAAAATACGCAACTCCCGCAATTTCTACTTCCCTCGTATCAGCTATTTTCGAAACATCTCATCCTATATAACAATTGTTATGCACATTTAACAGTCTCAAAATTACTCGTTGCATAATTTCATAAGAAACCTAGTATTTTATTTATTTATTTTTAATACTTTAACGTCCTTTAACTGGATAATCATGTTGGGCAGTAAATTAAACGGGTGATACCATCACATCAGTCTAGAGCGACTAGAACATAACATTTACCCGACAATCGTCTTATTAAGATATGGGAATACCCTGTAGAAAGCCCTATTGAGAAAACTATCTTGATCTCGATTGGAAATCGCTTCTGCGGTGCCCAACTTGCGCTCATATGAGCAAAGGTGGATTTTTTTCACTTCACCCCACCTCCTCATGAAAGCATTTCCCTTTTTCTCGCTCTCTCTACATAATGGAACGTTGCGTCTTATATTCGCAGACAGTGGGTGGAGGTAAACCCTCCTTCCCCTTACGCGGCAAGGTTGGCCAAGATCTCTTCACTGGGAGTCAGACACGCTACCACCAAACTATGCAGGCGGGCTCCAGTTGATATCATTTATAACCAAACAGTTTGCCTGATGACGATACGCAATGGAGCAATCGTACTTTATATGAGTTGCGGAATTGTGAGAACCAGAGAGACTCATGTCAGTGTACGGGAGTACGGGAACAATGTTTATTGCCTGTACCACGTGCTTAGTAAGCACAAACGTGTTACATTCCATTTAAAAAGTTGATATTGAGATGTCATCAGGAGTGCAAGTTTTGAGGACACCAGAACAGGGGGAAAAAAACTTAAAAATAAATGTCTGCGCGCGCGCGCGCTCCAGAACCCAAATATTGGAGGAATATAAAATGTAGGATTTAATTTCGTTATCTTTCAAGGATGCGAAACGAAGACTTTCAATAAAATCGTCCGAAAATGGCTTCAATAATTTGAATTTAAACACTACATATTTAAGATAGCTGCATAACAAATAGAATGCCTATTGTGAATTTTCTGAGGATAAACCCTGAAGTTTGCTTTACTGGAAGTGAAGTCTGTATAACTATTCTAAACCTAACAGATAAACGAAAAGTTACTGCACAAGTAACTCGTTAAAATACACAAATAATGTCAATTATAATAATGTATTGCAAAGTTAACTAATTCCGATATATTATTTGTTAGTGATTAAAATTCTCAGATACTTACTTTAAGGTATGTAATTTTTAACTTCTAAGATCCTATTCCCTTTTTCATTCAAGGAGAACTAATACCTCAAATGCATCAATTAGTGGTTGGTTTCTAAATATCTGATTGCTGCTTATATCACTTTATCCCAGGTATAAGAACAAAAGTGTGCAATTAAAGGTCTTTCTATAGACTTTATCCAAGGAAACAAGACAAAAACAAGCTTATCTGAGAAGAATTTATAGAAGATTGGGTGGAGAAAGTAATGTGAATGTAATATATTACATCTGTTTTTAGTTTTACTAACATGATAAAAATACACCCCTGATTAATTATTAAAAGCAAATAATTCAACGTAGACTTTTGGACCACCCCCCCCCCCCGGAAATTGACTTCTGAATACGTGCCTGGGTGAAGCATAAGATTTAGACAAAATCTTATTACACAAAAAGTAGATATAATTAAAAAAAACCCATTTTGAGTCGGATACCTTCACTCTTTGTAAAGACATTTATATTTAGGAGACATGCCTTATATTTTAAACATTTTGCAAAATCTGTATTTTTTTTTTCAAATCTAAAGTTGTTAAGAATTTCAAAGCTTTCATATGGCAACCAGTTCTAAAATCATATTCGCATCGCTTGAGTCCTAGTGTATTTTCTTGCACCAACAAGAAAATTAGCAATGAGTTAGCTTCTGAAAGTGATTAGTAGAGATTAGTAGTTTGAAGAATAAACCCTTGTACTGTGCCGTCCCCACACCTTCAGGTGCACTTTACCAATGTTCTCTGCAGCCTAGTATGTCGCAGGGAGCGGCGTGAGGACCGTTCTGCATAAGCTATTGTACCAAATGCGGAATGTGTTAGGCAACTGATACCTCAGACGAAAATGACGTTCTACATTTTTAAATTATACAACACAAATAATTTTATAGACACTTACCAATAAACATTTTTATCAATGTGTCATTGTTAAAAGCCCAGTAACCTCTGTAATTTATCCGTGCACTTCCTTTTAATCTTACTGACCCCGCCTAATTTCCCGTTCTGTATGTACGGCATTTCCCATCGGTTTTACATTACTGTATGACACTTACTCTCTACAATTTAGGTTTACTCCGATTTGTATGTAAATTTATGTTCGCAATCTGAAATGTGCTGGTTAAAGTTTCAAATATGGATTTTATAATTGCTTCATTCATTGGTTCATCAAATATGTATATCGAAAAAATGGAATTTTAACACCAACTACTTCTTAAAAACTAAAAGTTAATTCACTATACAAGCTGCCGCCTGGAGTTTCAATCTGTAAACTGCGGGTTCCCTGCTCTTCGCTGTCAGTCTTCTATGCCAAGTTTTTTTTTTTAATTTTGGAAAATAGGAAAACGAAAGATGATAGGAGGAAGAACAAGAAATAACGAGGATAGTTATTTGAAAGGGGTTCCGCATGTGCACCTCCGTTAGTTATTTAACTGAATACACAGCGACGTTGAAGATAGTTGGCTATGGCCATGACACAAGGTCCTGAACATAACATAAGTGGAGAGACTTGTGCTTGGAAAGAGTTTAAAGATGGATATTGGGAGATTTGTGGCAATCTTTAAACTAATAAAAATTCCGTGAACCCAAGGTGTTTGGGAGGGCAGTAGAATCGTGGATTCAGCTTAGCGGCGACATGTTCTTGGCTGTAAGGTTGGGCTCAGCAGGTTCTGTTGGCTAAGGAGGGTCATGATGTCTCTTTGCTCTCGCTAAAGATTGTCTTGACGAGTCTGGATACGGTGAAGTATTTGAGGGGCGTATCCCCGCGGTGTTTGCTGTGCAGATTAAAGTTGTGGTCTTTGTTGGCCAGTGTTATCATGAAGTAGAGGCTAGGCCAAGCCTAAAAGTCTCTCACTTTCTGCAGTCTCTCACTTTCCTCCTTAGGGGGCTCTCGTCAGGTGTATAAATAAAGGCCTTCGATTGTCCAGGTACTGAGAGCTTCCTTCGAACTCCATTTAGTGCTCGTCGCAGTCTCCAAAAGATTTGTAGCATTTGCGGAAACTAAATCCATTTGCAGCAAGCATTTTCAATTGGAGGCTTTAATGTTTACTTTATGTACTGCATAACTGCACATATAGTAGGTTGTGGAAGTACTGCATTCCAGGCAAAAACTTGATAGTGAAGTTCTACCTGAAATACACGTTTTGAGACTTCCTGGATCCACAAAAACATTACAGGAAAAGTGGTATAGGACTCCGCGCGAGCACGAGCGCGAGCGCGCGCGCGTGTGTATGTCTGTATGTGTGTGTGTGTGTGTGTGTGTGTGTGTGTGTGTGTGTGTGTGTGTGTGAGAGAGAGAGAGAGAGAGAGAGAGAGAGAGAGAGAGAGAGAGAGAGAGAGAGAGAGAGAGAGAGAGCGAGAGAGGGAGAGGGAGAGGGATTAGTTTCCTGACTTGCTGAAGCAAAACAAGTTCTTTTGATTTCGCTGTAGCGGAACATTCAATTTCTCTTTAATTTAATTTGAATTTCATTTATACTCATTTTTATTGTTCTTTTTGTTGCTGGAGCACGATAAGTTTTATTCTGAACAGCATAACTCAAAAAAGCAAAGGTCTCAGCTCATTATTTTTCAAGCGTGCGTCACAAGGTTTATGGAAAGACTCATTCTACCATAGCGTAGAAAAAGTTTCGAAATGCTGATGTTCCTAAAAATAACATATTGTGACTTTGTGGATTCGTGAAATGAAAAGTCCAATTGCACCACTCAAAAATGTTTTTTATTGCCACCGACTTACAGTCAACACTTGCCAATTACACAGAATTACGTAATGCACACAATTACGATTCACAAGTTTGTCCGTTGCAATTCCACTTTGCTCTCGCGCTTACGTGCAATCCTCCGATGCACGTACAGTCTTCTCGTCCGTACACTAGCACTGCACTCTTACGCTGCTCACCAAGAACTGACTGACAGACCCAATTCACTCACAGCAGCCCTTTTAATAGGAATTTCGCCGTTCTCGAAGCCTCTAGTTTCCGTGAATCACCGCGAAAGTTCCAAAACACAGCGGAAGGGGAAAGAGGCGGCCAGCGACAAGTGACATTCCCTAATCAACCCCTTCAGTTAGTGCAGAGACTTATGGGTGGGTGTGGCTTGGCTGCCTCTGGCCCCTAACTCAGCTATCGTTGGTTGTGCTTTCCGCTAATTGGGTGACACTGCTCCCTCCTCAAGGCTGGTCGTCCCAAACAGCACCATCGTAGCTGGCTAGACGATCCATGTGTATCACCAACATCTTCCCTCGGGGAAACTTCTGGATGCGGCAGACCGCGACGTTAATCCTCTTCACCACCCGGTACGGTCCTTGTCATGGCTGCTGGAGCTTCGGGCAGCGTCCCTTGGTCCGCGTAGGATGGTACAACCAGACCAGGTCACCTCGCTGGAACACTTGGCTGTTGGCTTGCCTGTCATATCTGGTCTTCATGCGGTCGCTCGCCTTCTGGATGTTCTGGCGAGCCATCTCGTGCATGTCGTGGAGACGGTCCACCAAGATCTCCACATACTCGGTCTTTGGTTGTTTCGCTTACGGAGGGCTACCAAAAGCCAGGTCACAAGGCAGGCGTAACTCTCGGCCGAACATTAAGCTGGCTGGCGTCATCCCAGTTGTGTCGTGTGTAGACGAGCGGTAGGCCAACAAGAACAGTGGCACCTTGACGTCCCAGTCTCGCTGATGGCTGGCCACGACCTTCCTCAGGTGTTCCTCTAAGGTCTTGATGCACCTTTCGACCATGCCATCCGACTGGGGATGTAGAGGCGTCGCGCGGGTCTTATTCACCCCAACCCTTTGTAGTGCCTCCTTCATTAGGTTGGACTCAAAGTTGGTACCCTGGTCACTGTGTAGCTCTAACGGCACCCCAAATCGACAGAACACTTGCTCCACGAGGCAGTCCATGATTGTCTTTGCCTCTTGGTTTGGGATGGCATACACCTCCGGCCACTTGGTGAAGTAGTCCACGACCACCATTTGGCACTTGTTGCCACGGTCGGAAACTGGAAACGGTCCCGCAATGTCAACGGCGATCCGTTCGAATGGCGCTCCGACGTTGTACTGCTGCATGCGACCCCGGCTCCTAGTCTGGGGGCCGCGACTCGCCGCGCACACGTGACACTGACGGCATCATCTCTCAGCATCTGCTCGGAGCCTCAGCCAGTAGTAGCGCTGCCGTAGTTAGTCAATCGTTCGGTTCGCTCCCAGGTGTCCTCCTGAAGTACCGGCGTGCACTTCTTCCAAGACTTCCGGTACCTTACTCCGGGGAAGTACCAACTGTTCTCTCTTCGTCTTCCCATCGGGTGATTCCCATACCCGGAGCAGCACGCACTCCCTGGTCTTCAACGAGCCCCATTGGGCCCAGTACGACTTGTAGGTGGCGCTCCTCGGTGCGATGTCCTCCCAGGTTGGTCTCGTCCCTGCCTCCACTTCCCTCAAGAGTGGCCCCAAGTCTGCGTCCGCCAGCTGCTCCCTCCTCAGGCCTGCGCTATCCCAGCCATCCGCAGGCACTGCCGTGATTACTCGGACTGCTGCGGCAAGCTCCTTCTACTCCACTCTTGTGCACTGGCCGCACTCATCTGGGCAGGGTCTTCGGGACATGGCGTCAGCGTTACCGTGGCTCTTCCGTCTACGATGTTCCGAGGTAAAGTCGTACTCCTGCAGCCTCTGGACCCAACCTGCTGTCTGGTCTTCTGGTCGCGCCGTCACCATCACCTCGCTCCTCGCGGGGACAACCACGTCTTCGTTCAAGACGACCCTGCAGATTCCAAGGCGCTCTTGGGGTTGACGGAGTATAACCTCTTCTCCGTTGAGCCGCAGGACCTTCCTGACTACGTCGACCGTCGCCTCATGGCTCCTGAGGGCATCCAGTCCCAGAATCACCACCTCAGCCACCTTCGCGACGAACACCCACAGACGCACGGCACTCCGCCCCAAGGTCAGCTCCAGCAGGGCCTCCTTTTCTACAGCAAGGTGTCGCCCGATGCCGTGACAAGCTCGTATGGTCGTCTCGGCTTCCTCGTCGGCAAACCCTTCGCTACGTCAGGTCTGATGATGGTCACGGCTGCCCCAGTGTCCACCAGCACGCGGCACGGCTTCCCTCTCACCCAACCGTCCGCGATGAGGCTGTCATCCATACGCGGGCTGACGGCGCGCAGTGTCACTCGAGGAGATGGTAGTAATGGCGCCGACGTGCCCCTCTCCACTACGGGCCTCACTCGTTCTGCCAGCTGCACTTCCTGGTGTGGGCAGTCTCTCTGCAGGTGTCCGGGCTGTCCACACCCCCAACACAGGCCAGTAGGAAAGTGTTGGATCATGCAATTTGAGCTTGAAGTTCATGCAATTTGACCTTGAATGACCTTTAAGGTCATTCAATTTGACTTTGAAAATTTTGACCTTGAAGTTCATACAATTTGACCTTGAAGATCATGCAATTTGACCTTGAAGATCATACCATTTGACCTTGAAGGTCATACCATTTGACCTTTAAGGTCATGGTGCACCCTCCGGACAGGCTGCATACCCGGGCTTTGCCGAATCTGAATGGTAGGAATACTTCTGAGTTGTCGTTTAGTTAAACAACAGTTTCGGTTCCGTGAATAGTATCGATGGAGCTGACGCCTACGACTACGTACGGCACGTACTTCACAAAGTTCTAAAATTTCAAAACATTTTTGAACATTCCAAAATGTCCTAAAATCTCCTAAACCATCTAGAAACATGCCTAAATTTTCCAAAGATGCCAAACTTCTAAAAACTGCCTAAAATTCCATAAAATGCCAAAAATTTGTTTTGCGCTGACTGGGGATTAAGAATAAACACAAAAAATAATGGTATTTTAAAGAGGATTGATTACCTACTCCACCACCCGCCATGCTAATCAGTTCGTCAACGGAGGATGCAGCCAGTTTGAAACTGAGGCAGGAAGTGACGTGTAAGGTTTTGATTGGTTAAAATAAGAATGTTTTTGATTGGCCCATGCAGAGCCCGATTTCGACCAGCTTGAAACTAGATCAGTGGCGTATTGGATCGATGCTTGCGGCTTTGCTTAGGTCAGCTCATTCCTTTTGGTATATTTTCTTTTTTTATTGAGAATATACATATACAGGATGCACTTTTATTTTAATTATAAAGACAAAATCTACTACTACTACTACTACTACTACTACTACTACTACTACTACTACTACTACTACTACTACTACTACTACTACTACCTACAGGAAAGGACGCTGAAGATATTACACTTTATACTTCTTTTGCTACGAAATATTTCATATTGTTAAAATTGTTTTTGTATGTTCTTTGAATGCAAAATATGAGCTGATTGAATAAAGGAAATATGTACACTGATGATGAGGCACCACGTTTCGTCTTCCGTTCACACACACACTGCTTTTTGACTCACTTTGAGCACAAGAAGAAAGCATTTTGCAAGTGATTATGCGTTGGTGAAGTCGACGACGAAACGTTTCAATCCACTTCGAAGTTTCTCCTCGCCCTTGTAGGTGATGCAGAAAGGGGTAGAATTTAGGTTTTCGATGAGTTCAGGTGTGGCTTTGCCGAATCTGGATGGTAGGAATACTTCTGAGTTGTCGTCTAGTTTAACAACAGTTTTGGTTCCGTGAATAGTATCGATGGATCTGACACCTACCAAGAGGTACGGCACGTTTTGTTGTAGGGAGGAGACGCTGAGGATGTCGCAGCTGTTGGATAGATCCTGAAGCTGGCGTAGGGTGTCCACAATCACCTTTTGCAGAAGATGCAGTTTTTAACGAACGGTGGAGGTCCGTCGATATGGTTTGAATGGGAAGGTTGGTTCCAGTGCTGCTCGCACCTTCTGAATGGAGCACACACTTGCTGTACGTCTATGGGAAGTTTCTGCCAAAAGACGTCGACGTCGGTTGGAGGGTAACGCCTGAAAATAACGTTTGCGTTTTGTAGGAGCACTCGTTGTTCTGTGGGTAGGAGCACTCGAAGTTGTCTGCCGTTGTCGATGAACTTTAAGAAGACGGAGAAGCCCCGCAAGGCATGAGCTGTTTCTACGGGCGTATGTGCGGAGAAATTGTTGAATCTGACGGTTGAGATCAGCGAGGACTTCGCAGAATCCCTGCACGAAATATTTGGCTAAGTCTTCCTGCTCCATTTCTCCTAACTTGAAATACCATGCGCGCTGTCTTCCCCCCCCCCCTTTTATACTCGAAGTTACGTAACCAAAACACCCACGCATGAGTGATAGCGTGGGAACTGCAGTGTCAAATAATTGTGCAATGAGGCAGTTACCTATATTGAAATTGGATAAACGTCTGCAATGTTTGAGGTCTTGGCCGTTAACCGGAACGTCCGGTATTGTAGAAGAAAGCAAACTGCTTGTGTGTGCATTCCATCCTTTTAGAAAGAGTCAGACTTCCGGGTAACAGAAAAAAACGCAACATTGCAAAATTGTCCTACTCCAGTCGCTACGGATTTGTGAGCGCGTAGTTTGCTGTTTCAGCTTATGCCATTGAGAGGAAATATAAATAGCATTAGGCTGCATTGACATAAAGGTCTCACCTGGCTTTTAAGTTAAGCCTTCACATGAGTGTCGCTTCTCGTTCTTCCCATTTACACATTTACATGAATGATGCTCCTTGTTCTCCTAATTAGCACTCTTACAAGTGGTATTGGGGACTTATTTAGAGGTTTTTGGTACATATTTCCTTGCTTTTTTAAGTACTAAGTGCTTCTTAGGGGTGTATTTAGGCTCCTTTGCTTTATTTGGAGGCTTCGTGGGGTGTATTTCGTACATTTTTGGTGTACTTAGGGGCAATTTCGACGTATTTACTGGGTATTTTTGTGCAACGTAGAGGCCTTAGAAGGGTATTCAAAGCTTTTTGGTGTATCTACTAGCTTTTGAGGCGCATTTAGAGGTTTTGAGAGGTATTTGCTGGCTTTTGTTGTAACTCAGGGGTTTCGGAAACATTTTTCGATGGTTTTTGCGATGTATTTACTTACTTTTGAGAACTTTAGGGCTTATTTAAAGTGTTTTTGGGCCCTTTTTGCTGTATTTGGAAACTTAGAGAGCTTTGAGTTATCTAGGGGCTTTTGGGGCGTAAGTAGGGGATTTTTCGAGGTATTTAGTGGATTTATAGTGTAATTTAGTGGTATTGGGGACTTATCACGCGTGCAAAAACAGCTGATTAACGATAGAAATAATAATTGAAAGAATAATTTCGCAACAGTGGCTTACGGTTGCATTTAGGGGTCTTTTGGAGTGCATTTTCTGCATTTAGGTTGAACGTGGGGGCTTGAGGTAGTGCATTTGTATTTGAAAATAGGAATAATGTTTATATTTGTGAATGGAGGTAATAGGATAATTTCAAGAATAATGAAGCAAGTTTATGTTCTAAAACTCTCTTTTGTTGATTTCATTGTACATTAGCATCGTTTTCTTTCTCCCTTTCCTACTTCCTGAATAGCTAGATTCTTTAAAGAATTCGTTTAAATTGTTTAAGTGCCTTTCAATATACGGCAATAGACGTTTTAAATTTCTTATAGCCACAAGATTTAAAATATTTCATAATTATTTAAACTATTATTTATAAAATGCGCTGAATTTGAAAGAATTACAATATTATTATATGCATAAACTACATTATCACAATACTCTGCAACTGTAAATTTTTACCCATGTAGTAGATACTCTTCAATACTTTCAATGTTCTTAGATATTATATCCCAATCCGTCTTTTTTATATAAACGAAGGAATTATCACTTTCACACTTTCTGAAGAGGGAGGGCATGTCGTAGTACAAGCCGATGTTGACTGTATGCGTGGGTGATATGGTGATGTCATCAAGCATGTTGAGACTATTCTGCATTTTCCGGTGGCTGGTCATGTGATACTTCAATGATTAAGAAGAGCAAATCTTCATCACCTGCAAGCTTCATCTCACTATTACAATTCTGCTTTTTTGGGATATTCTCGCTTCTTCTCTTCCGCCGCACTATACTTGATGTTCTATAACATATATTAAAAGGATCCTTAGAGTCATGCTAAAATATGTTTTTTTCATTAGCTAAAGAAAAAACAAAACAAACATACATCGATTAGGGAATCCTATAAAGGTTAAAAAATTATCAAGAAATGTAATCGTACCTTCAGCTTTTGCCTGTTTTCTGAGAACGTCTGCGGTGAACAATCTGGAGTCTTTTGATTTAGCCAATTCTCAACCTTCCTGGCATTCTCCTTGGGAGCTATATCATTAGGTAGCGAAGCCAGATCTTCATCCAAAGGTAGAGTATCCTGATCAGCAATTGGATATTCCACTATATCAATGTTTTGTCCATCAGGGAACAGGTCTTCCTCACACACTGGAAACTTATGCTCAATCATTCGGAATCTATAATAAATAAAATACGTTTAGGTTACTCTCGCTCGAATAAGCAGGTGAAATAAAATCATAGAAAACATAAATCTCTTTTTTATGTGTACTTACTCAAGCTTTCTCTTCCTTCGTTGGTACACTTCACAACAGTCATGCGATCGTGCTCTGATGGATTGATACATAGTACTGAATGCTTGTACCCGCCGCATGATTCCGTATCGCATTCCAATATATGCTTTGCTACAAACACATCAACACCATCGGCACCACCAACTTGCATGGGAGTTCCTCTAAAATTATCAAACAATATTACAAATTAGATGTTTGTATTAAGAAGGAATGTTATAAATTGTATTAAAGAAGGAGTACTACTTACTGGTTTCCTCTTTGGTACACCTTACAGTTTTCTGTACACACTACAAAACTCGTCATCTGATCATGATGTGATGGTTCTTGGCATAAAATTCTATGCATTACGCCATTACACGGTTCAGTGTGGAAATACTTGTAATGACTCGCTTTCAACGCACACTCGCTCCAGTTTTCTGAACTATCACCCATTTTCCTCTTTGCTATACAACTCCCGTATACCAAATGACCACAAAAAGGTTGCTATATAGCTGCCTGCTTGAATGCTTAAACCAGGTAGTGACGTCATATTCGAGTGTTGGGGGGAGTCTGCATGAAGAAACCTGTTTTTTGCTGAAAAGAAAACCCCGCTTTTACAGACCATTTTTATATAGAAAATTGTCGGTTTTCTCACAATTGTCTCTAATGAGCTTCAGTAAAATACATGTTTCATCGATTCGGTTCTTGTTAACTAACCACTGGGTTTTACGAGGGTAGTCTGAAAATTATCCACCTAATAAATATACAAAACATTTTTTTCAGATTTTTTTATTTTTATTTGTCCATCATATTCTCCTTGTAACTACACATTTTCTCTCCGCGATGCTCCCATCTGTGGAACTCCTCCAAATAGTACTCGGCGTTTTTCGCTGCAAAATAATTGTTCACAAAGGAGATTACCTCTTCATTTGACGGAAATCTCTGCCCTCTGGGCGCAATTTTCAGATGAGGGAGCAAAAGGAAGTCGCCTGGGGCCTAGATCTGGTGAGTAAGTCAAGCAGTTCAAACCATAATTCTTGGATTTTCGCCATTGCAACCGCTGAGGTGTGAGACGGTGCGTTGTCTTGGTGAAACAGGATTTTCTTTCTCTGCAAATTTGACCGTTATTCTGCAAGTTCCGCCTTTAGTTTGTGAATTAATGATGCGTAGTATGCTCCTGCAATGGTGTTTTCCTTTGTGAGGATAATCGATTAAAATAACTTAATGACTGTTCCAAAAAACAGTCGCCATCACCTTCCCAGCCAAAAGAACAGTGGCTTAGGGTTGCATTTACGGGTCTTTTGGAGTGCATTTCCTGCATTTAGGTAGACCTCAATACCCATTGAGAAAATGGAGTTTGGAGTGAAGAAGATGAGGCGAAGCGTACCTGTCCAAATATTCCCAATATCCATTTTTGGAAACGAAGATGCAGACCCAATGTTTTCCTGGTTTAAGAGCCTGGATCGCTGTTGAATAACGTCACACTCAAATAGTGGGGATTCTACAAGAAGGAACCTGTTTTGCATGATTGGACTTGTTCATAGCGTCACATGATGTCAGATTCGAGGCGCATCTCGGGGTGTACCCAAGTTGAATCTCCCGGGTTATCGCGCCGCGCAGTCGCGCGCTCAGATGCATGCGTGCAAGAAACAGCTGATTAACGATAGGAATAATAATTGAAAGAATAATTTCGCAACAGTGACTTACGGTTGCAATTACCCAGTAAATACGTCGAAATTGCCTTTAAGTACACCAAACATGTACGAAATACACCCCACGAAGCCTCAAAATAAAGCAAAGCGGCCTAAATACACCCCTAAGAAGCACTTAATACTTCAAAAAGCAAGGAAATACGTACCAAAATCCTCTAAATAAGTCCCCAATACCACTAAATTGCATTATAAAGCCAGTAAATACCTCGCAAAATCCCCTAATACATGAAATCAGTTTAATGTTTTTATCAGAAAACCCAAAATATGCGTTTATATGCAACATCGAATTTGGCTTAATAAGCTTATGAACTGATGATTCATGCACATAAGTTACCAGCGTTGTAAATATAACAAAGGAAAAGTGTGTAAATGCAAGAACTTCCGAACCCCAGTTATTTCTATATTACATTGAAATTGGAGTGCATTTCCTGTATTTAGGTTGAACTTAATGGCTTGAGGAAGTGCATTTATGCTTTTTTTTGTGTATTTAGAGGGTTTTATGTGTATTTAGAGACTTTTGTGGCGTATTTGGGGGATTCTCGGAATGCAATTATGCGCTACTCTAGGTTTAACCAAGGTGAATCTCCCGATGCGCCACGCCATCCAAAAAACCAGTCGCCATCACTTTCCCAGCCGAAAGAACAAAGGCTTAGGGTTGCATTTAGGGGTCTTTTGGAGTGCATTTCCTGCATTTAGGTTGAACTTAATGGCTCGAGGCAGTGCTTTATTGGTATATTTAGAGATTTTTATGTGTATTTAGAGACTTTTTGTGGCGTATGTGGTGGATTTTTAGAATGCAATTAGACGCTACTCGGGGTGTACCCTAGGTGAACCTCCCGATGCGACGCGCTGCAAGCGCGCAGAAGCACGCGTGCAAGAAACAGCTGATTAACAATAGGACTTCAACAGAATGATCATTTTGGAACAATAATTTCGCCGAAAAAACCAACGCGTGCGGGAAGCAACACATGAAAAGACGGCGCCTAAAGAACCAACGCTTGAGGAGCGCAACACGTATTGTTTCAAAAATGTTCATTCTGTTGAAGTCCTATTGTTAATCGGCTGTTTCTAGGACGCGTGCTTCTGCGCGCGCGGCGCGCCGCATCGGGAGATTCACCTTGGTTACACCACGCGTAGCGCCTAATTGCATTCCAAATAACCCCAAATACGCCACAAAAAGTCTCTAAATACATAATACACCCTCTAAATACACCAAAAAGCATAAATGCACTCCCTCAAGCCATTAAGTCCAACCTAATGCAGGAAATGCACTCCAAAGGACTCCTAAATGCAACCGTAAGCCACTGTTGCGAAATTATTCTTTCATTTATTATTCCTATCGTTAATCAGCTGGTTGTGCACGCGTTATAAGTCCCCAATACCACTAAATTACACTCTAAAGCCACTAAATACCTCGGAAAATCCCCCAATTACACCCCAAAAGCCCCTAGATTCCCCAAAAACACTCTAAGTATACCAAAATATATGCCAACCACACCCCAAGAAGTTCCCAAATACAGCAAAAAGGGCCTAAATACACTTTAAATAAGCCCTAAGTATTTCAAAAAGTAAGTAAATACATCTCAAAAACCCTCGAAAAATGTTTTCCGAAACCCCTAAGTTACAACAAAAGCAAGCAAATACCTCTCAAAAACCTCTAAATGCGCCTCAAAAGCTACTAGATACACAAAAAATGCTTTGAATACCCTTCAAAGACCTCTACATTGCACAAAAATACCCAGTAAATACGTCGAAATTGCCCCTAAGTACACCAAAAAATGTACGAAATACACCCCCACGAAGCCTCCAAATAAAGCAAAGGGGCATAACGACACCCCTAAGAAGCACTTAATACTTCAAAAAGCAAGAAAATATGTACCAAAAACCTCTAAATATGTCCCCAATACCACTTGTGAGAGAGTTAATTAGGGGAACAAGGAGCGTCATTCATGTGAATGTGTAAATGGGAAGAACGAGAAGCGACATTCATGTGAAGGTTTAACTTAAAAGCCAGGTGAGAGATTCATGTTAATGCAGCTTAATGTTATTGTATATTTCCGCTGAATGGCATAAGCTGAAACAGCACTCTACACGCTCACATATCCGTAGCGCCTGGAGTAGGACAATTTTGCAATGTTGCGTTTTTTCTGTAACCCGCAAGTCTGACTCTTTTTAAAAGGATGGAATGAACACATACACAGTTTGCTTTCTTCTACAACACCGGACGTTCCAGTTAAAGGCCAGGACCTCAAACTTTGCAGAAGTTTATCCAATTTCAATATAGGTAACTGCCTCATTGCACAATTATTTGACACTGCAGTTCCCACGCTATAACCCATGCGTGGGTGTTCTGGTTAAGTAACTTCGAGTATAAAAGGTGGGGGAAGACAGCGCGCATGGTATTTCAAGTTAGGAGAAATGGAGCAGGAAGACTTATCCAAATATTTCGTGCAGGGGTTCTACGAAGACCTGGCTGATCTCAATTGTCAGATTCAACAATTTCTCCGCACATACGCCCGTAGAAACAGCTAATGCCTTGCAGGTGCTTCTCTGTCTTCTTAAAGTTCATCAAATTTTTCAATGTAATATACAAATAATTTAGCTGCATTAACATGAATCTCTCCCCTCAGGCTTTTAAGTTAAACCTTCACATGTGTATCGCTTCTCGTTTTTCCCATTTACACATTTTCATGAATGACGCTCCTTGCTCTCCTAATTAGCACCCTCACAAGAATTTCCCACCTCACATTTCTGACACTCCGCAACACGTGTAGGTGTTTCGGCTTACACAACTTCCTGCACGCTTTAGGAAGTAGGTGCTAAATTATAAAACATCCTAAATACTTCGCAAAGTTTTAAAATTTCCTAAAATTTCTTAAACCCTCTAAAAATGCCTAATTTTTGCAAACAATGCCTAATCTTCTAACAATGCCTAAAATTTCATAAAATGCCAAAAATTTAAAAAATCTAAAGTTTCAAAAACTGCTAATATTTCAAAAAATAAAAAATTTTGAACTTTCAAAAAATTGCAGAATCCATTTATCACCACTTTTAAAATTATATTTTTAAAATAAGGTGAGAAAGAGCTCCTGTTGTGAACTTTCCCAGGAGGTCCCCCCCACCAATTCTTACGTGCTTTTCCATCCTTCCCCCTACTTCCCTAATATAAATGCTCCCCTCCACGTTCAACATTCTGTCTGTGGCAAGCATTCGTCGTCGTGGCATGTCGTTAGAACACTGTGCGGTGTTACACTGCTCCTTCTGTTTCCACCCGACGTGCAGCTGCCAACTCCATGGTCGTCTCACCCACCTGTGTCAGCGCTGCTACCAGGGATTCTACGAAGACCTCGCTGACCTCAACCGTCAGATTCAACAATTTCTCCGCACATACGCCCGTAGAAACAGCTCATGCCTTGCGGGTGCTTCTCCGTCTTCTTAAAGTTCATCGACAACGGCAGACAACTTCGAGTGCTCCTACCCACCGAACAACGAGTGCTCATACAAAACGCAAACGTTATTTTCCAGCGTTACCCTCCAACCAACGTCGACGTCGTTTGGCAGCAACTTCCCATAGACGTACAGCAAGTGTGTGCTCCATTCAGAAGGTGCGAGTAGCACTGGAACCTACTTTCCCATACAAACCATATCGACGGACCTCCACCGTTCGTTAAAAACGGCATCTTCTGCAAAAAGTGATTATGGACGCCTTATGCCAGCTTCAGGATCTATCCAAAAGCTGCGACATCCTCAGCGTCTCCTCCCTACAACAAAAGGTGCCGTACCTAGTGGTAGGCGTCAGATCCATCGATACTATTCACGGAACCAAAACTGTTGTTAAACTAGACGACAACTCAGAAGTATTCCTACCATCCAGAATCGGTAAAGGCACACCTGAACTCATCGAAAACCTAAATTCTACCCCTTTCTTCATCATCTACAAGGGCGAGGAGAAACTTCGAAGTGGATTGAAACGTTTCGTCGTCGACTTCACCAACGCATAATCACTTGCAAAATGCTTTATTCTTGTGCTCAAAGTGGGTCAAAAAGAAGTGTGTGTGTGAACGGAGGACGAAAAGTAGTGCCTCATCATCAGTGTACATATTTCCTGTATTCAACCAGCTCATATGTTCCATTCAAAGAACAAACAAAAATAATTTTAACAATATGAAATATTTCGTAGCAAAAGAAGTATAAAGTGAAATATCTTCAGCGTCCTTTCCTGTACGTAGTAGTACATTTCGTTTTTATCATAAAAATAAAAGTGCATCCTGTCTATATATATATATATATATATATATATATATATATATATATTCTCAATAAAAAGAGAAAGAAAATATACCAAAATGAATGAGCCGACCTAAGCAAAGCCGGAACCATCGACCCAATACGCCACTAATCTAGTTTCAAGCTAGTCGACCTCCGGCTCTGCATTGGCCAATCAAAGACATTCTTATTTTAACCAATCGAAACCTTACACGTCAATTCCTGCCTCAGTTTAAATAATGTACTCACCTGAATTTCTTCCTTTTGATCCTTGGCCGCCCAATTAGACACTTGTCAGTCTCCATTCCCTCTCCTAAAGTCACGTGACCTTTATTCCAATGTATTCTGAATAAAAATAAAAAAGATAACCCCTTTTTCCCATTACCTACTCCACCATCCGCTAAGCTAATCAGTTCGTCAACGGAGGATGCAGCCAGTGCAGGAGGTTGCGCGAGGTATGCAGGAAGTCAAGAGGGTGCATAGGATTGCGCCGGGAGTGGATGGCAGATGCAGAGGGTCAGGTGTTTCCGGTTGTGCGGAGTGGTTAGGGGTTGCACAGGGAATGCAAGAAGTCCAGAGGGTGCGTCTGGTCGGCCGGGTAGAGTGGAGGTACGCGGGGGTGCGCCGGGGGTGGGTAGCAGATGCAGAGAGTCAAAACCGTACAAAATAGCATTTCCCACACCAAAACCCAAAATTTTGCGTGATTTTTTTCAAGGTCAAATGGCATGACATTCAAGGTCAAATTTCATGACCTTTAAGGTCATTCAAGGTCAAACCGCCGGATCCAACAATTTACCTCTCACGTCGCCACTGCCACCTGCACTTCGATGCAGGAGTTAATGCAGACGCTATGAACCGAGGTGAGAAGCCTGAACGAGCTCCAGAACTGCATTGAGGACAAGCTCTCCGGCGCCGCCAACAACTCCAACCCCATGCGTGAGGACCTACAGGATCTTCACTCGGAAGTGCTTAACCTGGGCACTCGCCTTGGGAATTTGGAGGAGGTCCTTAGTACTAACTTCAACGCAATGTCAACAGGCCTAAATTCACATCACTAATCTGCCACGAATCTCATCACCAGCCACAACAAAACAGCACAGGACAGCATCTTGACAGTTACACAGCAGATACAGCACTACAGGAACAAATCAACGAGATAACCGAGATCACCTCTGTACACCAGAAACTTCTGAATAAGGCACAATCCAACGCCTAAATAAGGTCTTGTTAAGTATCAACACTAAGCCAATATTGCTTCCCGTTTAAAGTGAAATTTAACTAAGTTTAGTGTGAATTTCATTGTTCTTGTTATATTAAAGTTTTGTTTGTGCCATGTGGTTTGTTTATTTTATTATAAGTTTATCATATGTGCACTAGAGTATCAAATATGAATTCATCAGAACAGTCGGCCAGTGCTAAGAAGCAAAAGGTTCAATATGAGTCACTATTTGCTATGGAAAACAGGTATTCTCCGTTACAAGAAGTGTAACATTCAGATGAAAGTGTGAGTAGTTTCACATCACAGTTCTGACAATACAAGCAAACCTCCACCTATTTATATAACCAATTGGTTAACATGAGCCTCATTTCAGCATTGAATAAACTAAAAATGGGCCCTTTGAAACATATGACAGTGATAACAATGTCAAACTAATATGTGATACAGTAGAAGGTTATAGATCCGCAGTCAGCTATCTAGCCAGTAACAAAGCTAAATATTATACATTCCAGATGAAAAAGGAAAGAAGCTTCCGGGTTGTAATCAGAGGGTTGCATCCCTCGTTTGACACGACCATAATAATAGAGGAACTGCGAGAGGCAGGCTTTAATCCAGCTCAAATGATTCCAGTTCACCACCCAATTACGAAAGTGCCTCTGCCATTATTCTTTGAAGATCTTAAACCCAATACTGTCAATGAAAAAATATACGACATAAACCGTCTATACAATGCTGTGGTAAAAACAGAATCACCCAAGCCTAAACGTTACATAATTCATTAGAGCCATAGCAAAAACTATTGTCATAGTTCTACACGCTGAGTGAAATGCGATGGAGTGCATTGCACAACAAAATACGCTAAAAGCCCCAATGCTGCTCCTGTTTGTGTGAACTGCAAAGATATCACACAGCAAACTAAAGAAGTTGCCCCAAACACACGGAACTTCGAAACTTGAAGCGTACGCCTAATGTAACTAATGTGAAATCAGCTGTTCTAGCAACAAGCCCTATCAGGATCCTCAGACAATAACCCAAAAACACAGTTCGCCAACATTCAGAAAGACTGACTATGAATTTCCCCCTCCATCCCATCAACAATACAACACACAACTGAACTATGCAAACGCTGTTAAGCAAAGCCATGTGCCAGTCTGTAATGACCTTAACAAAATTGATCCACTAATTCCTATCATAGTTCTACTCATCAACACATTACAGCAAGTGTTGTTGCTAAAAACAAAATGAGTCTGCATAACTCTATAAAACTCAGCACTTGGATTAGCAAAAGTTTAAACGATAAATATTATGAATTACAACTGTTCCTTCAAATGTAAAATATAGACATTCTCTTGGCAAACCAAACTAAACTAGTATTCCACTTGTTCTTCAATATACTGTAAATATATAATATTTACAGAGCAGATCATTCGAGTAGCAGAAGGAAAGGAGGCTCACCCATTTTTATTAAAACATCCATCACACATGAAGAACATCCACCAATCGTGGAAGAGGAACTTCAATTAGCTCGTATTGCAATATATTGTCACGGCATCAGGCATAAAAGTTTCGGCACAAATAAGAAAACAGTCGGTGATAAAGTTTCATGGTAATAATGAGCCTTTCTAAGCAGTTAATGATAGTGCTGCAATTGTAAACAAGGGCCGGCAAGCAAGATAACTAAGGCAAAGGACTTGCCTGCATAGATTATGTTACGCTTCTGGAATGTGATAGAATATTTAGATTCTTTATTCTTCCGGAAATTTCTGGATTGATAGAGATTGTTCGGGTTCTGGTTTATTTTAGAACAATCTAGAATTACGAATTAGGTATTTAAGGACGTGACTGCTCGCAAAGTGAAAAGTTGAAAACAGTGAGTTAGTTGTGGAACAGTGTTGTGAACGAGAGAACAGCTAAGAGTGTTGTTGTTTTAACGAGAGCTAATGTAATCAGCTCTCACTGTTTGTTATTGTCATCGACCTTGGAAGACTGTGTATATGTGATGTGATGTTACGTGAGAATTGAACAGTGTATCTCTACGAAAATAAAGGATATTTTTAATTTCTGAACTCGGCCTTTTAATTCTACGAACCCACAAAGTCACAACTGGTGTCAGGAAGCGGGATATTACCACCATGGACACGCCATTGGAAAGTATTCTGGAGAATATGATGGAAATGAAAGCCGAACTGACCTCGGAAATGAAAGCGGCAAATAAATATCCTGGCCACGGAACTAACAGCGAAGACGGAGGCGGCAAATAGCGACCTGACCGCAAAGTTGGAAAATGAAATGTGTAGTGTTTAACGCCCGCTTTTACTACATATGGCACCGCAGACGATGCAAAGTTGGAGACGACAAATCACAATCTGACTGAAAAGATGGCAGAACTGACCACGGAAATGAGGGTGGCGAACAAGGCTCTCGCCGCCAAATTTGACGAACAGTTGGCCGGCGTGAGGGATGACGTGACGGAGCTGGGCAAGCGGATGGGCTAAGTGGACGAGCGCGTCCAAGAGCTGGCGAACCGCTTCAATGACCTAGAGGAAAAGGCCGACAGTAACACTAAGTCCCTAAACGCCATGGTGAAAGATGTCGAAGACCTTGCGAACCACGTAAACAACCTGGAGGGAAAGGCCAACAGCAACACAAAGACCCTGAATGCCATGGTAGAAGATATCGTCGGCAGGAGGTGTAAGGACTCGAAGGCCGACGCGCCGGGACGCGACATAACATCGGCGCGCGTCAAACCCCCTAAATACCACGGCGCGACAACTTTCGAAGTCTTCCGCCGTCAGTTCGACACGGTGGCCAAACACAATAAATGGTCACCAGAGGAAGAGGCCGCACAACTAATGGCCAGTCTCCAGAGACGGGCCGCGGAAGTCCTGAATGCGGTCCAGACAGCGGTGGCACCTAAGGACATTTGGGAGACACTGGAGAACCGTTTTGGAAACCAACGCTTAGCCGCAGCGTACCGCAGCCAGCTGAAGTCAAGATCACAGCAACCAGGGCAGACACTACAGGAGCTCGCCCTGGCATTTGAGCAGCTGGCCAGTAAAGCCATAGTCGACCTTCCACCAGAGTTCGTATCCCGGAAAGCCGCCTACACATTCGTTGACGGGGTACGAGACACGGAGATTCGTCAGCACGTAATGCTCGGCGATTACAAAACCATCCACGAGGCGCTAACGGCAGCATTAAGGATGGAGGCGGCCAAAGTGACAGCTATCCCGACGTCGAAAACGAGGAGCGTCCGCTTCACCGGAGACAGAAGAGCAGCCAAGGGACGCCGGTGAAGACCTAGTAGCCTGTGTTGGGGATCTGGACAGCCGGGACATCTGGAGAGAGACTACCCACACTAGAAAGAGCAGCCGGAAAACGAGTAAGGGCCGTCGTGGAGAGGGGCACGTCGGCACCATCATCACCATCCCCTCGAGTAACACTGCGCGCCGTCAGCCGGGGTAAGGATGACAACCTCATCGTGGATGGTTGGGTGAGAGGGAAGCCGTGCCGCCTGCTGGTGGACACCGGGGCAGCAGTCACCATCATCAGACCTGACGTGGCCAAAGGTTTGCCGACGAGGAAGCCAAGCCGACCATACCAGCTTGTGACGGCATCGGGTGACACCCTGCCTGTGGAGAAAGAGGCCCTACTGAAGTTGATCTTGGGACGGAGTGCCGTGCGTCTGTGGGTGTTCGTCGCGAAGGTGGCTGAGGAGGTGATAATGGCATTGGATGCCCTCAGGAGCCACGATAAGACGGTCCACGTCAGCAGGAAGGTCCTGCGGCTCAATGGAGAAGAGGTGATACTCCGGCAGCCCGAAGAGCGCCATGGAATTTGCAGGGTCGTCCTGAAGGAAGCAGTGGTTGTCCACACGAGAAGCGAGGTGGTGGTGACGGCGCGACTGGAAGGCCAACGGACGAAGAACATGATCCTAGAAGAGATGACGCCTGTGCACGGCCTCTGTGTAGCCAGGACATTATTGCCGTGCCGAGAGGAGGTAGCCGTGAGGTTGCTCAACCCGGCAGACGCCGATCAGGACGTCCAAGCTGGAACGGAGCTGGGAACTTGTGAGCCCATGGTCAGCGTAACCGCAATCGACAACACATAGGAACCGGAGCCGAAGCAACACCTGGCGCCCCGGCTGGAAGTCTTACTGGAGAGGGCGACCGACCACCTGACCTCAGAACAGCTGGAGAAGGTTCGACAACTACTGAGGCCATACCAGCGCGTCTTCAGCCAAGGTGACAGTGACTACGGCGCACGGATAAAGTGCTTCACCGGATCGACACCGGAGACGCCTGGCCTTTTCGGCAAACACCTAGACGCGTTCTGCTGGCAAAACAAGCGGTAGTACGGGATATGGTAGATGACATGAAATCCAGGGGAGTGATTGAAGAGTCTGACAGCCCTTGGTGCTCCCCTGTAGTTCTGGTGACAAAGAGGAACGGCGAGCTACGCTTCTGTGTGGACTACAAGAACCTGAATGCTGTCACCCGAAAGGACTGTTTCCCCCTACCCCGGATTGAGGATACCCTGGACACGCTAGCTGGTGCACAGCGGTTCTCGACCCTGGACCTTAAGTCGGATTACTGGCAGGTAGCTCTAGACCCGAGAGACAAGGAAAAGACTGCATTCTCGACAGGCCAAAGGCTTTGGCAGTTCACAGTTATGCTTTTGGTCTCTGCAACGCACCAGCTACGTTCCAACGCCTCATGGAGTCAGTGATGAGAGAGCCTGGATGACATCATCATCGTCCGCAAGACCTTTGAAGACAATCTCGAAAATTGGGCAAGGTGTTACAGAGACTGCAGGCGACCAATTTGAAGCTAAATGAAAAGAAGTACCAACTCTTCCGCAAGGAAATGAACTACTTGAGCCACATAGTCTCACCAACCGGAGTGGCCACAGACCCAGAGAAGACTCAGGCTGTTTTTTTTTTTTTTTGTAATTTACGTCCTCCAACTTTAAGTCATATCGGACGATGAATGGAATGGGTGAAATGATGCTCAAATGAGCCCGGGGTCCATGGAGCTTAGAGTTACTCGACATTTTTCTTTCAGGATAAGGGAAAACACCGAATAAAACCTTATCCAGGTAACCCACCCCGAACGAGATTTGAACTCGGTACCTCTTGAACGTGAGCAAGATATGCTACCACCACGCTAACGAGGCGGGCGGACTCAGGCTGTAAGATATTGGCCTCGCTCAAAGGATAAGCGAGAGTTGCGCAGTTTTCAGGGGTTGTACAGTTATTACCGCCGCTTCATAAAGGGGTTCTCCAACATCGCTAAACCCCTTACCCGCCTGACAGAGGAACAGCGACCCTATGTGTGGACGGAGGACGCTGAACAAGCTTTCCAGCTTCTGAAGAAGACACTGTGCAGTGCTCCTATTGTGGTATTCCCACAACCAGGTAGCCCCTTCATTGGGGACACCGATGCCAGCGACCATTCCATTGGAGGCGTCCTATCGCAAATCCAGGACGGCCATGAGCGGGTGATAGCCTACTACAGCAAGACGCTATTCAAGGCAGAGAAGAACTACTGCGTCACCAGGCGAGAGTTACTGGCGATAGTAAAGACATTGGAGCACTTCCATAAGTACCTGTATGGTCAGCCATTCCACCTGAGGACTGACCACTCCACCCTAACCTGGCTATTGAGCTTTAAGGACCTGGAAGGCCAGACAGCACGCTGGGTCCAGAGGCTGCAGGAGTACGACTTAACCTCTGAACATCGTAGAGGGAAGAGTCACGGTAACGCAGCTGCCATGTCCCGAAGAACCTGCGCAGAGGAATGCGGCCAATACACAAGAGTGGAAGAGAAGGGGCGTACCACAGCGGTCGAGTTGTCACGACTGTGCCTGCGGATGGCTGGGATAGCGCAGGCCTGAGGAGGTAGCAGCTGGCGGACGCAGACTTGGGACCACTCTTGAGAGAAGTGGAGGCAGGGATAAGACGGACCTGGGAGGACATCGCACCAAGGAGCGCCACATATAAGTCGTACTGGGCCAGTGGGACTCACTGAAGACAAGAGAGGACGTGCTGTTCCGGGTATGGGAATAGCCTGATGGAAAGACGCAAAGGAAGCAGTTGGTACTTCCCCGAAGTAAGCTCCCGGAAGTCTTGGAGGAAGTACACGCCGGCGCTTCAGGAGGACAACTGGGGGCAAACCGAACGATCGACAAACTCCGATAGTGCTACTACTGGTTGAGGCTCCGAGCAGACGCTGAGAGATGGTGCCACCAATGTCACATGTGCGCGGCGATTCGCGGCCCCCAGACTAGGAGCTGGGGTCACATGCAGTAGTACAACGTCGGAGCGCCATTCGAAATGATCGCCGTCGACATAGCTGGACCATTCCCAGTGTCCCACTGAGGTAAAAAAATACCTGATGGTGGTCGCGGACTACTTCACCAAGTGGCCGGAGGTGTATGTCATTCCGAACCAGGAGGCGAAGACAATCACGGACTGCCTTGTGGAGTAAGTGTTCGCCGATTTGGGGTGCCGTTAGAACTTTACAGCGACCAGGGCACCAATGTTGAATCCAACCTGATGAAGGAGGCACTAGAAAGACTGGGGTAAACAAGACCCGCACCACACCCCTACATCCACAGTCAGACGGCATGGTGGAGAGATATATCAAGACCTTAGAAGAGTACCTGAGCAAGGTTGTGGCCAGCCATCAACGAGACTGGGACGTCAAGGTGCCACTATTCTTGCTGGCCTACCGCTCGTCTACACACGACACCACTGGGATGACGCCAGCCAGCTTAATGTTCGGCCGAGAGTTACGCCTCCCCTGTGATCTGGCGTTTGGAAGCCCCCCGGATGCAAAACAGCTAGCAACCGAGTACGTCGAGAACCTGAGGACCATCTCCACGACATGCATGAGATGGCTCGTCAGCACATCAAGAAGGCGAGCGACCGCGTGAAGACCCGATACGACAGGCAAGCCAACGGTTCCAGCAGGGTGACCTAGTCTGGTTGTACCGCCCTACCCGGACCAAGGGTCCATGCCCGAAGCTCCAGCAACCATGGCAGGGACCATACCGGGTGGTGAAGAGTATTAAGGACGTGATCTACCGCATCCAGAAGGTGCCCCGAAGGAAGATGTTGGTGGTACACCTGGGTCGTCTGGCCCGCTACAATGGAGCTGTTCGGGACGACCAACTTTGAGGAGGGAGCAGTGTCACGGCAACAGGCATAAAAGTTTCGGCACAAATAAGAAAACAGTCGGCGGATAAATTTTCGTTGTAATAATGAGCCTTGCTAAGCAGTTAATGATAGTGCGGCTATTGTAGTCAAGCGCTGGCAAGCAAGATAACTGAGGTAAAGGACTTGCCGGCATAGATGAAGTTACGCTTCTAGAATGTGATAGAATATTTGGATTCTTTATTCTTCCGGAAATTTCTGGACTGATAGGGATTGTTCGGGTTCTGGTTTATTTTAGAACAATCTAGAATTACGAATTAGGTATTTAAGGACGTGACGGCTCGCAAAGTGAATAGTTGAAAACAGTGAGTTAGTTGTGAAACAGTGTTGTGAACGAGAGAACAGCTGAGAGTGTTGTTGTTGTACAGACAGTTGTGTAACAAGAGTGTTGTTTTAACGAGAGCTAGTGTAATCAGCTGTCACTATTGGTTATTGTCATCGACCTTGGTAGACTGTGTATATGTGATGTGATGTTACGTGAGAATCGAACAGTGTATCTCTACGAAAATAAAGTAGACTTTTAATTTCTGCAACTCGACCTTTTAATTCTACGAACCCACAAAGTCACAATATATTAGAAACACAAATATCAAACTGGTTCATTTTACTCAGCATCCGGAAACAAACTTACAGCTTCGCACTTTTGGGCTATAGCACATGAAATGAGCACACACTACATTCTTGGTGGAGACTTCAACAGTAAACACCCTAGATGGGGCTCGAGCCTTGTAAATCCACGAGGACGTATCATTCATGATGTTGCAGTCCAGCTTCCCATTGAATTTATTCATCCTATAGAACCAACCTTTTATCCTCCAGCTGGATATGTGCCTGACGAATTAGATTTCTTTATTGGTAAAAATATTAAAGAATATTGCTCCTTTCCTATGATACACAGGAGCTTAGCTCCGACACTTTTCCTGTAATTATGACATTACGTGTCACCGGGTGTCATGAAAAATTCAATGCCATAGCCAGGATTTAAACTACGATCTCCTGGTTTCCACCCAGTCGCTCTAACCCACTGAGCTACCGTGATCAACTTGCCGTCATGACATTAAATTTTCCATTTGACCCGTATACTTCCCCGGTAAACCACTAGGGGCTCTCGCATCCGAGATACACCGTTTGTGGCGACTTACTATCGTAAGTCCTTGAGTCCCGATTAAATAAAATAATAAGAGTTAAATGATGAAGCCTGGAACTTACGACACACAGATCTACTAATTTGAAATGATCTCAAAACAGTTTAAACGAGTCATTGGACTGCAACCTCAATACACGTTTACTATTCTTTTGATTAAATTTAGATTCCTTATGTAAACTAAAAATGCTTTGTATAGGTATAGAAAGTTTTCAATAAATTAAAAAGAACACCGTAAACAACTCAGCCACACAGGAGGACATGCTGCAGTCTCTGGATACATGACAAACAAGTTGATCTTCAGTTTTCCCTGGCAAACTCATCGTCTGACACAGAATCACTCCTGGAAGACTTCACCCGATTGCCCAGCAGCACAGATCTCTTACAGAACTGCGTGACAACCCTACTGACGGACAACACGTCAGACACACACCAGCGACCTCGGCGCCGTTAGGCATCCAATGCCCTCCCAAGCACACCAGATGCACAGTAATAACAAATGAATAAACATTTTCCAAACAATCTTTAAACCTTCTCAAAACCAGCGTCACTTTGCTGGCTTGGCTATGGCCAGAACCTTGCGTAATGGACCATGGCCAGGGAAGCCAACCTGACCTGCGCACTCTCATGTACAGTTAGCATCAACCGAAAACCGAGACTAACAGAGGTGCGAACAGCGGAACTCCTCTATTCTCCTTTACTTCTCTTGTACTTTTTCTTTCTCTCCTCCTGTCCTCTATCTCGTTAAAAAAAAATTATTTATCCGTGCTGTTTTTCCCGTTTTTGTTGAAATTGTCTCTTTGTTTATAAATCTCTATGGCACCACGGTAAATCCTGGAAAAATACTGGGCTGTGCTATCTAGAACCTCAGTTTCGTTAAACTTAATGTCGTGTCCTACCAGCATAGCATGTTCAGGCACTGTTGATTTGAAAGTCCCTCCCCGACGGCAGTTATTTCAATGCTCCTTATTTCGGGTACGAATACTACCTTGATGGTACCGATGTGGACTTTCCCGTAGCTGCATGGTATTCGGTAGACCCCGTTTGTGCAAAGTGGGTCTCGCTTGTCCTTAGCTGATCTCAGATGTTCACTTATCTTCTTGGTGGGCTTGTAAATAGTCCTGATGTTAAATTTCTCCAGAAGTTTACCGATCTTATCTGTGTCTTTATATATGTATACAGGGGCGGCTCGTCCTTACTGCTGCAGTATGGGAAATTGAGTACGACCAATAATGAACTCTTCATGCATGGAAAACATCTGCGTAACGCATCCGTGACGTCAACGTGCTGAGAGCCAACAAGCTCGGTAATCAGTTACTGCGCATGCGTACAACGTTCCCCTCTTGCCTCCCTGATGTCCTAAGTTCCATAGATTTTCGCACAAATGCGTGCTGGTTGTTGCGCGGTCATCATTCACTGCACGAGCCACCAACACTCATAGTTACAGCTGTAGAACTTGAATATGCATTGAATATTATTTAACAATCTAGCATTGCTTTATATTCCTGTTCTAGAAACTAATTCCATTCTTCTTACGTAAACAGATCCAATACCTAATGGTTATTAAATCGCAGGACAGATTGTTTGTGATGCACCTATCATGTTGGCACGATACTTCATTTCCTCGACCATAACGAGGACGACGAGGTCGACCTCGACCTCTATAACAAGTGCATGTGGTTCGCTTGCTCGCACTGTGTCCAAGTATTTCTTTGTGTAACGTCATTTGGTGGCTGATATCAGTTTCTTTTGTGTGTGAGTGTGAAAAGTGTTATAAATGCGCTTTATTCAGTGTATGAGTAATTTAATACTACGAAAATTTTAACCAACAAATAATGAGAAGAAAGGGTTAGTATGAAAATGTTAGGGCAATCAATACCCGATTTAAAAATTGAGCAACAATCCAAAGGAACTGGAAATTCTGTTTATACCTGCACACACATCAGTAACTGGACAATACCACAGGGATGTACTGAAAACATTGCAAGTCCATATCAGGTGCAAAAGACCACATTTCCGTGAAGGAGGCTGAATGCTGCACCACGATAATGCACGGCTGCATATTGCCAATGTTGTTGCTGAATATCTTGCAAAAATCAACATAAAGTGCATCCCTCACCCTCCCTATAGTCCGGATTTAGCCCCATGTGACTTTTTTCTATTCCCTAACTTGAAGAAACGCTTCGTGGGAGGTATTACCCATCATCAGAAGCAGTGCTGAAGGCTGCGGAGGCGATTTTGAAGGATCTCTTAAAAATGGTTTCCAGCATGTCTTTGAAGACTGGCAGAAACGCTGGGACAACTGCATCGCATTCAGGGGAGACTATTTCGAGACAGACCATCAAAATTATGAGGATGAATAAAGGTACGTTGTGATCATTCTTTATTGAACAGACCTCATAGATCCCATGAGACCGGTCGTCTAACATTCTTCAGTTCCAAATAGCTCGTTATGTTGCTAGTGGCACTCAACTTGAAGCGTACAGATTCGTGTGAGATGTCAGTGACCTTGCAAAACAACTGAGGCTTTAATTATTTGTTTATAGTACAACTGTTGCCAGTTCAGTGAAACAGCAAACCATGTGTTTTAGTGCTAATTATTCGCATGTTACAGTAATATGGTAAATGATTTAATGTTAAAAGTACAATAAAAAAGGGATGAAATGGCTGGCCCCATAGCTCAGTTGGTAGAGCACCTGCCTGCAGTGCTAGAGGTCGTGGGTTCGATTGCCAGCTAGGGGTGGGAATTTTTCTCAAACCAAGATGATTCCCCATCTACTCCAGAGTCTGGAAGTATAAATGAGTGTGAATGTGTATACGATCTAATGGTACAACCCAACAGTTACGAGCTAACACCATCAATATGTTTGAAAGGAGAAGGGCCACCAATACAACCACTGCAGTTAAAGGCAGGGTATAAATGGAACAAAAAATGGCATTATAATTTGGGGTAAACGTGACTGAGTTTGTGGTCAAAACATTTTAAAACACTCTTTGAGTTCACGTTCTTTTGATAAAAAATGTCACCTAATTTCAACAGGAAGGCTAACTCCAGATCTTAAACCTTTAAAAACTGTGATTATGATGTAGTTGGTATAGTTAAACCCAGTGCTGGGCTCTCTGATGTTACAGAAGACCTGGTAAAACTTACTTCTGGTTTTACTAAGAGGGATCATGTAGTGATAGTGGGAGGGACAGGGAATAGCCTGGATAGATATAGTAACTATTGCATTGAAAAGGACCTGAGTAACATCAGTAAGACCAGCAGCCATACAAATGTGAAGGTAGTGGGTCTCTTCCATAGGCATGACAAGCCTCAGCTTCATTGGAGGGTGAGGGACATGAATCTTAGACTTGATCGTGCCTTCTTAGGGCCTGCAGCCTCTCACATGTGTATGATAGATGTTGACAGTATCAGCAGGGATAATTACACTCTTCATGATCTACACCTAAATTCTAGAGGCAAAGAGAAGTTGTCACTTCTAATTGCTGACAGAATTAAGGGCAAAATTCCTGTTGTTGCAAGTACAATGTATTTTTTAGGTTAAACCAATATAAGCCCAGTAACTTTAGGCAAATTAACTCAATCATCCCTAATAGCTTCATGGCAATAAATTCAATTAAAGATACTCCTCTCAAGAACAATAGTAATGATAATAATATCAATAATATTAATAATAATCACTATCTGTATTTCATCAAAACATAAGAGGCATAAGAAACAAATTAGATGAACTAGCTATTAATCTGCATACTGAAATTCAACTACCACACGTTTTATGCATTTCTGAACATCACTTGACACAGCAGGAATTTAAGCCAATTTCATCGCAAGGGTACTCTTTAGGAGCAGAATATAGTAGAAAAAAATTACATAAAGGTGGAGTTTGTATATATGTTAGAAATGATCTGATCTTTAAAGCTTTAGATTTATCCAGATTTTGCTATGAAAAAGACCTCGAACTCTGTGCAGTTCAGTTAATTGGAAGTAATTTGAACTTAGTCATAATAGCCATTTATCGATCTCCCTTAGGAAGTTTTCAAATTTTTAAAAATCAATTAGAATATGCTCTGAACTTTCTATTTAAAACAAAAAGAGAAATAATCATTTGTGGTGACATAAATGTAGATTATCTGAAATCAAGTCTTCAAAGGGGGCAAGCAGCTTAGCTCTTTATTTACCACATACCACATGACACATACAGTTAACTTTCCAACAAGAATCCAAAATAATTCATCCACAGCTATTGATAACATATTTGTAAATTCAGATATAACTAAATTTTGCTCTGTCTCATCAAAAACGAATGGACTATCAGATCATGATGTACAAATTCTAAGGATTGATAAGATAAATTTAAAACTCAAACCTAAATACACATATATTAAATATAGGGAAATAAACGAAAATACTCTGAATGAATTTAGTAAGAACCTTAAACTTGAATCTTGGAAACAAACTTATGAGATTAATGGAACCAACAACAAATATAATAGCTTTCTTCAATGCTTTAAAACTCAGTTTGAATTTTGCTTCCCATCCAAGTATAAAAAAACATTTAACTTTAAAAAAGACAATTCCTGGCTCACTTTAGGAATTAAAACCTCATGCAGGCACAAAAGAGAACTATATCAGCAAGTTAGAATCAGTAACAATTTGTGTTTAAAAAACTACTACAAAAAATATTGTAAACTTCTAAAGAAGGTAATAATAGCAGCTAAAGTATTGCATTATAATAAACTAATTCAAAACTCAGACAATAAAATAAAAACCACTTGGAATATAATAAAAAATGTGACACGTAAACACTCATCAGAAAATTGCCCAATAACACTCAATGTTGACAATCATGAAATTGCCAAACCTCTTGTAGTTGCAGAATTGTTTAACAAATTCTCTTTGGATGTAACAAAAAAATTAAATATTAATTATGGAAGTAAAGATGCAGCACTAGAATTTCTAAGATCAAGTTTAACAAACTCTGTACCTACATTTAAAATCAGTTTAACTACACCTTCCGAAATAAATAAAATTATTGACTCTTTAAAAATGAAGAATTCTTCCGGTTATGATGAAATAACTACAAAAATCCTAAAATCTTGCTCCTCACAAATTAGCATTCCCCTTATTTATGTAATGAGTCTCTAAAGACAGGTATTTTTCCTGACAGAATGAAATACTCAGTTGTTAAACCTCTTTTCAAAAAAGGCGAACGCAATAATGTTTCAAATTATAGACCAATATCTCTCTTGCCAATATTTTCAAAAGTTCTTGAAAAAGTAATGTTCACCAGACTGTATAAACACCTTGAATGTAACAACATACTTGTCAGTGATCAGTTTGGATTCAGAAAGGGAATATCGACTAATAATGCAACTTACAAGCTTACACATGAAGTGTTGACTGCCTTAAATGATAAAAGACATGTAGGTGGAATTTTTTGTGACCTAGCAAAGGCTTTTGATTGTGTTAATCATGACATTCTTATAGCAAAACATGAATTCTATGGGCTAAAAAATGAACATTTAAGATGATTTGTATCATATCTAAATGAAAGAAAACAGTGTGTTGAAGTAGCTGTCAGTGATATTGGTTATGAAAAACAAACTTCGAACTGGAAAATAGTAACTCATGGAGTAACCCAAGGTTCCGTGTTAGGGCCTTTATTATTTCTTATCTATATAAATGACCTCTCACTTTATATAAAGGACATTGCAAGTACAGTTCTTTTTGCTGATGACACTAGTGTCCTGGTGACCAGTACAAATTTAAACAAGTGTATAATTAAAATGAATTATGTTTTGAACTGTATGTCATGCTGGTTTAAAGCAAACAAATTATCTGTGAATCTAGACAAAACAAAAGTGGTCAAATTTATAACCTGTCGTACATCACATGCTGAAATAGAAATCGGGATTAATGATATGTTATTAGAAGAAATTGACAGCATAAAATTTCTGGGCCTTCAAGTGGACAGATGTTTAGATTGGAAAGCTCACATAAATTATATCTTACCTAAACGTAGCTCTGCCTGTTATGCTATCCGAGAGCTTGTTAATGTGAGTTCTATTGACACACTTAAATTAGTATATTATGCATACTTTAACTCTATTATGGAATATGGAATATTATTTTGGGGCAACTCAGTAGAAAGTAAAAAAATATTTCTTATGCAAAAGAGGGTTATAAGAATCATTACTAACACCCACACCAGATGCTCCTGTAAAGATCTTTTTACACGATTGAAGATATTAACGCTTCCTTGCATGTATATATTCTCGATCCTAAAATTCTTTGTATGCAATCGTGCCTTATTTGCAAAAAATATTGTAATTCACAAAATAAACACTAGACAAAAGTATAATATCCATTATCCCAGTGCTAAACTTTCTTGCTTTCAGAAAGGTGTGTATTATGAAACTATCAAAATATTTGGCGCACTTCCTAATGTTCTTAAAGAAAAAGTTGATAATTTTGGTGCTTTTAAAAAAGCTGTTAGAGAGTACCTTTGCTCAAAATCTTTTTATTCTGTACAAGATTATCTGAATGACAAATTATCCTGATAATGCTTCTGTAGCTCTATAAGTAGTATCTAACTATTCCAATGACAAATCATTACTTATAAATATTTGATGCAAGCTGAAAGTTTATTTTTAATCTATATGTATTTAATAAATAACAAGAATGGTATCCATTCCAAAAGGGTTGAGACGTACTGGCATAAGCCAAGTGAAAGCTGGTTTAAAAAGTGTTTCATTTTGTATCATATATATAATTATCCCTGCTTTGTTTTCCATATTGTTGTTCATATTGCCTGTGTACTATAATATGTGTCTTATGTTAACTTTTGTACATATATATGCTATTAAACTTTATACCTCTAGACATGTTCAATGTTCACAGCCTTTTCTGGCTACAAGTGAACCTACTGAACGCAAATCAATCTAATCTAATCTAATCTAAGTCACACGATCACATATTTAATTTTGATCATTCCAGCCACCAGCACTCCGCAGAATACACACTTATCCAAGAAACACTCAAACTCAAACAAGACTTTCATCTATGTCCCTGATATCAGTGGAAAAGGGATTGTTTAATAAACTTAAAAAGCAACAGCAAGCAACATTTGAAAACTCTGTCATTGATGTTTTCTTGGAGAAGAATCAGCACATTGAACTGAAACACAAATAAACATTGTAAATTGGAGAAATTGTAAATAAATTTTAAATAAGGCATGTTGCTATAATTTTGATTTATATATCTGTGTTTTATGTTATGCAACAAACTATGTAATATTAACCTGGAAACACTCGGAATTCGTGACTGCCCAGTCCCCAGATGAAGTCTGAAGCAACCAGTAACACTTATGAACCACCCACGCCATGACCCTGTCTACAACATGTTCGTTGAACTCTGGAATTTCATTGACCAATTTATTTTCTTGCGACAGCATCGCTAATGCACTCAGTCTTTCAGTTCCCATTGTGGACCTAAGTTTTAAATTTTGCATTAAGTTGAAAAACAGCGCTGAGCAATTCTTGCTAAACAGTTCAATCTGTTCCGGCTCCTTTTTCAACTGCTCACTTTCGATGGTAGTCATACGCTTAGTTGCGACTAATTTCTACATCTCTATGCATTCAGTGAAAATATGCAGGAATGACTGTAACAACAGCAGAATGCGAGAAGTGACACGCAAGCCTTCGCCAGAATACAGAACTTTCAGTTTTGGAACATTTAATATAGGGTATGTTTTAATCACAACCTGGAATTTATTTTCTGAAAATAAGATATATCGAAATGGCAAATAAAAACAATTCTACTGATTACGTAGAAAATGAAGCTAGCTACAGTGAGGCAATAAATACTATACAAATATAAATATTTGTAACAAAAGACTTCACTTATCTTAAAAACATTGATAAATTTGAAAGTTTAAGTATTAAACATTCTTTTGAACTAGTAAAAAAGATTGACAGTGTTGTATTATCTAAAGCTGATAAACTTATTTCTTTTGATGTAACGGCCTTATTTCCTAGTATTCCTAGAGAAAAACTTTTAATTTATTTAAAAAAGTGGTTTAATTCAATAAATTTACATGAGGACCTGATAGTTGATTTTGTTAAACTTACTGATTTTTGTGGAAACGTAGAGTCAGACTGAAAAATTCAATGCCATAGCCGGGATTTGAACCACGGATCTTCTGGTTTCCGTCCAGCCGCTCTACTATTGAGCTACTATGGCCAACGTGCCGATATGACATTAAATTCTCCAACCTACTCAGTAGTTGGAGAATTTACTGTTATATCGGCACGTTGGCCATAGTAGCTCAATGGTAGAGTGGCTGGATGGAAACCAGAAGATCCGTGGTTCAAATCCCGGCTATGGCATTGAATTTTTCAGTCTGACTCTATGTTTCTACAATTTAGCCGACACACGGCCAGTGTGATAGAACAATTAATTTCCATTACTGATTTTTGTTTGGATCAAAACTTTTTCACTTTCAATGGTGAATTTTTTCAATGAACTTCTGGCTTAGCAATGGGTAATCCACTTTCACCTTTTCTTGCTGATCTTTTTATGAGTTTTTTCGAAATTCAAGTCATTAAAGCATTTCCTTTGATTTTTAAAACCTAGTATAGATATTTTAGTTAATTGATGGAAATTAATCATTTCTTCATGTTGAATTTTCATGTTGACTATCTATCTGGTATAGATATGTTGATGATATTTTTGCTTTTCTTCCTGATAAATTAATGATGCTTTAAAATTACTAAATTTACAAGATAAAGCTATAAAATCTACATCAGAAACTGATATTAACAGGTTTCTTCCTTTTCCAGATTTGAAGATAATAAGAAATAATAACGAATTAGAATTTGGTATTGATACGAAATCTACTCATATTGATAACTACATAAAAAATTTCACATAAATTTGCTGTTTTCAATAGTTTACTTTACAGATTAATATATCCCTGAATAAAGATGAATTTAATAAAGAATATAAACATATTATTAACACTGCTTTAATTAATGGTTTTAATAAAGACTTTATACAAAAGAAGATTGAAAAATTTAAATATCAAAAAACTGTTAATGATATTTCTATCCTTAAAAAAATAAAAGATATTTATAATTTTAAAAAATTTACTTACCATCCTTGGGTTAATAAACATTTTGAAACAATTTTTAAAGAAGTTGGTATAACTTTAGTTCCTCTAAATAAATAGTGTATTAAAAATTTACTACATTTTTCTAAAAAAGATAAAATTCCTAATAATAAAAAAGTCTGGTATTTATCAATTTAATTGTTTAGATTGTGATAAAGTTTATATTGGAAAGACGAAACGTAATTTGGAAACCAGAACAAAAGAACATTTTCATAACATTAAGTATAAACAAACTGATAAATTGGCCGTAGCAGATCATTTTTGTTCATTTAACCGTGAAATAAATCCTGAAGTTAAATTATTAAAACAATTAAATGGTCGAATAGATTTAATGGTTTGGGAAAATATATTTATTTTAAAAAATAATCCCCTCTCTTCTAGTTTTGCCACATTGATCTATATATTTTTCCCTACTCCATTCTGTCTTTAATTGCTTATAAATGTCAAGGATTTCTTTTCTTCTATACTTACCCATATTAGCAGTAAATTATTCAATAAATTACCAACAAATTTTAGAAGTAGTACTCTGTTAACTAAGTTAGAGTACATATTAACTAATTTTCTTAAATCAAAAGCTTAGTATGACGGGGAAGAATTTCCGAATGATAATGATATTCTAACTGACTGCCAGTAGCGTTTTATTAATGTATTTGTATTACAATCATTTTTATGTATTACTTTAGCACTTTAATTGTTGTTATTTTGTAAATGTATTGATTGTCTATTTTATTTATCTTTAACAATTGGACTATGATCTTAAACAAGTTTTCAATTGTATATACTACTGTACTTGTTATAAAGAGCAATATAATGAATTGAATTGAAGGTTCACTTGTAACCCCACTGCCTTCATAATCCTTGGGCACATTATCAATACTTTTCCAAAGTCCCTTAAGAAAATAATTTACTATCAATCTTTCTTTGTTGAATGCAGTCAAAATAAATAGCTTCATGAGACATACCATGGTGAGACGCCTGCCTCAGTAGCATAGATGTTAGCATGTCTGCCTCATGTTCAAGAGGACCCAAGTTCGAACCTCTGTCAGGGTGAGTTACCTGAATAAGGTTTTTCCGGGGTTTTCCCTTATCCTGAAAGATGAATGTCAGGTAACTAAGCTCTATGGTTCCTGGGCTCATTTGAGCATCATTTCACCCATTCCATTCATCGTCAGATATGACTTAACATTGGAGGACATAAATTACAAAAGGAAAAAAAAAAAAACACCATGGTGACAGATGTTAGCCACAATAAGAATTGTGGATTAGTGACTTAAAACAAATCCTGCTGCTTGACTACCTGCATTTTTGTAACTAAGCTTTGAATCGCGAATATGTTCAAAACACTCAAAGATTGTTTCTATGGAAAAAGTTCTTCCACACTAACCGTGTGTAGGCCAAGGTTTGGATAGGTAAAATCACCTAAAAAGCATATCTGCACTTCCTAAATTTAAATGCTGTCTGAAAAAGTTCCTATTAGAACATTGTTTTTATAATATAAGTGAATTTATGAATATGTTAACTGCAGATAAATTCCTTTCTTGGAAGTGTTGAAAACAGTGTTGTTATAATAAATTAAATTTAAAGAGAGTCAATTAATGACACTAAAAGTAAGTGTTGTTTAGTGTCATTAATCGACTCTCTTTAAATTTAATTTACATATAAATTATTATACTGTACATACAATTTCTGAATTTTCATTCTAAACTTGTGTTGTGTATATGTTTATTGTATAATTTTTAGTTATAAGTACTTGACGTGTACTATATTATGTACTATGATAATAAAAAATAAAAATAAAAAAATAAAATCTGCTCAACACATGCCCTGGCATCTTGAAGCTATACCAGGGCAAAGCTTTCCACAGATTTTATTTCTTTATCCTCCTTTCTTTATTCATTAATTCCATTTACAATATTTATCTTGATATTCCCTAATCTAATTTACAAAATAATTCTAACCTCCTAACTTATCTTAACCTACTAGCTACTGGAAGCCAGCAGCTTTACAACTCATGAAAACTAAGTACCCTACCTATATCCTATCTCCTACTAGCTACCGGAAACCAGTAGCTTTGCAATTCCTTAACTAGCTCACTACGTAAGACTTGCTATCTTTTATTTGCTGAAATTTCCTATCCGACTATCTGTAATAATATTCCTCTCGGTTAGACTTGTAGGGCCGCATTCATAGTCAGACTTGGTCCGGACCAACTTGCTACTTCCGGTGGACTAACAGTGGACCATCTATTTTCTTATTCATAAACCGGGATTAGCGACAGTCCGGGGACCAAACACGTTGGTCTGGCTCAAATTTTGGTCCACCTGCAAGGGGTAGATTAAAGGCAACATGCACGACAATGAAGTGATTAATGTAGCTGTGGTGGGTAGAATTCATGAAATAAAATGGAGGAAAAATTATCTACCATGAATAGAAATGATTGCAAAGTACAACAACCTAAACTTCAAAAGCAGATACAGGTTTAGTAAAGCGAACGCCAGAAATCTGATAGAAATGATTCGTCCTAACCTGTTTATCAGGGATGATAACCGAGCCCTGAGAATCTCCATTGGCACTCAAATACTAACAGGACTTCGGTATTAGGCAAGAGGATATCAAGACAACACTGCTGACCTGCATCAGTAAGCCGCATTATCAGCAAACTTGTTATAAATTTCCCTCCATGCCTCAATCCTTTCTCACATTTGTATTCGTCTACACGGATTTACTTTCTACAATGTTCATTCTTTTTTGGACTACAGAAAACACTGGTCTTCCTCTGACCAATTGATACCACGCTTCTTCATATTATCCATATTTACAGCACACCAAACTTTGTTCCAAACCTTAAACAGCAGCAGCAACTGTAAGAATGATTAAGAAACAGTTGTGAAACTACCACAGAGATTTATAAACTTGTAGGTACACTGTGGTTTTAGTACTCTATGGGACATGTGCATGCACAGAAGAACCTTTCTACATCGTGTAACATTTGCTCCGTACTGGTCCACAGCTTTACTTGTTCGGAGGCTCCTTATCGTCTATGAGTACAAAAAAGTTAGACTGCCTTTGATCTGGACCAAGTTAGTCAGAAGAGAGTCTAAACCAAAGTGATAACTATGAATATGGCCCGTAGTGTTTCTACCATCATTTGGAGAGGGATTGTCCATCAGTTCAGATTTCTCTCGCAAATATAATTCTATTGCAAATTTCTCTTAACTCTGTTCTTCTTCTGAGTCTTCCCCAATCTGCTTCTCGCTCCTGCTCCCATTCTCCATGTGGATGTCCAGTATCATCTCCTGTTGATCCTTTGTGGTATTTCGTGGTCAGGTAAATGTTGTTCCTGTTGATTTTTCATTTTGTTTTCTCACCTTATTCCATCCTCTGGTTCCCTTTGCATATTCCTTTGTGACCTCCTTGGTTCTACAGCTGCCTCTACCTCTCTTCTCTGTGGCTCTCCTCTTTCATATCTTTCTATCTGTTCTTGTTTATACTCCTCCATAACTCGCGTAGAGACAATCTCAACAAATTTCTTCCAGTGTTCTCAAGATCTCTGACGATATTATAAACATATTTCCCTTGTAACATACTTCTTTGGTGTTCTAACATATCTTTATATTTTTTGCATTCAAACAATGTATGTTCTGGTACTATGATCAAAAGGTTGAATAAATGTTACCACCACCACGACCCGCACTGCCACCACTGCCGCCACCACAGACTAAAAAGTTCAATTTCATACTTGGGATATGAACCATGGATCTTCTCTGGTTGCTCTTAGCCATTGAGCTACAATGGCAACATGCCAGCATGTCATTAAATTCTCCAACTTGCATTCTTCCTGGTGAGACATTAGATCTCGTCAATGAGATACATACCTTCTGTGGATGGATTACTATGAGTAAGTACTTAAGTCCCAGGCTTAATAGTTTAACAATTGTTAGGTAAATTGATAAAAAATAATCGTTCTTCCACACTAGTCGTGTGTACGGCAAGGTTTTGATAAAAAGAAAATACGAGTCTGTTGGAGAATTTAGTGCCGCACACATATTTATTCGCGAACATCAGCAATGCTGTGGGCAATTTGACAGCTGCTTTATCTTCAAATGACCAGTTCCGCAAGCTCATTCAATATGAATATTTCTGTACTAATGCATTAGTAACCTTGAATATCATGTTTCATAGGTTTACGGAAGCAACTCCAACTCTTCCATAGTTAGGAAGCACTTACAGATTTTGTCACATTAAGTCTCTGTAGCATGTGAAGAAAACTTTTATTCCTCTTTTGTTTTATGTGGCGCTTTTAAATACAAATGTAAATATATTTCAATAGCATTAGCAATAATATTTTACCTAGATTGGTATTTAGTGTTGATGAATAAGAAGTTCTTATAAGTTTTAAGTCAATAACAAAAGTTTGCAAATTACGTACTCCACCTTAGACTAACAATTCACACTGTGAATGGCGGCGTGTTGTGTGTTAACGAGAAGTAAGGTGCAGAAAAAACAGGAAAATACGGGTTATGACATAAGAGAACACAAAAACAGGAATGAAAACGTGAAAAATGATTACAGGAAAAGCCGTGAAAATGAAAGCAGCACGGCAATCAATGCAGAAATTGAAAAAACGAAACTTCACGGAGAGGAATCGACAAACGGGAGGCGAGAAACACGTGATGCTGAGATTATAGCATCACTCCAGCTGGTAATAAATATACTAAATAATGATCTGAAAAAAGCAAGAGATGAGGTAAACTCACTAAAAAAGGAAAACGAAGCACTGAAAACCCAAATATGTGCAGCGACGGAAAACAATGAAAGCGCATACATTGAAATAGTGCAGAAGAAGCGCACAAAATTTAGGGAAGCAAACCGGAATTACATCACCTTGGAAAACCGTTACGAAGGGTTAAGAAATCAAGAGAAAGAAGAAGAGGAGGATGGAAAGCCATCAGAAAATGTTGAAAACCATCAAATAAAGAAAGGAAATGCCGGAAAAAATTCGCGGTATAAATGGATAAACAACAAACAGGCAAAGATACAGAAGGAGATACAACACGGGGAAAGAAGAGAGAAGACAGAGAACAAAGAAGAAAGAAAAAGTGTTCTAGTGTGTGGTGACTCCATGTTAAAAAACATAGTGCTAAACAGAGGTGATACAACAGTGAAAGTGTTCAGGGGTATGAAGGCACAATATCTGCCAAATCAACTAGACCAGGAAGGAAGCAAGGACAAAATAAAAACATTAGTGCTACACATAGGAACAAATGACATTCAAAAATCACTAGGACCAGATGACGTTATGGCAGAGGTGTATAATATAATAAGGTATGCTAAAAAGTATTTCCCACTGGCAACTGTAGTTATAAATGGTATAGTGAGAAGAAGAGATGAAAGTACAGCATATATTGATGATATAAATGAGGGGATACGCTGGGCATGTGACACACTTAAGGCTGTTTTTGTAGATGTAAACAAATTTTTAGATGACAGTTGTCTGGGAAGGGATGGCCTTCATTTGAATAGAAAGGGATCCTTTTTATTAGGTAAATTAATAGAAAATACTATAAATATATGCATAAGTAAGGGAAACTAAAAACAGACCTAGGTGATGACAAAATATATTTAAAACAAACTGAGGAAAAAGTTAAAATAGGTAAAATAGAGAAACCAAACACAAAAAATTTTACTAATAAAGTAAAAGCTTATGAAAATGTAAAGGTAGACAAAATTGTACAAAAGAGGAAAAACAATGACTTGGTAATATTTCATCAAAATTGTCAGTATGTAAGTAATAAGCGGACACTGATAGAGTTAAATATAACAGATCTGAAGCCTAATATTATGATACAAACAGAACATGGCCTAAAATCGGAGGAAATTGTGGCAAATAATTACCATGGTTATACACTAGGGTCACACTTTTGTAGGCAGCAACACAAAAGTGGAGGTGTGGCTATTTATGTAGAAAATAATATAAAGTTCAAAGAGGTAGATTGTAGTAATTTTAGTGAGGAAATAGTATGTGAACTAGCAGCAATAGAAGTATTTTTAAAAGAGGCCAGGATAGTACTAATCAGGGTATATAGATCGCCTGGGGGAAACAAAGATCTATTTCTTAAAATCATAGAAAATGTACTAAACAAAATAAACGAAAAAAAGATTAAAATACTAATGGGAGATTTAAACATTGACATGATAAAGGAAAGTGTATATAAATCATCACTTACAGAAATCTTAAATAGGCATAATCTAAAAATTGGTATAAAAGAGCCAACAAGGGTAACAAAATATTCTGAAACTTGTATTGACAATGCTTTTATTAACTTACCAGAAACAAAATGGAGCACGTCAATCATTAAGTCAGGGATAGGTGACCATTCAGGACAATTGTTAAGAGTAAACTTTAAAAGAGATATCACACAAGCTACTTCTGAGTATAGGCGACAAATAAACAAGGAAAGCTTAAACAACCTTAGAAATTATCTTAGAGAAGTAAGCTGGGAAAAGGTGTATAACACTAATGATATAAATGAAAAATATAACACTTTAAGTATAATACTGCAAAATGGTCTACAAAAAATGATGCCATTAAGAAGCTTCAAAATAATTTCAGGTGGTAAGGTAAATGATTTCACAAAATGGATGACAAAAGGAATAAAACAATCATGCAAAAGGGTGAGGTTTTTAAATTCAATAAAACAGCCAAATATGAGTGAGAAATCTCTAAATTATATTGAAAATTATAACAAAATACTAAATACAGTAATTACACAGGCTAAAATGAATTATAACAAGGAACAAATTGAAAAAGCAGAAAACAAAACAAAAGCAGTGTGGAAAATTGTAAACCAAATAGATAAAAACAGCAAAACTAAACAAATAGAAAATATTGAAATAAACCATAAAAATAATAAGATAACAGATCCTAAACAAATATGTAATATATTCAATGACTACTATATAAATGTTGCAAAACAGCTAAATTCAAAGCCCAAAATTCTAAACTCAACAATAATATCAAATTTTGCCCAAATTAATTCTATGGTAATCTTCGAAACAACAGAAGAGGAAGTTTTAAGAGAAATAAATAAGCTAAAATTTAAAAAATCTGTTGGCTTAGATGAAGTATCAAACGAAATGCTAAAGAACATAAAATATGAAATTGTTGAGGCTCTCACTCATATAATAAACACTTCACTGATGCATGGAGTATTTCCAGATACATTAAAAGGAGCGATTGTTAGACCAATATACAAACAAAAAGAAAGCAAATGCAATATAGAAAACTACAGACCAATCACATTATGTTCTGCAATATCAAAAGTGATGGAGGCTGTGTTTTTGAAACAACTACAAGGATATTTTGAAAAACAGAAAATCTTAGCAGAGCTACAATATGGATTTCAAAAACATAAATCAACAATAAATGCGATAGATAAAGCAAATGATAAAATTATTAATGCACTCCATAACCGTGAATTTGTAGTCGCCATATTTCTGGATCTGTCTAAAGCTTTTGACTGTGTAAATATAAACATCCTTGAAAATAAGCTAGAAAAATGTGGGGTTCGAGGCATTGCACAAAAGTGGATTGCATCATATCTAGAAAACAGACAGCAGTGCGTAGAAATAAAGTACAAAAATGAAAAGGGTATGGTAAATAAAGTAAGATCAAAATTTGAAACAATTAAACAAGGAGTTCCGCAAGGCTCGAAATTGGGTCCTTTCCTATTTCTAGTTTATATAAATGATCATTTTGAAATAGTAGCAAACAATGGAGGTACAGCAATTGGCTATGCAGATGATACAACAATAATAGTTACAGATCCCACTAGTAAAGGTGTAGAAAACAAGGCAAACAGTATCATAAAAATATTAAAAGACTACTTTTCAAATCTGGATCTGGTATTAAACATAAAAAAGACGTCATGGATAAATTTCACGCTAAAAGAAAAACATGCAGATCACATTGATCTCAAGGTAGATGGGGAAAGTATTCCTGAGGCACAAGTCACAAATTTCCTAGGAGTGCTTATAGACAGAAATCTTAATTGGCAACCACATATAATGTACATAACAAGAAAGATAAATAAGGGTTTATACATTATGAAACAGGTTAAGGATAACATGGATAATAAAACGCTGAAGCAGGTATACTATGCTTTCATTTATTCGTATATAAAATACGGCATAACACTATGGGGGAACACTACAGCTAAGGAAGTACTAAAAATATTCAAATTACAAAAAAGGGCAATTAGAATAATTGGGAAAATAGAAAAAAGACACAGTTGTAGGGACTGGTTCAAAAAATACAAAATCTTAACAGTTCCGTGTATCTACATTTATGAAAGCATCAAGCATGTTCTACTAAATAGAAAAATTGCTAAAAACAATCACATGCATAGCTATAATGTTAGAAATAAACACGATTATTACAGAACTGCACTCAGGGGAACATTAAATAATCGTTCAATAAAAATTATAGGAAAAGAACATTATAATGCTTTACCCAAGGAAATAAAAGACTTGAAACAAAGAGAGATACAAATAAAAACCATTAAGAACTATTTACTAGAAAATGCTTTCTACAATACTGAAGAATTTAAGTATAACACTAAATGTAAACAAAATGTGTAAATGAGTGTAGATGTGTTTTACAGGTATGTGAAATTTGAGAGAAACAGATTTGTAAATAAACTTTGTAATTAAACCTTGTAATTAAATTATGTATGTGACGTATCCTTGTAATTAAACCTTGTAATTAAATCTTGTAATTAAATTATGTATGTGACGTATCCTATGTACTTTTAACACAAGGATGAAATAAAATGAAATGAAAAAAAAAATGAAATGAAATGTGTGGGTCAGCTGTAGGAAAAATTGGAACCTATCACTGGAGAGGGGAAACAGGAATATGTCTCAGCACAAAAGTGAATCGAGAAGATATTGACACACTGCTTCACTCACACTGTTTATTCACAGAACATGTTTCAAGAGCTTTTGCTCTCATCATCAGCTGGAACACAACTAGTGCAAATTGAGGAAAATACAATTTGCACCAGTCGAGTTCCAGCTGATAAGCGCAAAAGCTCTTGAAACATGTCCTGTGAATAAACAGTGTGAGTGAAGCAGTCTGTCAATATCTTCCCGATTCACTTTTGTGCTAAGTTATGCTTCTCTGTCTCTACACTTCTTTCAAGTTTATACTTTGAGGAATATGTCTGCTTGTAGTGTGAGCAGTCTTGCAATGCAAAAAGAACCTACATGTGATTGTACAATAGAAAGAGTACTAAAGAGTGGCCTTAGTTCTTTAAAACATTATTCTCTATTATTTTAATGAAAATTATTAATTGGAGCTTCCTTCACTTTGAAAGTCGCGCCTCGACACTGGACCTACGTGTGACTGTGGAATAGAAAGGGTACTGAAGAGTAGCCTTAGTTCTTTGAGTAATTATTCTCTCTTATTTTAATGAAAATTATTAATAGAAGCTTCCCTCGCTTTAAAAGTCATGCTTCGCTACTGTACCTACATTTGACTGTACAGTAGAAATAGTACTGAAGAGTAGCCTTAGTTCTTTGCGTCATTATTCTCTCTTCTTTTAATGAAAATTATTATTTGAAGCTTCCCTCGCTTTGAAAGTCAGACCTTGCCACTGGACCTACGTGTGACTGCACACTAGAAAGAGTACTTAAGAGTAGCCTTCGTTCCGTGAGTAATTATTCTCTTTTATTTTAATGAAAATTATTATTTGAAGCTTCCCTTGCTTTGAAAGTCATGCCTTGCCACTGGACCTACGTGTTACTGTACACTAGAAGGAGTACTGAAGAGTAGCCTTGGTTCCTTGAGAAATTATTCTCTCTTATTTTAATGAAGATTATTATTTGAAGCTTCCCTTGCTTTGAAGGTCATGCCTTGCCACTGGACCTACGTGTTACTGTACACTAGAAAGAGTACTGAAGAGTAGCCTTGGTTCCTTGAGAAATTATTCTCTTTTATTTTAATGAAGATTATTATTTGGAGCTTCCGTCCCTTTGAAAGTCACGCCTCACCACTGGGCCTACGTGTGACTGTACACTAGAAAGACCAGAGTAGCCTTAGTTCTTTGAGTCATTATTCTCTCTTATTTTAATGAAAATTACTATTTGAAGCTTCCTTCGCTTTGAAAGTCATGCTTCGCTTCTGGACCTACATTTGACTGTACAATAGAAAGAGTACTGAAGAGCAGCCTCAGTTCTCTGAGTCACTATTCTCTCTTATTTTAATGAAAATTATTATTTGGAGTTTCCCTCACTTTGAAAGTCATACCTTGCCACTGAACCTACGTGTTACTGTAGAGAAGCCTTAGCTCTTTGAGTCACTATTCTCTCTTATTCAAATGAAAATTATTATTTGGAGCTTCCTTCGCATTGAAATCATACCTCGCCACTGGACCTACGAGTGACTGTACAACAGAAAGAGTACTGAAGGGTAGGGTTCATTCTGTGAGTCATTATTCTCTTTTAGTTTAATGAAAATTATTATTTGAAGCTTCCCTTGCTTTAAAAGCCACACTCTGCCACTGGACCTACGTGTTACTGTACACTAGAAAGAGTACTGAAGAGTAGCCTTAGTTCCTTGAGTAATTATTCTCTCTTATTTTAATGAAAATTATTATTTGAAGCTTTCCTCACTTTGAAAGTCATGCGTTGCCACTGGACCTACGTGTTACTGTACAATAGAAAGAGTTCTGAAGAGTAGCCTTAGTTCCTTGAGTAATTATTCTCTCTTATTTTAATGAAAATTATTATTTGAAGCTTTCCTCACTTTGAAAGTCATGCCGCGCTACTGGACCTACATGTAATTGTACAATAGAAAGAGTACTGTAGAGTAGCCTTAGTTCCTTGAGTGATTATTCTCTCTTATTTTAATAAAAATTATTAGTTGAAGCTTCCCTCGCTGTGAAAGTCACACCTCGCCACTGGACCTATGTGTGACTGTACAATAGAAAGACTAGAGTAGCCTTAGTTCGAGTAATTATTCTCTCTTATTTTAATGAAAATTATTATATGAAGCTTCCCTTGCTTTGAAATTCATGCGTTGCCACTGGACCTACGTGTTACTGTACAATAGAAAGAGTTCTGAAGAGTAGCCTTAGTTCCTTGAGTAATTATTCTCTCTTATTTTAATGAAAATTATTATTTGAAGCTTTCCTCACTTTGAAAGTCATGCCGCGCTACTGGACCTACATGTAATTGTACAATAGAAAGAGTACTGTAGAGTAGCCTTAGTTCCTTGAGTGATTATTCTCTCTTATTTTAATAAAAATTATTAGTTGAAGCTTCCCTCGCTGTGAAAGTCACACCTCGCCACTGGACCTATGTGTGACTGTACAATAGAAAGACTAGAGTAGCCTTAGTTCGAGTAATTATTCTCTCTTATTTTAATGAAAATTATTATTTGAAGCTTCCCTTTCTTTGAAATTCATGCGTTGCCACTGGACCTACGTGTTACTGTACACTAGAAAGAGTTCTGAAGAGTAGCCTTAGTTCCTTGAGTAATTATTCTCTCTTATTTTAATGAAAATTATTATTTGAAGCTTTCTTCACTTTGAAAGTCATGCCGCGCTACTGGACCTACATGTGATTGTACAATAGAAAGAGTACTGTAGAGTAGCCTTAGTTCCTTGAGTGATTATTCTCTCTTATTTTAATAAAAATTATTATTTGAAGCTTCCCTCGCTTTGAAAGTCACACCTCGCCACTGGACCTATGTGTGACTGTACAATAGAAAGACTAGAGTAGCCTTAGTTCGAGTAATTATTCTCTCTTATTTTAATGAAAATTATTATTTGAAGCTTCCCTCGCTTTGAAAGTCACACCCTGCCACTGGACCGACGTGTTACTGTACACTAGAAAGAGTTCTGAAGAGTAGCCTTAGTTCCTTGAGTAATTATTCTCTCTGATTTTAATGAAAATTATTATTTGAAGCTTTCTTCACTTTGAAAGTCATGCCGCGCTACTGGACCTACATGTGATTGTACAATAGAAAGAGTACTGTAGAGTAGCCTTAGTTCCTTGAGTGATTATTCTCTCTTATTTTAATAAAAATTATTATTTGAAGCTTCCCTCGCTTTGAAAGTCACACCTCGCCACTGGACCTATGTGTGACTGTACAATAGACAGACTAGAGTAGCCTTAGTTCGAGTAATTATTCTCTCTTATTTTAATGAAAATTATTATTTGAAGCTTTCCTCACTTTGAAAGTCATGCCGGGCTACTGGACCTACATGTAATTGTACAATAGAAAGGGTACTGTAGAGTAGCCTTAGTTCCTTGAATGATTATTCTCTCTTATTTTAATAAAAATTATTATTTGAAGCTTCCCTCGCTTTGAAAGTCACACCTCGCCACTGGACCTATGTGTGACTGTACAATAGAAAGACTAGAGTAGCCTTAATTCGAGTAATTATTCTCTCTTATTTTAATGAAAATTATTATTTGAAGCTTCCCTCGCTTTGAAAGTCATGCCTTGCCACTGGACCTACGTGTTACTGTACACTGGAAAGAGTACTGAAGAGCAGCCTTAGTTCTTTGAGTCATTATTCTCTCTTATTTTAATGAAAATTATTATTTGAAGCTTCCCTCGCTTTGAAATTCATGCGTTGCCACTGGACCTACGTGTTACTGTACAATAGAAAGAGTTCTGAAGAGTAGCCTTAGTTCCTTGAGTAATTATTCTCTCTTATTTTAATGAAAATTATTATTTGAAGCTTTCCTCACTTTGAAAGTCATGCCGCGCTACTGGACCTACATGTGATTGTACAATAGAAAGAGTACTGTAGAGTAGCCTTAGTTCCTTGAGTCATTATTCTCTCTTTTTTTAATGAAAATTATTATTTGGAGCTTCCCTCACTTTGAAAGTCACGCCTCACCACTGGACCTACGTGTGACTGTACAATAGTAAGAGTACTGATGAGTAGCCTTAGTTCTTTGAGTCATTATTCTCTCTTATTTTAATAAAAATTATTATTTGGAACTTCCCTCACTTTGAAAGTCATGCCTCGTCACTGCTTCATATGCACGGCTGTTCACATCCTTCATTAAACACCGGAATTCATCACTGAATAAGATTTGCAGAATGTTTGTGAAAAAATGAAGCTAGTTATAGTGAAGCAACAAATATTACGCAAATATAATTATTTGTACAGAAACTTCAGTCATCTTAAAAGAAAATGATGTTAATTTTCTTAATTAATTTTTATTATTTTCAATTAATAAGAAAATTTACATTTCTGTTACAAATAATTATATTTGTGTAGTTTCCAGAATGTGTTACACGAACAACCATCATGCAGACTGAACGGCAAACAATTCACAGATCTTTACTTATATATTTTAATATTGTTATATTTTCTTATATAAATCATTATTAATTTTCTCCTTGAGACTTTGAGATGAGTTTACTAATATAATTTTGAGTCGAACTAGTACTCAATGCTGCACTTATTGCTAGTATTTACCTAGAACGGGTTTCGTTAGGATCTTCCTAACATCATCAGCTGTTGTCGGCTAATAGATGTTGGTTTGGTGAGCTCATTGGAGGCGATAGGTGCGTCTCTGTCAGTATCTTGATGGAATTGAAGTTTGGGTTTTCTTCCAAGTCACAGGGTCCTTGGAAATACAAGTAAAGTACAAATACCTGTAGGTGAGGTAAATGATTGTTTAAATGTAATAAACCAAGTTTCTCAATCGAGAAAAAATAAAAACTCAGTAAGAATGCTAGGAAAAGTAAATGAGGGTGAAAAATATTTCAGTATCTTTCATCAAAACATTCAGTATATTGCAAATAAAAGAGCCGTTATTGAGCAGGAAATTTTTGAACTACAACCAAATATAATAGTATTTTCAGAGCATGGGTTAAAAAATATTGAAATAAATGCAAATCTTTATGAAAACTATACCATAGCTTCTAGTTATTGTAGAGAAAAACACAGAAGTGGTGGGGTTGTAATATATGCAAGGGAGGGTTTGAAATTTAATAAAATTGATTGTAAACTGTACTGTGAGGAAATGTGCTGTGAAATATCAGCAATTGAAATACATTGTAAAAAATCAAAACTAATTATACTAGGGGTCTATAGTCCACCAAATGCTGATAAAGATAACTTTCTAAATAAATTAGAAACATGCCTAAATAATATTGTAAAAAATAACAAAATTATTGTTGTAGGAGATCTAAATATAGATCTGCTAAAAGAAACTAAGCAAAAACGGGCATTAGTGGAATTACTTGAAACAAATAACCTAAAATTATTAGAAAGAGGACCAACTAGAGTAACACAGCATACTTCGACAGTTATTGATCACGCTTTTACTAACTTAAAGGATGAAGATGTAAATATAGCTTTAATAAAAAATGGGCTTAGTGACCACTTTGGACAATTAATAGAGAGTAAGCCCTTAGATATACAAGATGGAAAATTAAAAAATATGAAGGAAATTAAAAGAATTGTAAATAAAAGTACTCTAGAAGCATTAAGAATTAATCTTAAACAAGCAAAATTTAGTAATATATTTGAAATAACTAAAATAGATGAAAAATTTGAAAAATTCATGAATACTTTAAAGTCATGCTTAGAGCATCAGTACCATTGTGTAAGGTAGTTCATAAAAAACAGAACAGTTTAAACTGGTCGACCAAAGGGATAGAAAAATCCAAAAGGAGAATGAAATTCTTAAATAGTCTAAAAGCTTTTAAATTAGATGAACGGTCCTACACATACATAGAAAACTATAAAAATACTCTAAATGCAGTGATAAACAAAGCTAAGAAACACCATAATAAAACTTTGCTCTTGAATGCAGAAAATAAAATTAAGGAGATATGGAACATTATTAAAACAATACATAAAGAAAATTCCTCAAAATGGACAGAAAACTTCCAAATTATAAAATCCAGTTGCATAATACTAGACCCAGTGATTATTAGTAATGAATTTAATGATTATTATATAGATATAATAGCTAATATGGGAATTAAGACAAGAGACTACAAAACAAACGAAAGTTCCATATGTAACTCAATGGTAATTAGAGAAATTACACAAACTGATGTCATTAGGCAAATAAATATACTAAAATGTAAAAGATCTAGCGGATTAGATGAATATTCTAACCAAATGATAAAATACTGCAAATACGAAATAATGGATATACTTGCACATATAATAAATGAAAGTTTTATTTCAGGAACCTTTCCAAGTAACCTAAAACAAACAATAGTTAGACCTATTTATAAACAGAAAGGCTCCAAACAAATGATGGAAAATTATCGCCCTATATCTCTTTGCTCTGGATTTTCAAAGATTATCGAAGGACTTTTCCTAGAACAGCTCTAGAGCTTCTGTAGTAAATTTAATATTATATCACAGAATCAGTTCGGCTTTCAGAAAAAGAAATCAACAATACATGCAGTTAGTAAGGGAAATGATATAATTGTTAGAGCATTAGATAGAAAGGAGTTAGTGATAGCGATTTTTCTTGACCTATCAAAAGCTTTCGACTGTGTTAATATTAAACATCTATTGGCAAAATTAGAAAACTATGGGATAAGAGGCATACCATTAAAATGGTTAAGCTCGTACCTGCAAAATAGGGTGCAGTGTGTCGAAATAATACACAATTCTGGAGGAAATTTAAAAAAAGTTAAATCAGCATTCAAATGTGTAACACATGGAGTGCCTCAGGGGTCCATATCTGTTTATCCTATATATAAATTTTCTATTTAAAATAATACAGAATGCTGGAGGATTAGCAATTGGATATGCAGATGATACAACTGTAGTGGTAACAGGTAAGACAGAGGCAGAAGTTCAGGGAAAAGCAAACTCCTTATTAGAATCAATTAGCACTTATTTAGAAGCACTGGGAATGGTACTAAACACAAACAAAACCGAATGGATGCAAATTCAGCTCAGTAATAGAAAAAAATCAGACATCACATTAACAGTACAAAATAAGCAAATTAGCCAAGTAGCACAGACAAACTTTTTAGGATTAGTTATAGACAGTAGTTTAAAATGGCACAAACATATAGAAAAGATCAACAAGAAAATAAACAAGGGCATATATGTATTAAAACAGACAACACTAGAAAAGATCAACAAGAAAATAAACAAGGGCATATATGTGTTAAAACAGACAACACAAATTATGGATGAAGTCAGTGCACTGAAGGTTTATTATGCATTTATACATGCACACCTAAGTTATGGGGTCATTTTATGGGGGGCAACAGGTAAGAAAAATATGTTAAAAACATTTAGGCAACAAAAGAGAGCAATAAGAATAATGGAAAAAATCCCTAGGAGACAATCATGTAAAAGTAGCTTTAAAAAACTTAAAATACTCACATTACCCTCTTTATACATATTTGAATGTCTCAAACACGTAATAAGAAACCACATAGAAGGAAAAAATAGAAACATTAATGAATATAATACAAGAACAAAACAGAACTACTTTAGAAATAGGTTCAGGGGAACATCAGCTGCCAAATGTATTGAAAGTACTGCAAAAAATTTATATAATCATTTACCTCACTCTATCAAGGCAATAAATGAAGAAGTGAAGAAAATTTATGCAATAAAGACTTACCTAGTGAAAAACGCTTTCTACTCAATTGAGGAATACAAAAAGGGAAGAGAGACTTAGACTTAGTTTATTAAATTTTGTTATCAATCTATTGTGTATATCTAGAATTGCTAATAATCTGTAGATAGATTTATTTGTTTTATTATTGAACTGTAAAAATGTAATTGTAGTGTTACTTTTGACGATGCTTTGTAAAATATGTTGCAAATGGCAGAATAAAATCTGAATCTGAATCTGTAGTGTCGAAGTTAAACTATTTTCCTTCATATTTCTTTATGAAGATTTTTTCCCACGTGATTAATGCAGCTGGAACTTGGACACTTTTTAATAAGTGGATTTCTCATTCTATATCATGATTCTCCTTCCAAAAATGGTATGCTACCGCCGATTTATCTATTTCTTTGTTCCTAAATTGCTCTTTAAGCCTAATGTTCAATTTGCTGGAATTCATCAACAAAACTGAAAATCTAGAATTTTCTCCCACAGACCGAATGGTATCTTTTGATGTAACCTCTTTGTTCCCAAGTGTGCCAAGAGACAAACTCATGGAGTACATGCAAATATGCCTTCAGTCCCTTTAATTAGACCAATACATCATAGAGGAATACCTTCACTTATAAAATATTTGCATTGAACAGTCACTTTTTACATTCAATAAAAACTGTTTTAAAAAAATCAGGACTATCTATGGGCAAACCATTGTCCACAGTTTTGGCAGACCTCTTCATGAGCTTTTTGGAAACCCATATCACAAAGGCATTCCCACGAATTTTCAAACATTGGTATAGATATTTGGATGAAATTTGGGCAACAGTAAATGAGAAACAAGCTGATGATGCATTAAAACTACTTACTTTACAAAATCCTGCAATAACATTTTCCCATTGAAAAAGAGACAAATAATGAAATCCCTTTCTTAGATTTGAAACTAATCAGAAAACATACCAAACTTGAATTTGGCATGCATAGGAAGGAAACACACACAGAAAATTTCATAAAATCAGCATGGATATAACCCAAGACAACACAAACATGCTGTTATCAACAGTTTAACTTACAGGCTGGTTAATGTAATAATAATAATAATAATAATAATAATAATAATAATAATAATAATAATAATAATAATAATAATAATAATAATAATAATAATAATAATAATAATAATAATAATAATAATAATAATAATAATAATAATAATAATAATAATAATAATAATAATAATAATAATAATAATAATAATAATAATAATAATAATAATAATAATAATAATAATAATAATAATAATAATAATAATAATAATAATAATAATAATAATAATAATAATAATAATAATAATAATAATAATAATAATAATAATAATAATAATAATAATAATAATAATAATAATAATAATAATAATAATAACAATAACAATAACAGTAACAATAACAATAACAGTAACAATAACAATAACAGTAACAATAACAATAACAGTAACAATAACAATAACAGTAACAATAACAATAACAGTAACAATAACAATAACAGTAACAATAACAATAACAGTAACAATAACAATAACAGTAACAATAATAATAATAATAATAATAATAATAATAATAATAATAATAATAATAATAATAATAATAATAATAATAATAATAATAATAATAATAATAATAATAATAATAATAATAATAATAATAATAATAATAATAATAATAATAATAATAATAATAATAATAATAATAATAATAATAATAATAATAATAATAATAATAATAATAATAATAATAATAATAATAATAATAATAATAATAATAATAATAATAATAATAATAATAATAATAATAATAATAATAATAATAATAATAATAATAATAATAATAATAATAATAATAATAATAATAATAATAATAATAATAATAATAATAATAATAATAATAATAATAATAATAATAATAATAATAATAATAATAATAATAATAATAATAATAATAATAATAATAATAATAATAATAATAATAATAATAATAATAATAATAATAATAATAATAATAATAATAATAATAATAATAATAATAATAATAATAATAATAATAATAATAATAATAATAATAATAATAATAATAATAATAATAATAATAATAATAATAATAATAATAATAATAATATCATTTATTGTCAATAGACTTTGCAGTCTCTGACATATAAATACATATATAAATACAATTGTTGTTAATTACAAATTAAGGAATAAATTCAGCATGTCATATGTACATAAATTTACATGAAAACAAAAATTGGTGTGGTTTCTGACATTGTCAAAATTTTATACATATAAATACAACTGTTTTTAATTACAAATTAAGGAATAAATTCATGTGGTACAATAATTATAATTCATTAATACAATACAATTTTTTTTTTAACAAGTACTTCTTCAGAGCACCCTCGAATTTCTTGCCTTTACAAGACCTTAGATGTGCTGACAATTTTTTGTGAAGCAATAAGCCCATCACATTTGGAACCCTGTCGGAAATATTCTTATTAAAACTTTGCCTAAAAAGTCGTCCTTGTGCCTAGTGTTATGACTATGAATATTACTATTTTTAAGATTTTCCTTTTGTACTGCATAAGTTACTACTTTATAAGCATACAGAGAATATTCTGTTAATATTCCTTTATCAATAAATATTTCCCTACATGATTCTCGGGAACTCAAATTGTAAATAATTCTGATGGCCCTTTTTTGCAATCAAAATAAGCTTCCCATATGCGTTGCAGCAGCACAGCCCCAAATTTCAATTCCATATAATAAATGTGGATATATGACTCCATAGTAAATAATTTTAAGCCCTTTTTCATCAGACATTTTTGAAGTAACGTAACAAATATACAGTTTTACTTACTTTATCACAAATATGATTTATGTGTCCTGCCCATGTTAGTTTTCTGTCAAGAAATGTTCCTAAGAATTTATGTTCACTCACATCTTCGATGTTGCAGTCATTTACAGGTAATGACAGATTTGTGGTATTTTTGTTACTCTGTGAGAAAAGAATTAAGTTTTTTTTTTTTTTTTTTTTTTTCATATTACAAGAAAGATGGTTTTCTTTAAAGTAATTTATAACCAAATCAATAGATTTCAATAAGTAATCCTTTAATATGCCTATATTCCCACCCTTACATATAGCCGTAGTATCATCTGCATACGATATTATATTTGTGTTTTCGGAGTTTGGTCTGTCATTTACATATAGTATAAACAATAATGGTCCCAGGACCGACCCTTGTGGTACCCCACACATGACCTGCTTGAATTCTGATTGCACTTTGTTTACCAATTTTCTCCTTCTATTATATATTAATGTTGACTGTTTCCTGTTTACCAAATAGGACCTGAACAGTTCTTTTGCCAAGCCTCTTATCCCATATGCTTCCAGCTTCATTAACATTATAGTGTGGTCGAAGCAATCAAATGCTTTAGAAAGATTGAAGAATAATGATCCAACTTTTTCATTTTTTTCCAGGTTTTCTATGACTATATATATATCAATTCCCTTATTGCAGTAACTGCTGATCGTCCCTTCCTAAAGCCATGCTGAAAATTTACCATAATGTTATTTTTATCCAGAAAATCTACTAGTCGATTTAGTAGGAGTCTTTCAAAGAGTTTTCCTATCTCTGATGTTAAAGTGATGGGTCTGTAGTTGTTTATATTATTCACATTCCCTTTTTTGTGTAGTGGACGAACTAGACTTTTCTTTAAACACTCTGGAAATTTTCCATTTACTATAGCAAAATTTATTAAATGTTCAAGGGGATTGGCAAATACGTATTTACAATGTTTTAAAAAGACTGAGCTAATTTCATCCCACCCACTTGTGACCTTTTTTGGAAGTTTAGTTATTTCAGTAATAATCTCATTTGCAGACACTGGATAGATGAAAAATGATGGCTTTACAGTGTTCTCAAAAAATGGTTGTGTGTTTTTGCCAGGAGAAAGCTTTTCTGCTATACTGAGAAAATAATTATTTACAAAATTATATACTCTATTTGATTCATTTACAATTTCATCACCGATACAAAGTTCTAAGTTTTTATGTACTTTTGTTTCAGATCGCGCTATATTTACAAAACCCCATGCAGTTTTGCTAACATTCCCTGATTTACATAACTTTTCTTTCTGATCATTAGCCTTTAAATCTGCCAAGTCATTTAGATATTTTTGTTTTATTGTATTGTACTTGGTTTTATACACAGTACTTCTACTAGATTTGTACAGTTCACAGAAATGCTTCATTTCAATTTTGAGTTTTATTGTGTGGTAAGTTTAATGCGGCTAGAATTGTTTAGATAAACTTTTTTGGTTTTTATGGCACAGCATGCATTAAATTGATTATTAAAGGTATTATAAAAATGGTTCCATTTTTCGTCTACAGTTTTTGCATTATACATTGTATCCCAATTTGTGTTTTTTAAGCTATCCACCAGATTGCTGATATATACCTGATTCAAATCTCGAAAAGTTTTGATTTCGTATTTGCTTTGCTTATTACAGTTTAGCCCCTTAAACTGTATATATTGAGCATAATGACCGGAAATGTGCATGTTTATATCATTATATTTACAACTTCAATATTCATATTTGTAGCAATATGATCAATTATGGAAGATGGAGAATTTGTTACCCTTGTTGGCTCACGTACAAGATCCATTAAACCATAAGAGTTAAAAACAATGCAGATTTTTGCTTAAAATTTATTCTTGCAGCTGCAACTTCAAAGTGCTTTTCCAATTGATACTTATCTACATTTACCTCAGAGATATCTATTTCATTTGCGGCCAAGATTAAAACTCCTCTTCCCTTACAACTTGTTCTAGAAAAACTACTAACAATTTTATAACCATTTATTTTACACAAACTTAGTTGCTCTTTACGCAGCCCATGTTCTGTCACAACAGCTAGCTCTGGTTTTATTTCATTTAGAAAGTGTTCGTAGGCTACTACTTTATTATTTAAATATTGAATGTTCAGATGAAGTATTTGAAAAGTATTTGTGTCATGACTTTCAATACTATTGATTTTATGCTCACTATCATTTTTTATTGCACAGGTTACATTACTAGAACATTTACTTACTGGCTTTCTACAATTTTGGGTGTCAGGAGTATCTAAAGACTTTACATCCACCACACAGCTTATTAGTTTCCCTTTATCACTGAGGGTATTACATTATTCATCAGACTTCCAAACTTATAAGTGCCTCTCCTATTTAAATGTATTCCATCTCTGCTGAAATCATTGTCACGTAACCCACTGATTCCTATCCACCATCAAGCAGTCCCGAACAGAACATAACCAATCAAGATTTTGATTGACATCCCTAACATACCTTGCATATATGCCACGTCTACGTAATACACCACTAATTACTATTTTGGTATCACTTGATTGTTCTTTAATTGCGTTCACAAGGTCCAGTGTCTCGCCCATTATCTCTTCCAGAGACACACCAGGCCCCATATCATTTGATCCCACATGCACTAGCACTACATTCGGCTTGGTTTGAGCTAGATTTATTTTTTCTATTTGATGCCGTAGTTCTGTTTTTATACCAGGAAAACAGCACATCCGGTATCCTTTTCCCTTACAATATTCCCCGGAGAACTTCAGAAGTGAGTCACCAATCACTAACACCTTTTTACCACTAGAATCACGTTGCACTACGTCTTCTGCCTGTTTTTCGTCTTCCTTGTTGGTTTCTTTCAAGCCCTCGAACATATTTAGGACTGGGACACTCTCAGCAAAAACTTCCGGCTGCAGCTTCCGAAGTTTCCCCTTCGTGATGTTGGCATAGGTTGGATTTTCCTTTTCTACGTGTAGCTTCCATTTAAGTGTTTCATTTTCAGTTTTCAACTTAATTATTTCACTTTGTGTCCTTTGTAGATCCTTTGGGAGGACTGAAATTATCAGTTGAAGAGATGTTATGTTTTCAGCTTCCCGCGTCGATAACAAGTCACGTGCTTGGGCAGTATTCGTAATTTTGTTGGCACAATTTGAAATTGTTTTTGTTCCCCGGCTCTACTTTCATTCACACAACTTTCTTGAATGTTTTCCTTGCTATTTATAATTTCTTTTCGCATGTTTCTTACCTTTTCGCTGTTTTCTTGTAAAATCTGACTAGTTGATCCTTTAACCACACTATGTACCGGCGCCATCTCAAGATGGAATATATCAAAGAGTACAATAATATCATTCACATTGCAGAATACAATGGATTCAGTGCTGAATTGATCAAAAATAAAATTGATAAATTCAAAAGACAACAATGATGCAAACAAGTAACTACTCTTTCCCCAATCAGCAATGAAACTTCATACAGAAAATTTACATATCATCCCAGAGCTACACACCTTTTCCAAAAAGTTTTCAAAGAGCACAATATTACTTTGGCCCCACAGAACAAATTTAGTGTACAACACCATTTGAAATCACATAATACAAAGCAGATACCCACAGACAAAAATCAGGTGTGTACCGGATAAACTTAAAAGGCTCTGACAACTTTTACATTGGAAAAACTAAGAGGAATTTGAACATTAAGCTTAAAGAGCATTTTAGGAACATCAGGAACAAAGAAATAGATAAATCAGCAGTAGCATAGCATTTTTGGAAGGAGAATCATGATATAAAACGAGAAATCCACTTATTAAAACGTGTCCAAGGTCCAGCTGCATTAACCACGTGGGGAAAAAAATCTTCATAAAGAAATATGAAAGAAAATTGTTTAATTTCGACACTACCTTTGATGAAAACCCAAACTTCAAGTTCATCAAGATACCGACAGAGACGCACCTATCGCCTCCAAGGCCACGCCGTGGCTCAGTGGTTAGACCACTTGGCTCTCACCAAGATGGCCCGGGTTCGATACCAGGCGACCGCAAAGTGAGATTTGTGGTGGACAACACGGCGTTGGGGCACGTTTTCTCCGGGACCTCCGGTTTCCCCCGCCATCTCATTCCAATCCAACTCGCCTGAGGCGTCTTTAAAAGATTTTCCCCCTGCAATAAAAAAAACAACAACAACAACAACAACAACAACAACTACTACTACTACCACCACCACCGCCGCCGCCGCCGCCACCACCACCACCACCACCACCACCACTTCCACCACGACGACGACCACGACCACCACCATCTCCACCATCACCACCACCTCCACCATGACGACCACGACGATGACCACGACCACCACCATCACCACCACCACCACCACCACCACTACCACCACCACATTTTTTCATTATGTTATATTTTTCTGCAAGTTAAAAATACTAGTAATGCAAGTAATTCACCGTATATACAAGGAAGGAAAAAAAAACACATCTTAAGAAAAAAGTTCACGGGCCCGCGCGTGTGTATGTCTATGTGAACAGCACAACTCAAAAACGAAAAGTCCAACGAGTACGAAACTGGCTATTTAGGATCTGTGTCTTTTAAATATGAGACACGAAGATTTCCAAGGGAATTGCCCCTCTCAGAAGCAAATACCCTTCAAATGGAAATGGTCTCTTTTCCCCCCCTCAAAAATGACTATTTTGATCTACTTGAATTTTCTGTAAAGTGGTCCTAATTCTGGATGATTTTTGTATACTTACTTGGAAATCCGCAAGAGACATACAAAACCTAGGATAAGAGATAGACTTCATCCTTTACGACAATTACTTCTCCTCTAGATAGGATACTGATACAAAGAAAAGATGGGCTTTATTTTCTATTCTGATGTTGAGCTTTGCGGCCAGGGACCAGCGAGAGAATAAATGGGGCCACCTGCTTGTGGCTGCATCTTCTCTTTGTTCAGCTCAAGTGTGCTTCTTATTTTGGGAAGAGATTGTTTAATTTATTTTAATTTACGTGCAACGTTAGGTTATAACGGACCATGAATGAAGTAATGATCAAATGAAGCCAGGATATATACAGCTTAGAGTTAGCTTACATTCAATTTCATGTAAGGCAAGAGCATGGACGAAAAAAAGAAAAGCTTATCCAAATAACTCACCCTAAGTGAGATTCGAACTTGGAATCAATTGAACGTAAAGACAGACACGCTACCACCTACGCTACAAAGGCAAGCATTGGGAAGAGCACAACACTCTATTGTCTGTACCTTTAACTTTTGCCAAGTTGAACTACGCAGTAACTAAATATGAGATATTCAATAATTATAGGAGCGTGCATCACGTGCCCCTCTGTACTCGAAAAAGAGTACCTATATAACGTGTAAACTGAAATTTAGCAATCACAGTAAAGTATAATTTCTTATATTTATGTTCAAAGATTACAATTCAGCATGACCCTATAAATTGCAAGGGGTGTTCTTGCGTCGTTGTTGCGCTCCCTTGGGTGATGATGATTCACGATAATGCTTTGATTGATCGCTGACGATGCAGTGGCCATTGCTGTTAGAAATAAGATTAAATCAGATATTAATAAGGCTAGTTTGTTTGACTCATGCTCGATGAAACGACTGATCTCACCAATAAAAGTGAAATGTCTATTATTCTACGCTATCGTGACTTTGTGGGTTCGTAGGATTAAAAGTCCAATTTGCAGAAATTCAAAATGCTCTTTATTTCCCTAGAAAGACACTTTTACAGCTCTTGTGCAGCAGAATGACGTAGCACACACGTACGCAATCTCCAAGTCTGTCTGTCACACGTCCAGCCTGCACAATTGCAACTCACTGACTGTTGACTACTCTCTAGTGGCTTCCTGCCGATACTGACTGTCTAGTCCAGCCCATCGCTTTTATACAACATCCACTCTATCACGAAGGTTGGCGAAACTTCCCGAAGCTTCACGGACCCTTGTGATGGCGAGGGAATTGTCCAGACATTTCTATGACTCTTCCTCTAACCACCCCGTCTCTCCTCGACACGTCATTAGCGCTGCGCAGGCCAGTCTGTGGGTGTGGCTTGGCGCTATCTGTCTCTTTCACTCCCCGCTTCTCCCTCTCTCGGCGCTTGTCTACGATGCCTCGCGACAAGATGTTGACGATGAAGGCAATTGCAAAGAACAATTGCCACATTTCACTGATGTAAGTTATGATCAAACAGCCAGTGGTTTATTTGAATATGTAAAAAAGGCCATAAATAATTTAGGATGTTCAAAAAAAATTGTTGTTCAGACTTTCGATGCTGCTTCAGTAATGGCCGGACATGTTTCTGGACTTCAGACTTTAATTAAAACAGAGTATCCAGCTGCTACCTTCATCTACTAATATAGCCACAAACTTAATCTAATTTTTTCTCAATCTATGATTTCTTTTTAAGAAAACTAGACAAATCTTTGTTTCTCTTAATGGTTTACCCGCTTTTTTCTCACATTCCACTTCACGTACAGATGCTCTTAAAGCCCTTACTGAAAAGAAAATGCTAAGTATCGCACCTACATGCTGGAATTTTGCTTCCAGATTTATAAGCACAGTTCATCACTATAGAAATCATCTTATGAGTTTCTTTCCTTCAATGGAAGAGGAACCTGGGGACTGGTCTAGCGAAGAAGTTAGCATGGCTTCAGGCTTTGTGCGATTTCTTTCAAAGGCTCTAATCAACTTCTTCTTGATTATGTTCAGTAAAGTTTTTGCATTTCAGATATATATATATATATATATATATATATATATATATATATACAAAACAACAGCATGGACATCTGTTACTGTACGAAAAAGTACACGAATTTATTACCACACTGTAAAATATTAGAAATACAGGATTTGAAGAAGCATGGTCGGAAACTATGAGCGTTGCTGATGAAGAGAACGAAGAAAAGCGTAGAAAGAGAAGCTATCGTGAAGATGAAACCCATTCTTCGTACTTAAGGATTTTCTGTGAAGTTCTGGACACATTAGTAACTCAAACTAAATTAAGATTTGATTTACAGAAACAGTTGAAATTTCTAGCGCTACTGGATTCTAAACATTTTGCGAGTTACGATAGAATGTTTCCAACAAGTGTATTTCGTGAACTGAGAGAATCATATGTTTTGGAAACGTAGAGTCAGACTGAAAAATTCAATGCCATAGCCGGGATTTGAACCACGGATCTTTTGGTTTCCGTCCAGCCGCACTACCATTGTGCTACTATGGCCAACGTGCCGATATGACATTAAATTCTCCAACTGACTCGTATTTTCCCGGTAAACCACTTAGGAGTTCTCATAAACACATGAGACAACTACTTTAATGGCGACTTACTACATGTAAGTACTTTAAGGCCCGGGCTTTATAGTTAACCACTATTAGGTTAATTAATGGAAATTAATTATTCTTTCACACTGGCCGTGTGTAGGCTAAATTGTGTTTTTACTATAAAAAAAAAACCGGGCCTTAAAGTACTTACATGTAATAAGTCGCCATTAAGGTAGTTGTCTCATGTGTTTATGAAAACTCCTAAGTGGTTTACTGGGAAAATACGAGTCAGTTGGAGAATTTAATGTCATGTCGGCACGTTGGCCATAGTAGCACAATGGTAGTGCGGTTGGACGGAAACCAGAAGATCCGTGGTTCAAATCCCGGCTATGGCATTGAATTTTTCAGTCTGACTCTACGTTTCCACAATTTAGCCTACACGCGGCCAGTGTGAAAGAATAATTAATTTCCAATCATATGTTTGCTATTTCAATATAGTCTTTGAAAAATGAACTGAAGGTGTTATATTCACTTCAAGAATTTTCTAACAAGTCCGTTCAAACCATTGCAAATTATATGAAATCAAATGGACTTGGCGTTGTATACTGTGAAGTTTATAAACTGTGTGAACTGATTTTAGCATTTCCTTTTACCACTGCAAGTGCTGAAAAGAGTTTTTCAGCCTTTAAACGAATAAAATCTTATTTACGTGCAATATAAGGACAAATAAGTCTGAGCAACTTGGCTCTTCTCTCGGTGGAAAAAGAATTCTTGTTTCATTGAGAAGACATAACGAGGAAGTGTTTTTTGATAGTGTCACAACGCAGTTTACCCGTAAAGAAAGACGGCTGCAATTCATGTATATATAAACAGATATGGTGAAATTGTTTGTTTTCTTTTTTAATCGTTTTAACAGCTTGTTTGAAGAAAAATTGATTTGAATGCGCTGTTTGTGAAGCTGTTATTTAATCAACGATCCCATATTGTCCTGATCTGGTAGGCTAGTGATAGCCCAAGTCACAATTCCAGCATACGCCACTGCTTTCTATCTTTATTTTTAACTGCGTCTACAAACATCCCTACCACTGCTTATGATTTAGCTGTTCCCTTATTGGTCGACCATAACCATATGCCGAGAGAATGCATATGGCGTCTTCTTTAGGGAATAACCTTGTTCTTAATATTTTTAGGATTCACCCGCTTTCTCCTGTCAGAACATTCCTGAATATAACACTTGCGACCCTGAAGATTTATGGCTCTGCTCGCCTTTTGTTACCGGAACAAAACATTTCCACTGACGGAGGGTCCGTTTCGCGTTGGTCTGACATACGCACAAATTTTTACAAGGGAAACAAAATTTTTTAACGTGTGGAAAATATAAGATTTCGTTCACACATAACATATAGTTGACAGATGTTTTAATTTAACGTTTAACATATGATCAATTAATATGAGCAGAGAGTACTGTTTCAAAATATTAAGCTTTTTTGATTAAGTAAAAGGTTTCTAGTATTTTTTCTATAGAAAGTACAGACAAATGTGTATTTGTAAACCTAAGATGCTATAAATTAATTATATTTCAATTAAACAATGAAATCTTTTTGGAAAATAATTTTATCACGAATTCTGTTGCAAGCGGGATCTCTGAAATAAGCTTATTCAAAAACACCTACTTCAATGAATCAGTCGTCCACATGTTAGTTACGGGAGCAATGCAACATAGTCCGGCATGGTCCGGCAAGATTCTCTCAGCTCAGTTTAACTTTGTTCGTTTGTTTCTTTCTTTCTTTCCTTCTTTTCTTCTTTCCTTCCTTCTTTCCTGCCTTCTTTCCCGTCTGCTTTCCTTCCTTCCTTCTCTCTTTCTTTCTTTCTTTCTTTCTTTCTTTCTTTCTTTCTTTCTTTCTTTCTTTCTTTCTTTCTTTCTTTCTTTCCTTCCATCTCTCCTTCATTCTTTCTTTCCTTCTTTCCTTCCTGCCCTCTTTCCTTTCTTATTTACTTAGCTATAGGACACTTAGGTCTGGTTTGCATTCGATCGAAATCAGTAACTAGCCAGTACACCAACCATATAACCTGCCTGAGTTGCTGCTACTTGCAGCTAATTGTGTTCATGCTATGTTTAAACATCCCACGTGCATAATACTTCCGTAACATACACTCAACCTTTAAGAGAAATGCGAAAAAATAAAACTGCATTCATCTCATGTAATGTTTAACCAGCTATAGGGGGTTGAAACCCTGGACCACCACACTGGGAGCCGAAAACGATAACTGGAATATTAGAGTATAGTAAAAGAAATATGAGTAGTGCACTGGTCCCTGGAGATGGATCCCTTTTCCAGTAAAATACTAAGCTCGTAACCTTGAACACACTGCAGCGTTAGCTATTTTCACTCCTCTGGAAGAGAAATTAAATATTTTCGAGAGAAAATCGGTAAAGCATCCGTATTAATCCCTTATTTGCATTTGGGAGTGGAATATTAAAAAAAGACCATATGTAACTCAGAGACTTGACGAAATGTAACTGAACAATCATTAAGCAGTTCACCACTACTAGCATTTCTTTCCAAAGATGATTTTCTGCAATATACTCTTTTTAATTACAAGAAACAGTAAATAAGGTTTGTATTTGGTAGCCTTCTTCTGATTCAATCACACAGTCACCCTAATACTGTGACTGCAACTGCATGTTCACATTTCTTACAAGAATGAAAGCTCAGCCCTGTCGCTTTACTTGTGCCCATTTTTTTTCAAACGAAATTTTATTCCATACCGCAATGTAGCTGTTATCAAATGTAATATAAAATTGATAATCCTCATTTCCTCATTGTTTTAATTTTAATTATATATACTTACATTTTTTGGCGGGAAGGTAATTTAGATATCCAGGTTTTGGAATGTGCCGGTCCTCGTAGCCATCTTGGCCATTAGAGCGTATGTCTCTAGCGTTTCACCGCGTAAAGGGTCGAGGGTTCGAGTCCCGCCTTGAGCATGGATTTTTATGCGTATAGTGTATAGGTGTGGAACTACAGACGACAGACAGTAAAATGAACGGAAACAATAAAAAGTGGTTAAACTAGGAAAAGACACACACACACACACACACACACACACACACACACACACACACACACACACACACACACACACACACACACACACACACACACACACATATATATATATATATATGGCCGCGCCGTGACTGAATGGTTAGACCGCTTGGCTCTCCCTTGAGTGGCCCAGGTTCGATCCTAGGCTACCGCAAAGTGGGATTTGTGGTGTACAACATGGCACTGGAGTGGGTTTCCTCCGGTTTCCCCCAACATCATTCATTTTTCCCAGGCATTGGGCCGACCCCCCAATAGTGATCTCATCATCATCATCATCACCTTCACTTCATGGTATAGGCAATCAAGTGTCTGTTCCGCCTTCGAAGTCCTCCAGCCATCGTTTCCTGGGTCTGCCCACCGATCTCCTACCTTTAGGATGATACTGTAATATTGTTTTGTAAGTCTATTATCTGGCATTCTTTCAACATGTTCCTTCCATTTTTGTTTGAGATCTTTTAACCTATCATTCATACTAAAAATGTCCAGCTCTTCTCTTATATTTTCATTTCTCATTAAGTCCCTCTTCGTGCATCCTTTCACACTTCTCAAGAATTTCATTTCTGAAGCCTGTATTTTACTCTGTTGCTTTTTAGTTAACGTCCAAGTCTCACTTCCGCATGTCAGTATAGGTACAGCCATAACTTTGTAGAACTTTAATTTTGTTTCTTTACGTATTTTGTTTCTAAATGTTCTATTTATTGTTCCACACACTCTTTGAAATTTGCATATTTTATTTTAGACATCATATTCCTTGTCATAACTAACATCAGTTCCCAAGTAGTTAAAATGGCTTACCTGTTCAACGCAACGATTATTTATAACTATTTTTGTTCTAATTGGCTCTTTCCCAATGAATGATTTTATAAAAGAAATTTTCGTATTATATTGCTTACAAAGTTCACTAAGTTTAAAAATAGATTTTTGCAGGGCAGACTCGCTATTTTGTATAATACCTAAGTCGTCAGCAAAATAATAAAATATTTAAAAAGTTTTTATTTGAAATTTTAAAACCTACATTCACTAGCTGCACACTAGATCGTCAATATAAATACTGAAAAGAGTAGGTGATAAAGTACACCCTTGTCTGACACCCTGATTAGTAAGATTTTTTTAGAAATCTGCTCTATCAGGTCAATATGCTACGGCTCCCTCGCTCTGAGGGAAACCAAGCGACTCCATGCACACTTATAAATGATTTGAAAGCTGTGTAAAATGTAAAACTGTATGTTCCATAATAGGTTACTCGCTGTCTTCTACAGTATGCGTGTTGTGTAAAAGTATACCGATTAAGAATACAATTCAAACAAAAATGCAATTTATGCATAAGATTGTAATAAATATTGATGATTAGAATTTCAGGCCGCATCGTGACCATCGACTCTCTCCTAGGTGGCCCGGGGTTCATCCCAGGCGAAGGCAAAGTGAGACCTATGGCGGACAACACTGCGCTGGGGCGCGTTTACTCTTGGTCCTCCGGTTTCCCCCACCATCATTCCACCAATTACTCCATCAGCTATCTTTGCTATCACTCATTTCTTCCTCATACCATCATCCACTTCTCTCGCTGTCATCCCAGGTGTTCGGCTGGTCCCTCTATCAGGCTTAGTGCTTCAGCTTCCCTCGCCCCGACTTTCCGGGCAAGTGGAATCCGTGTCCCCTTACACCGGAATCGGTGGTGTAAGGGAGGGGAAAAATAGAATTTATTTAACAACAGGAAGACTAGTTACTAAAGTAAGCAAGCTCTTATGTAAGTCGCTTCTACACCATTCCACAGATGACTTTGACCCAAAACAAAAATTACTGGTTAGTTTAGAATTCAAAACTCCACTCTGTTTCACACAATAATTAATTATTTAATTTTATATAATACTCAAGCCCGCCTCGGTAGCGTAGATGGTAGCATATCTGCCTCACGTTCAAGAGGTCCCGAGTTCGAATCTCGGTCAGGGTGAGTTACCTGGATAAGGCTTTTTCCGGGTTTTTCCCTTATCCTTCAAGATGAATGTCGCGTAACTCTAAGTTCCATGGACCCTGGACTCATTTGAGCACCATTTCACCCAATTCATTCACAGTCCGATATAACTTAACGTTGGGGCGGAGGTAAATTACACACAAAAAAAAAAAAAAAAAAAAAAAAACCTCACAAAAGCTGCAAAACGTTGTCAACCATATTCGAACATTGCCAGCGTAAGAAAAATTACGTTTACACGGCCTCACAAAATAACAAAGGAACAGTTCCCGAAATATTCGCTGCTTTCCTCTAATAATAACGCTAAACCCCGGTAAAATTTGATCTTTCTTTTGTTTTGACTTTATTGTGTTCTCTTATAAGTTTTGTGTATGTTGGTGAATAAGAATAAATAAGCTATATTGTCGTTACTACTATTATTTCTAACAAATGACAGTGACGAGGTGGCCTGAATTTTTCGTCACTCAGCTGCATTAAGCCAGAAATAACTAAAAACTGCGGCATTTGTTCGACAGTGTTTTTGCGTAGTTTTTCTCGGTATTTTGATGATATAATATTCTATATTTTTATTTTATAAGTTTAATTCGTGCATACGCAGTAAAGTCGCCTGTTTACGCTCTTGTGTACAACACTTTTCCGCTAAAGTTCCTGGGCGTTTCATAGCATTACTACATAATGTTACTCTGTATAACGCTTCCAAATCCCGTTATAGGAGCTGCTTTTCGATTTAAAAAAAGTCAATGAAAATATGTATTGCATATACTTATATGTAGTGTACACTACATCGTCTCTGTAGTGTGCTAATAGAGTGTCTGCCTCACGTTCAAGTTTCGAATTCGAATCCTGACGAGTGTGAGTTATCTGGATAAATGATGGAAATTAATCATTTCTTCACACTAGCGGTATATAGGCTAAGGTTTTTGATAGATAGAGTCAACATGAAAAATTCAATGCCACGGCCGGGATTTGAACCACGGATCTGCTGGTTTCCGTCCAGTCGCTCTAACGGCTCAGGACGGCATGGTAGCTCAATGGGTTAGAGCGACTGGACGGAAAACAGGAGATCCGTGGTTCAAATCCCGGCCATGGCATCAAATCCCGGCCTATATACCGCTAGTGTGAAGAAATGATTAATTTCCATCAATTAACTAAAATAATAAGAGTTAAATGATGAAGCCTGGAACTCAAGTACTTACGATAGAAAGTCGCCACGAACGGTGTATCTCGGATGCGACAGCACCTAGTGGTTTATCGGGGAACTATGTGAGTCAAACGGAGAATGTAATGTCAGGACGGCAAGTTGGCCATGGTAGCTCAATGGGTTAGAGCGACTGGACGGAAACCAGGAAATCCGTGGTTCAAATCCCGGCCATGGCATTGAATTTTTCATGTTGACTCTATCTGGATAAAGTTTATTCCAAGACTTTCTCTTATCCTGAAAGATTAATGTAGGGTAGGATTAGGATTACTACGGAGGGGATTCGGCACGAAAACCTGTGGTCTGTTGTACCTAATACCAAGTGGGGTATCCCCTGGAGGAAGGACTAGGCCGACCCAAGGAGTGCAGAGAATAGGGTACCTACTATTTACCAGTTGGAGGCTCCCCCGACATCCCACCCGCCGTGGTCCGAAAACGGCCCGCTAGTACCGGAGAACATCCCAGCGGAAGAGGAAGTGTTTACCAGAAGGATATCATCCAGCCATGCAGCGCCAAGACTCCCGCTGACACTTCGACCCTGAAAGAGTCCACCAGATGAGAGATGATGTGAAATGATTATGTAGATGAAATGTAGCGACAGAAAATTCGGGAGATGCAATTAACTCACCCAGCGGCCCGGGAAAACCCCGATCAGGTTGGTTGGCCATGGAAATCGAGCCGGATCTCCATAATGGGAGTCGCAGACGAAACCGCCTTCATGGGGCATCCCCGGGGAGGAAGAATGAAGAGATAGGAGACAGAGTGCGGTCGTCCAAAGGAGCCAAGTCAGTCAGAGTCCCTACATTTTTACTTGGATACTTCCCCGGGCAGACCAGGACAACATCCCACCCTACTGTGGTTCGGGAAATAGTCTCACCACGAGACCTAGGTTTGGAGACCAGCAACCGTCCTACCGAAGGAAGAATTAGTTTACTCAAAGCAATTATCCGACCATGCACCGCCGAGATACCCATCGACACTTCTAGCCTCAAAGAGACCACCAGATGAAAGAATATCTAATGATGGTGAAGATCAACTGGAGGGGCAGGGAATTTGGAGGATGTAAGTAACCTACCCAGCATTCGCCTGGCGACCCGAGAAAACGCCGGTTGGGTAGGTCGGCCACAGGAATTGAACCCTGGCCTCCCGAAATAGGGCCACAGACGAAACTGCTTGAGCCATCCCTCTTGATAAGGTAATGGAAATTCAGGACGTAATGACAATATAAATCACTGTACGTATGTTCACCTTACAAATGTGAATGCACATACAGGGAGTAGTTTGCCGCTAAAAGAACCAACATTGAGGCCGCAATTTCTCATTGTTGTGTACTATAATTGGCAGGGGCTTCAGAATATCTCGAATACATCATACTGTATGTTAGATTACGTTAGCAATAACTGTCACTTAGCTGTTGTCATTATGCCAGATTACTTCATTTTTTGGAAATAATGTGGCCAAATAAATTGAAGCAAATACTTTACATGTAATGGTAAAGGTTTGGTATGCTATTAACGTCTGCATAAGTGCCTTTTTATTTCACATTTAACATCTCATTTGTTTCCTCAGATTGAAAATGTGTAGTGTTAAACGCCCGCTTTTACTACATTCGGTACCGCAGGTGGTGACACAAATGATACATGAGATGAAGATGAGGCACTGGTGGAATGAGATGGCGAGGTAAACCGGAGATCCCTGAGAAAACTCGCCCCAGCGGTGTCCATCACAGATCTCAGTTTGCGGTCGTCTGGGGTCGAACCCGGGCTGCCTTGGTGAGGAGATTAAAAAAAACGGTGAAAGCTATTACATTGGTGAATCTCATAGCTTCGTGAAATCCAATGCCCTCTAACAGTAAGTAAATCAAACCGATTAAAATAAATACATATAAAAATCTGATGTGCTAAATTTATAAGAAAACCTACTATAGTTTATATTTAGCTCCTCTACAGTTTTTTCTTACAATTCTATTTTGTTATAGATGTCATAGTTACAGAAAATCGAATCCTTGGTCAGATTTGGCTGTATACAGGTCTAGAAATAAATTCTTTCCACAACACGGAATACGATGTAGATGATTTGCGTTGATGATATATGTAATAAATGGTTAATGAAAGGTTTAACAGTACATAAACGAGTGCCCGTTGCTTATACAAATAATAAAAAAAGGTGTGCTTGACTTACTATTTCTCGGAAAATTCGGTATAGTTGAATTACCTAGATAAGGCCTTATCCGGGGGTTTCCCTTATCCTGAAAGCAGAATGTGGTAAATCTAAGTTCCATTGAATCTGGGCTCCTTAAACATTATTTCACCCATTTTATTCACCGTCCGATATGACTTAACTTTGGAGAACATTAAATAAAAAGAAAAGAAACCTATCCCCATTATTGTTTCATACGCTGTACTTCTGGACGAGTGGAACAAGTGTAACCCCATTTATTGCTCTACATAGTGTTTTACTTAAAAATCTTCCAAATTTCCTCGTGTTTTTTTGCACTTCGTTGTAAATGTGAGAAAGATGTAATTGTCTTAAACTACCGTCGGATATACAAAAATCACTTAGCCCAGAAATTCAAAATTCGTAGGAGGGCCATTAGAATAACAAATGCCTGCTTAGCACTTGAAAGAGGTATGTGTATTTAATATTCCGGAGCAACGACAAAGAAACAGCTGATAAATTACTAACGCAACAAAAAATGTTTGTTTACAATAAGTTGTTCCTTTAACGAGAATTACAACTTGTACAATATGATTGCGTTGAACTGTTACAGATTTTCAGTTACGGAGAAGCCACTTTTAAACTTACGTCACAGTTTGTTGCTCGGAAAAGTCCAAAGATTTATTTTATTTAACATGCAAATATGATAAATATGTGTAGCTGTAAAAATAATTTAAATTCCCCCCAAAATAGGGAAATGCTGAAAATTGCACTGTTTAAAATATATTTTGGTAGAGGGATTTTCATAAAGTTCTTACAGTCAAATTTTTGAAAGATCTTGAAGTTAGGAGCTATGTTGGTAAGTGAAAATTAAAACTCAGCGGAGCCCGCCTCGGTGGCGTCGTGGTAGAATGTCTGCCTCACGTTCAAGAGGTCCCGAGTTCGAATCTCGGTCAGGGTGAGTTACCTGGATAAGATTTTTCCAGGGTTTTCCCTTATCCTGAAAAACGAATGTCGGGTAACTCTAAGCTCTATGGACCCTGGGCTCATTTGAGCATCATTTCACCCATTCCATTCATCGTCCGATATGACTTAACGTTGGAGGACGTAAATTACACACACACACACACACACACACACACACACACACACACACACACACACACACACACACACACACACAGAAAAAATCCCTCAGCGGAACGCGGTGAAATTTTTCCGGGTTAAAGGATCCTCACTTTGACTTCCTTCGGAAGAGAAGTAAAGCCAGTGATCCCATGTCGTAGATTTATGGCAGAAAAGGAAACTCAGTCTGATAAAGAGGCTTATGAGAAAACTTAAGAGGTCTTTCACACCAAAATAGAATGGCATGCTGAGAATGAAAGCAGTTAAAGGCGCCCGATAATAGAAATTCAGTTGTTCAATTTCCTAGCGAAGATGTAAAGAAAATGGATAGAGTCAACAATGCCATGGCCGGGATTTGAACCACGGATCTCCTGGTTTCCGTCCAGTCGCTCTTAACCTTTGAGCTACCATGGCCAACGTGCCATCCAGACATTAAATTCTCCAGTTGACCCGTATATGTCCCCGGTAGACCTCTAGGGGCTCTCGCATTCGAGATACACCGTTTGTGGCGACGTACTATTGTAAGTACGATACTTAAGTCCCAGGCTTCATCATTTAACTCTTATTATTTTAGTTAATTGATGGAAATTAATCATTTCTCCACACTAGCCTTATATAGGCTCAGATATTTGATGGATAGAGTCAACATGAAAAATTCAATGCCATAGCCGTGATTTGAACCACGGATCTCCTGGTTTCAGTCTTATCGCCCTTAACCTTTGAGCTACCATGGCCAACATATACGGGTCAACTGGAGAATTTAATGTCAGGCCGGCACGTTGGCCATGGTAGCTCAAAGGTTAAGAGCGACTGGATGGACACCAGGGGATCTGTGGTTCAAATCCCGGCGATGGCATTGAATTTCTCATGTTGACCTTATCCATCAAATACCTTAGCCTGTATAAGGCTAGTGTGGAGAAATGATTAATTTCCATCAATTAACTAAAATGTGAAGAAAAGCTTACCACAATTACTTGTTGCACCGTGGCCATGTTTGTATATTGCTATAATACACTCTGCTTTTACTTTATCTTGGTACAAATTCTCCAAGAAATAACAAAAACTACAAAAGGTGTACTACCCATAGAATTCGACCACATTGTGTTCCTCTATCGTGATCTTAACAGAAATTCAAGGTAATCTAAAAATCCTTGTTCTATAATGATTCAGATGTTGAATTATAATACCTAGGACTGTGATTCCTTCTTCACTTAGAAGTCAACATTTTAAATTGCCTTATTGTCTAAATCGTTTGGGAAGAACACTGTACATCAATAATGAAATAATTATATCTGAAATTATTAAATTATCATTAATATAGATTTAAAAGGATTTCACATTGTTGTATCCGTTTCACCTTTCTGTAACACGAACAGGATGCGCAAAGACATAAGACACAGTCCAAATATTCATGATCTAATGGCATTGTAATATTTTTGGTTCTGTCGTTTTGATGACAATTTCCTCTGCAGTTCCCAGAAATTGTATCGCAAAATTTACTGGTGCCATTTCTAGAGCTCGATATTTGACTATTTGGCTATTGTTTATGAACCATAAATGTGGTTATGCTTACTGCAAAGAATATACTAATTTGATAATGTCCATAATTACCTCATTTTATCGTGTGCACCTTATTGTGGCTTCAGAGAGTATTATATTTTGTGTAACGAAAATCTTTCATTATGTTTTTGTATATCTCTAGGCTTTTGCATATATGATTTTTACAGTTATTAGCAGTTATTTATAAATCAGTCGTTAACGTTAGTATTGTAATTCATATTTTGTGCTCTGCGGCAATGGGACATTGATGACACCATGCCCGAGGAAGTTGGTAATACCGACATTACTTTCCTAAAGTTAACATTTGCATTATTTCCTGTAATACTAAAATAGTGGCTACCTAATATCATAAAGTGTAGTAACCTACAAAAAAACCTTAAGCCTGAGAAATCGATTATTACAGTATTAACTTATAAATTTGCTCTCGATACGACGTTTTATTATTTTGTACTTGACAGAACACAGCACAGTCCTAAAACGATCGGATTTATTTCATTACAAACGTAACAGTAGTCTGTTTAACAATTACAAATAAAAATTACAAGCTAGCGTGATGTGTAAAACCTATTCAAGAGAGAAGTTAGAATAAAACTGATATAAGAACAGTAACTGAAGGATTCAGATGAAATGATATAATGTTTACATTTGAGTAAGAAAACAGTGGAGTTAAGTTAACTTAATATATATGTTCAATATGCCTATTTTGTACTTGACGTTTCTACAATGTTTATTTTTTCATGTGAAAAAATATTCAGAAGTTGTAAATGGATAACATTTGATTGATTATCATTAGTGATGGTGCGAATATTTATAGCTATTCTGTATTTGTACTGCCTGTTTATCTTGGTATTTGTAGTTCTTTTCAGCGGATATTGCACCAATTAAACTGCATTTATCATTCGTTTTGCACCACAAGTAAAGAGTCTACAGGGGATGTCATCTATCTTCCGTCATTATGGGCCTCGCTGTGTGCTGCAATGTCTCCATGTTCTTCGTCACCTCAACGATTTTTTAACCTAAAAAGAAGAAAATATTTGAAAATATATTTCCATTTCTCTTTATGCGTAACAGTATATAGCAGCATTAGATCTAACGGTATTTGACTGTTCTCCATGAAGTACGAGTGTTGACTGAAACGTTTAATAAGAATGTAAGTGTGAAATATTTATTTGTTACCTATTTTGTATCTCAATATAATTAACTTGATCACTATACATTTATACCGCAATTTTGCAATTTATACACAGGATTGAACTTAAAACTTTGCAAAAATTCTTTGACGCAACCACCACTTCAGTCTTTAACACCAAGACGAACCTTAAAGTTAGGCATTAGGCTAAATTCACATGGGGTTAAATCTAGATATCAGTCAATTATAAGCCTATTATTTATGCATTTTAATTATCATAATAACTTTTTGTAGGCTGGAGCATTTTTCTGGTATCATTCTTCGTGTGTCATTGTTGCACTTTTTCCATCACTCCATGTAGCAAATGAACCAGTAATGAAACATAAAGGTACGCAGTTATGGTTCTTTTTGTGAACTTAAAATATATATGCTACTTTAAAGTTCTAATGCCTTAAGATGTTCATTCCAAGGCGACTTTAATATTCTAAACATAGACCTAATACATAGCCTCAAGAACAAGAGAGAATTACTCATTATTATAATTCAGTTAACAAATTTCAGGAATGTTGTAATACGCTAATTACACACACATATATAATCTTACAGTAATCCAACCAGGTTAGTGCTGTAGATTGTAGTAGTCAAAATTTTGTGACGGTGGCATGTGTAAACATGATTTGAAAGGTTCCAAGAGCAGTTCCTGATATGTATATTTTTCTTTTCTTCCAGAAGGCGAATGCCCCTAAGTTTACTAGAGCTATAATCAGTGGGTAAAACGGGAAGAGGAAAAAAAATATAATAAATAGTTGATCATGTATTTGTACTCAATTGCAAAACTCCATTTTCCAACGACTACATCTTTACGTCATTGCATCTATCTCTTTTCTTTCTCTTTTCATAGAAATTTCATGTAACTTTAATAACATATTCTGAATCTTTGAATCACGCTCTATTTGTGACACATTTCGTATCTTGCCTCTGGTGGCAAGATACGAAATGTGTGACGATGACTCATTCTGTGTGTGTAGCCAGCCTTCAGCTGTGCTAGGCGTATCGCCCCAGGCTTTCCGGGGTTGAAGTCCTTTGGGCCAAGCTTTTGTAATTCTGTTTTATATGTAAATCTCTTTTGTCTTAGTTATGGTTTAGTGTATTAGTGTAATCAACCCTTCATAGGGAAATACATAAGAATCCCAAACTTTCCTCCCAGGAACGTGTTCTAAATTATCCCATCTGAGCTAGGTAGAAAGAAGAGGGGAAAGGCCCCTTCTTAAAGTGAACAACGCATGTTCAGAGTCGTGTATGACATAATTTAAACTAAAAATGATATCGATCTAATAAGAACATCCTAATCATATCTGCTTTTAATTAAAGCATTAAAATGGTATTCTTTCAAAGAAACTATTCATCTTAATAGGGGGCGCGTCTGCTAAGTATCGGAATAGACATAGAGGATGTGTATTTATTTTAATCTGAACTACTGATACTAATTATGAATGAATATAAAATAAAGAAATTTACCTCAAAGTCTTTCCTGTCCTGCAGTTGCTGAGGAGTATCCTGAAATGGCTTCGAAACCTCAATGGCTTTTCTGCATCATCCCGCAGCCGATGAGAACTGCCATGCGGTTTCCCTTATTTCTTAGTGGTTTTTCCGTATCATCTGTTGATGAGAAGTGTCGCAAGATGATCTCAAGGCTCATTGGATTTTTCTTGATTGTCTTGTTCTTCATAAGTGCCCTGACCAGAAATACAGGCATTACTGACTTTTTCACAAATGCCCTCCATTTCAGAGTGAGCCTGTGTCATTTTTAATTCTGAAGTACGTTGTTCATCAGAAATGCATTTCCAGGAACTTAAAGAGCGACATGACTGAAAATGGGGTTCTTCCTCATCAGGTAGTCCCATTTCACTTGCAGAAGTAAGGTTATTATCAGTGCTGTTCTTTATCCCTTCATGTTCAGCAGAAATGCATTCCGAATAACTTATCAAGTGACATGATTGAAAATTGTCTTCTTCCTCATCAGATAGTTCCATTTCACTTTGCAGAAGTAAAGTGATTTTCAGTAAGATCCTTTATCCATTCAAAAGGTGTCATATGACATGGACGTTTAACTCCTTCCTCTTCTTCTTCATCATCTTCTTCCTCATATTCCTTTTCTCTTTCTAATTTAGTAAGGACCTGTCTGATCTCACCGGATGATGTAAGGTGAGTAACTTCTGCAGTCTTTTGACGTTTTCGTAGCATAGTATTTTTTTGCCACTACTGGTGAAAGAGGAACGGCTCCCGACTCAGGTGTTCGCGATATTCGCACGATATCAGGTTTACCGTCCTCCGACCAACTTAATACATCTACCTTCATTGTTGATAAAGTATTCCTATTTGCGGTTGAATCCACATGTTCTGCACTGTTCTCTTCATTTGACTCTCTGTCCAAGCCAACTATTTCAAGACATACTGCATAGTTACCATGTTCTCTTAAAGCTCTTAATGGAGAATCCCAACCTAAAGCTTGCAATATCGCCAATCGATCTGCTTCTGTGGATCTTTCATCAAAGAATGAAGTCCCGAGATCTTTCTTTCCTCTTCACTCACATACATTGGATGCTTTGAAGAGGCACATGGTGTTTGTATTATCGTCTCCTGTTTAGACATAGACAGTGTTTCTTCCTTATCACAAACTTTATCACTGTCCGAACTCACAGACTCTCCACGGTCTTCTGGAGGCACAGGTGATGCAAGAATCATCTTCCTTGGCTCTGCTAGCGTAAGTCTGTTTTTTTTAACGTGTGTGCAGTTCCCACTTAAAGGGACCTCAAATGACCTGACCTTTCCGCCCACTAATGACCGTCATAAATCTATCTCCACACTTCAGAAATGGAACGCTGACGTTGGGGACCAATAGCAACCCCTATTTTCTGAAAATGACAGTTGCATGTCTACTCCGCGTGGAGTCTCAGTTGCCAAAGTTCCTACTTCCAGTTGTTCTGTTTCATTAGGTGCAAGACGGTGATGTTAAAATGTTGCAACCTTGTAGAGAGGACCATCAGGAGGAGGGTCCATGTTGTAAAACGATTATGAGGGTTCCTCAAAGAAAGCGGCCGCCGTGCACTTACGTTGAGTTGACAGACTTTAGCTTTTGTTCTTCATTTAAAAACTCTCTGCACGATGCACCACTCAACAAGTGCCCGTGTTGACTTATGGCTGAAGGGAATACAGGTATCCCGTCCTTCCAACCTGTTAATATTTCGAAGCTTTCATCCGCTAGCGACATGTCATCGCTTGCCGTACTCGGTGTTCCCTCGTGGAAGCTTTCGAATGAAGGAAATACTGGTATTCCATCTATCCACGAGACTGACGAAACCAAAGCAACCATAATGTCAGAAGATTCTCGACTTACCTCACCTGATAATATTTGATCCACCTTTTTATGGAGTGGAGTTACAGCCTGCCCGGACAATGAACCTTGGTCATCCTTTACACCCAATATTTTTTTCGACACTTCAGCCTTAGATGTGTTGCGTTTCTTCAAACATGGACATGCGCAATCGTTCTCTGCAGTAAGAGAAACAGAGGCGCTCTACCCTTGACCGAGGTCTGAAGGACTTGCAAGCTCTCTTACAGGAGAAGTCCAGCTGTTCTTGGATGGTGGGGATGTAGGTGTGCGATTTTTCCCTCCGTTATTAGACATCTTTTTCATCCTCTGTGGCTGACCTGGGTTTATCTTAGGGCACCTTATTGGGGAATTTGTTGCTCCCGGAAGTCAAGATGAAGTTTTTAAGTCCTTTTCCGCTGCAGAAATGGGTTACTACAACCAAATGCTGTTTCATTCTTCCCAAAGCATATTTCATTGATTTGTTCCGCTTCTTTTGCTGAACCTCTCAAATGATTCAATAGATCATACATATTCTTCTTTGAAAATAAGTTTGGCCTATTTCTGAAGAGGAAATGTAACCATCGTGTATCTCGTCTGGTTTTCTGTGAACAGAAAGTTTTCCTTTATTTAAACTTTTATATAGTCGCTTTATCTCTTAAAGTCAACAACAACATTTAAATCATTTTAAAAAAACAGCTCTTGTACAATGAAGCATACAGAACTATTGAACACCACCACAACAATAAAACAGCAATGGAAGAAGGATCTTTTTTCCCTCGAGATCAACTTTCGAAGAATTGTGTTTCTGTTTCCAAAATTAGAAGGTTTTATTTTCCTTCGCTGAAAATAAAGGAAGGAAGAAGGAAGCAACGGTCGTTGCATATGAGCGTAAATGTACATAATACGACATGTTGCCGATTATTATTATTATTATTATTATTATTATTATTATTATTATTATTATTATTATTATTATTATTATTATTATTATTATTATTATTATTATTATTATTATTATTATTATTATTATTATTATTATTATTATTATTATTATTATTATTATTATTATTATTATTATTATTATTATTATTATTATTATTATTATTATTATTATTATTATTATTATTATTATTATTATTATTATTATTATTATTATTATTATTATTATTATTATTATTATTATTATTATTATTATTATTATTATTATTATTATTATTATTATTATTATTATTATTATTATTATTATTATTATTATTATTATTATTATTATTATTATTATTATTATTATTATTATTATTATTATTATTATTATTATTATTATTATTATTATTATTATTATTATTATTATTATTATTATTATTATTATTATTATTATTATTATTATTATTATTATTATTATTATTATTATTATTATTATTATTATTATTATTATTATTATTATTATTATTATTATTATTATTATTATTATTATTATTATTATTATTATTATTATTATTATTATTATTATTATTATTATTATTATTATTATTATTATTATTATTATTATTATTATTATTATTATTATTATTATTATTATTATTATTATTATTATTATTATTATTATTATTATTATTATTATTATTATTATTATTATTATTATTATTATTATTATTATTATTATTATTATTATTATTATTATTATTATTATTATTATTATTATTATTATTATTATTATTATTATTATTATTATTATTATTATTATTATTATTATTATTATTATTATTATTATTATTATTATTATTATTATTATTATTATTATTATTATTATTATTATTATTATTATTATTATTATTATTATTATTATTATTATTATTATTATTATTATTATTATTATTATTATTATTATTATTATTATTATTATTATTATTATTATTATTATTATTATTATTATTATTATTATTATTATTATTATTATTATTATTATTATTATTATTATTATTATTATTATTATTATTATTATTATTATTATTATTATTATTATTATTATTATTATTATTATTATTATTATTATTATTATTATTATTATTATTATTATTATTATTATTATTATTATTATTATTATTATTATTATCATTATTATTATTATTATTATTATTATTATTATTATTATTATCATTATTATTATTATTATTATTATTATTATTATTATTATTATTATTATTAATCATAGTTGTGATTGAAAAATTATGGGTATTTGACATTTACTTATATATACTTTGCCACATGATATATGGCTAGATTTGTCATAAAATAACACATCTCATGAAGTAAGAAGAATAAGCATCCTGAGGAATATGTTGAACAAGAGAAAGAATAACACATAAGAAGTTTTATGAATTAATTTTAGAATTTGTCAATTATCTCTTACCCAAAGAGAGTCTCATAATGCGGGCAGCTATATATTACAAAATGGTAAACTTAACTACTCTTACTTTCAAAAAGATGATGACTTTCCTTGCATGCTATCAGGACAGCAACCAATCGGAGTGCTGCGGTGTTGTGATTTTGCATTCCTCTAGTTATTTAATATCTCATTTATATTTAGTTACTGCGTAATTTACTTAGCAAACGTTAAAGGTACAGCAAAATATGGTTGTGTTCTTTAAAATGCCTGCCCTTTTAGCGTAGGTGGTTGCGTGTCAACCATTACATTGGTTTTTAAATTTTTTCTTTCTTAACCCTTTTTTATTGCTACGGTTTGGTTTACTGTTTGTGTTCTATACTTTCGTACATATAAACTACACACGTAAACACCCTTCCCCAGCCGACACTCGAACCCGCGGCCCTCACGCGGCGGAACGCTACAGACACGCTCTAGCGACCATGACAACGTGGGCCGGACAGATACAAGTGGTCCCAAATTCAACTCTCGGTTAGGGTAAGATATCTGGATAAGGGCTTTTTTATTTTACGGATCTTCCCTTATGCTTGAACTTGAATGTCACTAACTAAGCTCTATGGACTCTCGAGTCCTTTGAGCATCATTTTAACCATTTCGATCATCCTCCGTTATGACTTAACTGTGGAAGATGTTAAAAAGCCATAAAAATCATAATTAAGTTGCATAACGTGCAGGACTACCTTTTTTAACTTTTTGTTTTAATTCTGTGTAGTTGGCGGTCTTTCTTGTGCCCAATTTATTCTGAGAACAGCATTTATTACAGCGCACAAGTCCACCACATACATTCGCTTATTTTGACCCTGAAACTGGTTTAGAATTAAGCTGAGAAATGGAGGGCTCAGAAGTCACCTTAAAGAAAGTAACCAACCTAGCCTTCGCCTAGCGACAAGGGAAAACCGCAAAAAAGCATTTTGAACAGACTTCTCGTAATCGAACCAGTGCTTCCCGATTGTGAATGTCAAGGTTACCTTCTGAGCCACATTACTTGGTAAGTGCTTTTCTTTCCTTTAAACTAAGGAGATTAATTTGAAAATATTTTATTCTCAAGGGACCTAACCTGCTACAAACTACTTCCTGTATCCCTAGTGATTGCGCTTGTGATAAATGTGTATTTATCCCTTTGAAATTGAAAGGGATGGAATGAATATCTTGTACCTGTCACCGGCGTGATGCTGCAACACATGTTTTCTTGGTCTGTGCCGGCGTAGCTATTGTCTGTCCAAGGAGTTTCAAAAACTTGTACCTGTATTCAAAATACTTTCAAAATGTCTAAAATTGTCGTTAAAATGTCCTTTCAAAATACATGTTCCAGTGTATAGAATACCTCTATCAGTGTTTAAAATGGCCTCAAAATTATAAACATGGCGTTTAGCTGTTTTAAGTTACTCTCAACAGTACTCTAAGCTTTTAAAATGTCTTTATCAGTGTCCCAAATATGTTTAAGCTGCCGAAGATGGTTGCTGAATTGCTCGAAATTTGTGCATCAGTGCTTAAAGTACCTCTACCAGGATCTCTTAAAAGCTTTCAAAATATTCTAAAACATCTCCACAAATGCTCGAAACTATCCTCAAAGCACTTCCAAAATGGTGGTAAGGGGACCCTAAATACCAGCGAAGGTGCGTACGATACTGTCTATATGCCCTGAAAACACATGTCTGCAGCGCAACTTTCTCTAAAACCCTTCCTTTTACAAATTGACCTTGTAGTACTCTGCCCTAAATCTTTTTTCTTTTAATTTACGTCATTTAACGTTTTAAGTCATATCGGACGATGAATGGAATGGGTGAAATGATGCTCAAATGGGCCCAGGGTCCATGGAGCTTAGAGTTACCTGACATTCGTCTTTTAGGATAAAGGAAAACCCCTTATAAACCTTTTCCAGGTAACTCACCATGACCGAGATTCGAATTCGGGACCTCTTGAACGTGAGGCAGACGTGCTACCATCTACGCTACCAAGGCGGGCCCAAAATCTTATATTCCGAAACCCAAATTACTTTGAAGGAGCCCGAAGTGTCTTATTACTGTCTAAAATGCTGAAAAAGTGCCGAAAATGCCTTTCAAGTCGTTCAAGGTACCCAACAAACCATGCCCGGTAATTGACAGCGCCGCTATAAGGCTGTGTTATATAATTAAAGTCAAGATTGTAATAGCTAGTTAACATTTGTAATGAATGACTTTAACACTAGTTCTCGGAAGGTTAGAGAAAATTTGGAAATTGATGTCAGCAAGATGGTGGTCTTAGTGGTCATATGTTTGCAGCCCGGCGGTTGTACAGTGTTAATAGAAGCACAAAATTATGTGAAAACATTCTAAGCTCCAACTTAGTGAATGACTGAAAGCAGCACACAGTAATCTCGTTTCTGATTAATCGCTTTGATGTATTGTGTTATATTTTATTCAATTACTTTTGTGTTTGCCCTTGTTCAACATATTTTGATATTTTGTTTGGTTTTAGTGCTTCGTCATTATCGCAGTCTCAGAGTTATAAAGCAGAAAGTTTTTCCTTCAACACAAATCCCAGCGATTTTCCGTCGAAAACTGTTGGAAACTTTGTTCAAGTCCTTTATTGAAAACATTTCTCATGTTTAGCGGTGTTTCGTTTAAAACAGGATGGTTTAGAATAGTTAAGCCAAGCTAAGTATTTAATGTTACGTCTCATTGAGCGAAATACTCTGCTTAATGACCATTGAGAGCATTTGTGTAATTTTTTAATGATCAACTATCATTACATACTTCACAGGTCTCTGTGAATAACAGAAGTTATAATTAACATACGCAACGCCGTCTGTGAAAGCCTTAGCATTTATGGCAATACACAATATTTGAGGAACACCAAAGTGACTCCCAGAAATTTGAAGTTAGACCTAGGTCATGGTCACATTACTAGTGTTCTAACTAACTACCATCTGTGAATCTAACATATGGTCACCCGAGCGTTGGAACACCCTATAGAACCAGCTGAGAGCGGGAAGCAGGGGAGGTCGGTGTTAGCCAGGCCCCCCTCCCCTCGTTTGTCTTATAGTGGTGACAGGAGGTGGCTGGGAGAAAAAACATCACTGTGCCGTCTCTTTCTGTTCCACCTGTGTTCTCGAACTTATGGGATATTTCATCTAATCTAGTACCGTCCAGATCGACCTGCTGGCCCTATATAAGCAGCACGTCGGGCAAGAGGAGTGAGTCAGTTCTTGGCGTAAGAATGCAGTGCTAGTGTACGACGAGAAGACTGTGTGAGTGCATCGGAGGATTGTACGTAGTTACGAGTGTAAATGAAATTGTAACGGACGAACTGGTGAATCGTAATTGTGTGCATTACGTAATTCTGTGTAATTGGCAAGAGTTTAACTGTAAGTCGGTGAAAATAAAGAACATTTTCGAGTGGACTTTTGGACTTTTGCAATTGGACTTTTCATTTCACGAACCCACAAAGTCACAATATTTAATTACAAGCACCATTAAAAGCATATTTCTATAAGAAATATAAATCACTCACCTGTAATGTAGAACTGAAATTTTACAATCTTGCTATGTAACAGGCAACGTTTTGCCATGGAGACGGATACATGTGATACCCAAAACGTTACTAGAATATTCATGTCATGACCTTCCAGATATAATTCGTTCCTTGGCCTGGACAGCTGAAAATCGACAGAATACGAAACTTTATTTATTTTTTAACGGATTACCGTTCTCTTTGGAGGAGTTAACCCTAAATTATTCTTATGGTAAAATTATACTTACTAAATTATACTTATGATCGCTGTAATTTCCAAAATGAGAGGATTTCGCTTCATTTTGTTCCTATCGCGAAAAATCGCAAAAATAAAAATATTGATTTATTGAACAGCATCCTATAATTCGGAAAGATATTGTGAAATTGCTTTAATATCGGATCTATCGCTCTTTTTTGGTTTATGCGAAAATAGAGTGCCTCTAATGATTGCGTTTACCTCTAACAGTTTATCAGTTACGGAGAAGCCACTTTTAATTGAATGTACGTCACTGTTTGTTGCTCAGAAAATTCCAAAGATTTATTTTAGTTCACATGCAAATATGATATATGTGGTTTTAAAAATAATTTAAATTCCGAGAAAATAGGAAAATATGAGAAACCTTCCATTTAAAATATATTTCGATGGGGGGATTTTCATAAATTTCCCCATTCAATTTTACTAAAGATCTTAATGTTAAACGCTAAGTGACTTAAGTGAAAATTAAAACTCAGCGGAACGCGACGAATTTGTTTCGGAGTTAAAAAATCCTCACCATGATTTCCTTCGGAAGAGAAGTAAAGCCTGTGGCCCCATGTCGTAGATTTATGGTAGTCAAAGAACCGCAGTCTGATAAAGAGGCCTGTGAGAAAATTTAAGAAGTTTCTCACACCAAAATATAATGGCATGCTGAGAATCAAAGCAGTTAAGGACGTCCATAAATTGAACTTGAATGTTTCAATTTTGTAGTGGCCCGCCTCGGTAGCGTGGTGGTAGCATGTCTGCCTCACGTTCAAGTGGTCCCGAGTTCGAATCTCGGTCAGGGTTAGTTACCTGTATAAGGGTTTTCCGGGGTTTTCCCTTATCCTTCAAGACGAATGTCGGGTAACTCTAAGCTCCATGGACCCTGGACTCATTTGAGCATCATTTCACCCAATTCATTCACCGTCCGATATGACTTAACGTTGGAGGACGTAAATTACAAATAAAAAAATTCCTAGTGAGGGTGTAAAAAAAGCTTACCACAAATAGTTGTACCATGACCATGTTTGTATATTGCTATAATAAACTCTCTAAGCAATAACAGCAAAACCTACAAAAACTGTACTATCCACAGAATTTGACTACACTTTATTCCTGCATATTGATCTGAACAGGTAGTCAAAATAATCTAAATGCATAATTTCCATAAATTAACTTAAATGTCTACAAATGTTCAAAACAACCCTCATAGCGCTTCCAAAGTGGTGGTAAAGATACCCTAAATACCGGCAAAGGTGCGTATGTTACCGTCAGCATGCCCTGACAGCACCTGTCTCCAGCGCGCCTTTGTGTAAAACCCTTCCTTTTACCAATTGACCTTGTAAGTACTCCGGCTTTTGTAATGGAATATGCTGCGACAGACAACGTTCAAACTTTGTAAATGCTTAGTAGGTGCGAAGGCTTCCACGGCCTGTGTCAATGTGGATCTCTTGAGCTTGCGGGGAAGGCCGCGTCGTTGTTTGGCTTGTTGCCGACTTTTACCCCATCATGTTGTGGGCTTCCTCAGGGCACAAGTGCGCTGACTGTCAAGAGCCAAGAGCCAAGAGCAGGTGCAGGTCGCCTGGTTTCTCCCGAGCGAAGGGTTACACGCCACGGTACCTATCCGCTGTGCGGATTTACCCGTGCGGTATAAAAGATATACTAATACGCGCGAGCTTGCGTGTCGTTGCGTAAGACGGCGCAGTTGGCCTCTACTGATGCTTCTGGTGCCTGAATGTCCTTCCATGAAGGGGGGACAGTGCCCGTTCCACCTCGCTTTGGGCGGTCGCTAGCGATCCGTCAAGCACAAGGGGGGAACCAGTAACCAGAGGTCAGATGGAATTTTGATGTTTAGGTTTAGGGGTTTGTCCAGGTCGTGCGCGCGCCCTCGGGCGTGATTGCAGGTGTTAACCTTCCAGCCGCGGCTAAGGCGCGACGTGAGCTGGTGGTGATTGGGGGGGGGGGGGGTGACAGGAGGAGAGGCAGACTTTACCACCCAAGGGCATCCTTGGGGAGGCGGTAGCTCCTCCGTCTCCTGGGGAGACGGTGGTCGTATTGACCCAGTGTATTCACCAGCTGGTTAGGGTGAGGAGTGATCTTGGCGTACAACGTGCGCGTTCGTTCACGCACGACATCCACAACGGATGATATGGCAGACTGAGTGTGCAGGAAGTGTGATGGGAACCTACTGTTGGTACCGTAGATCATTCTTAAGGCTCTGTTCTCTACCGCCTGCAACCTCCGGAGGGTGGTGTGCGCTGACTGTGTGTTCCTGCTTGCTTATATACCGCACCCCTCCGCCAGATATATAAGCATTCAGGAACAGGCAGTCAGCGTACCAGTACCCCTTGCACAGCACTAGAGGTCGACTCGTTTACGAGTCGAGAGAAAAAGCAGATGCACTAGCAGACTATCTGGAGGCCCAGTTCCAACCCAGGATTGAGCCTATGCTGACCTCGTGGAACGAGTGGTGGAGGACTTCCTGGAAGCTCCGCCCTCGGACCATGAGTTCCACATTCCCATAGTAACCACTAGAGAGTTAGCCACCACTCTTAACTCTCTAAGAACCAACAAAGCCCCTTGGCAGGACCGCGTCACACCGTAAATGCTCAAACACATCGCACGCAGGGCCGTGATTCACTTAATCCGTATTTATAACGCATGCCTGTTCATGCGCTACTTTCCAGCTGTCTGGAAAGAGGCGCGTGTGGTATGCGTTTTAAAACCGGGGTAAAATCCGGTCTTCCCGTCCAGTTATCGCTCCATCAGCCTTCTATCAGTTTTGTCGAAGTTATTCAAAAAACTGCTCCTCTCCCGGCTTCTTCCTCACTTAGAGGAAAGGGGCCTAATCCCGGAACATCAGTTTGGCGTCCGTTATGGCCACTCCACGACCGAGGAGCTACTGTGGGTTGCCGAGAAGGCCTCCTTGAAATTCCAGGAAAGGTCTAAAACGGTAGCAGTGCTGCTTGACGTGGAGAAGGCATTCGCCACAACCTGGTACGAGGGGCTCATTTACTAGCTCATAGAGCATGAAATCCCCCTTCCATACATTTCCTTGGTGGCCGGTTTCCTCGGAAACCGAAGCTTCCGAGTAAAGGTGGAGGGGGCGCTGTTCACAGAGCGGCCCAGTGACGCTGGAGTGCCGGAAGGCAGCGTGCTGTCGCCGGCACTTTTCGCAGCTGGCATTCCAACGAACCACAACACCCACACCTGTCAGTATGCGGACGATCTCATGATCTTCGCAGTAAATAGGAACACATAGTACAGCTTCCGGCAAATCCAAACCCAGCTCCGGGATTTTGTCGAATGGGGCTAAAATGGCGAATGGCAATTAACCCGGATAAGACCTGTGCAATTCTCCTGGCGAAAACCAGAGCCAACCGGTTACAGCAGAACTTCGTTTTACGGCGCCGTAAAATCTCATGGGTGCAAACGACGAAGTATCTCGGAGTGACGCTGGACCGTAAATTAACTTACGTTCCGCACGTCAAGGGCAAGGTCCAGCTGGGGCACGTCGCGCTCCGGAGCCTATACCCTATTTTACGCTCAACTATGCCCATCCGACTCAAACTCCAGCTGTATCGGGCGATCATATCCTACATGAGCACTCCCAGATCCCGTACATTGTCGATGTCATCCGAGAGAGGGCACGATCAATGTACGACAAAATCACAACAACCCTTCGGTGTACTCCCTGGGCAGGTATGACCAGAGGGAACAAAGACGCTTGCCATCCTTCAAACTTCCAAGAGACGTCTTGGATCCCCTTGGTTAACACAAGAGAAACCCCAGATGTCTGTAGGACTCATAATTACGCCTGATGGCTCAAGCGAACCTAACCCGTAACCAAAACGGAGCAAAAGCTTTAAATCGTGTCTCCCAAAACGGGGGAATGCCTAAAGCAGCCGCCTTTTGAGATTAATCAAGGACAACCCATTCCAAATTTCCCAAAAAATTCAAACACCCTAGCAAAACTTACAACCACTTTGCTCACTTCGCAGGTAAAGCCGCAAAGCGGCTAGGTACTGCGGCATAAAGACACCCGGACGGGGAGAAGCTCCGCCCGACTAGGACTACCTCTGGACCTCAGTCAGCGTAGTTGTGCCCTCGGTAAGCCCACATCATGACGGGGGAAACGTCGGCAACAAGCCAAAAAACGATGTGGCCTTCTCCGGAAGTTCAAGATATCCACATGTGTAAATGTTTGTTTATTCAACATGTTACTTTTTTACGCTTTGTTACATCGATGCAGTTTATTTCATTAGAACAGGGAAAATAGTAGGTATATGTATAAGCTTTCAATGATTACTTGTACTGTAGTATGTTGCGATTATTAGGGATCATACTTAGCTCTCTTGACCACTTACAATATGTACCGTATCTGTGTTGTGAATCACTTTAAGTAGTTAGCCTTCATTTTATAGGAGCATGTTAAAGACATTAAATCTATAGTTATCATTTGATGCTTAAATCTTATGTTTCACTTCTACTCACAAACGAGTTGTGAACGTGGTAAGTTATCGGTTAAACAGAAAAATAAATTGTCAAAGAGTAACGCAGTAAATGTTCAAAATAACGACCCCCATCAGTATTTGAGAGATTTCAAACACTGAATACCTAGATAATGGAGTGACAAGCATTACATTGATGCAGGCGCAAATAGCTAAAGCCACTACGCAATTGTGAAGTTTCTGAAGCTTAGTTGATTGAGTCAAGCACAATGCCGACCATATTAAAATATCTATTACGAACTATAAATTTATATCTGCCAGTGGCAAACATGGCGGTTATTTTATAAATAATAACTAAACACTAGTAACACAACTTCACTTATCTTATTTGACTCCTGGGACCGGTTTCAAAGCAAACATCTGCTTTATCCTCAGCCATTCAGCTTGACACTCGCCCACTAACTGACGGACTGACCTTGACCACTACCGGAGTTTGAAGGATAGCTCCTTATCTAACTGCCATCTATCGGGGACAACACAAACTTATTGATGATGTCTATAGGAGGGATATCAAAATTCATTACGCGATCCTTATTTTTCAAAATAAATATCTTCTCCCAAACCATTAAATCTATCGGTTCCTTCAATTGTTTCAATAATTTAACTTCTGGATCTACTTCATGATTATATGACCAAAAATGATCAGCCACTGCCGATTTCTCGGTCTGTCTATATTTAATATTTCTAAAATGTTCTTTCGCTCTGGTTTCTAAATTACGCTTGGTTCTACCAATATAGATCTTATCGCATTCTAAACAGTTAACTTGATAAATACCAGATTTTTTGCTGTCTGAAATTTCGTCTTTTTTAGAAAACTGTAGCAAATTCTTTATACTGTAATTATTATGAGGTGCTAGTATTATACCCACTTCTTTGAAAATCTTTTGGAACTTTTTATTTGCCCACGGATGATAAGTAAATTTTTTGAAAATATAATCCTCTTTTACTTTTTTAAGAGTGGAAACATCATTAACATTTTTTTGATATTTAAATTTTTCCATTCTTCTGATGATAAAATCTTTATTAAAGCCGTTAATTAAAGCAGTGTTTACAATATGTTTATATTCCGCATTAAATTCTTCTTCATTTAGAGGTATGTTTATCAATCTGTAAATCAAACTATTAAAAACAGCAAATTTATGTGACATAGGGTTAAAACTTTTATTTTTGATATAATTATCCGTGTGAGTTGACTTTCTATAGATGCCAAAACTTAATTTATTGTTATTTTTCATTATTTTTAGATCTAGAAAAGGGATGTAGCCATTGTTTTCAATTTCTATTGTGAACTTTATAGCTTTATCCTGTGAATTTAGAATATTTAAAGCCTCGTCTATATATCTTTCAGGAACTATGGCAAAAATGTCATCTACGTATCTATACCATATTTTAAAAATTGAAGGAAAAGATTTAGTGACTTCTATTTCAAAAAAACTCATAAATAGATCAGCAAGAAAGGGTGAAAGGGGACTACCCATGGCTACTCCTGAAATTTGTTGAAAAACATTTCCATTGAAAGTAAAGAAATTTTGATCTAAACATAGATTTGTAAGTTTCATAAAATCTTCTAATGACTCCTTATCCAAATCATTAGAACTCAACCATTTTCTTAAAAACGTTAGAAGTTTTTCCTTGGGAATACTGGGAAATAGGGCAGTTACGTCAAAGGAAACAAGCCTATCATTTTTTGACAATACTATATTGCTGATCTTGTTTACTAACTCAAATGAGTTTTTTATACTTAAGCTGTTAAATCTATCAAAAGTATTAAACCTTTTGTTTAGCCATTTTGCCAAATTATACGTGGGTGAATTTATAAAATTTACAATCGGTCTCATTTTATTGCCAGGTTTATGTATCTTAGGCAAGGCATACATCCTAGGTAACACTGGGTTACTGACTTTAACCATATGCTGTTCCTTTTTAGGTATGACTTTTACCTCATTAAGTGTTTTATTTACATTTATAATGCACGATTTTAAAGGGTCATTCTTAATGCTTATGTAATCTTCTCCTTGCAGTAAAAGTTCCACTCTGTTGTTGTACTCGTGTTTGTCTAATATTACAACTTTGTTCCCTTTATCAGCTTTAGTAAATATAACATCTTTTTCTTTTAATGATTTAATGATATGTTTATTGTAATTTTCTTTAGGGTGGTTTTTATTTAAATTTTGCAAGATTTTGCTACATTTCATTTTAACCAATGCTTTATCATTTTCTTTTAAATCCTGACTTGCGATTTCAATGTCAACGACGTAATCTTCAATATTTTTTGAAAAACCTACACACGTTTTTATGCCTTTGTTTAGAAAGTTGGTTTCTTTTTCATTAAGATTACAAGTTGAAAGATTAATCACATTATCCTTTTTATTATTATTTTGTGTCGTTGCTTTTATTTCTTTTTGCTTTTCGCACAATCTTTTTAATTTATCCTTTAATCTTTTTGTTTTATTCTTCATACTGAAATTAAGATTTGCCAATAATTTATATTCAAAATTAAGCCAACCAATGTTTCCTAAAACCTTCATTAATTTTAGATGTAAGTTATATAATTTCAGTTCAATATTCTTTAAATTTTTGAAATGTAAATTCCTTTCTGTTTGAATAACTTTTCTATCTGCCGCCATTTGCTGAACACTATAATTTTGAAATTTAACGGTTTTTCTAACAAACACAGGTGTAACTCTACGTTTCAAACACATATTTAAAAAACGAATATCCGCAAAAGTGTGCCTTTTCTTTACTTGGAGTTTACAGAACTGTTTAATTTCATATTTAGCATTATTAAAATTTAAATTGAACGAGTTCAATTTAAATTTTAATAATGCTAAATATGAAATTAAACAGTTCTGTAAACTCCAAGTAAAGAAAAGGCACACTTTTGCGGATATTCGTTTTTTAAATATGTGTTTGAAACGTAGAGTTACACCTGTGTTTGTTAGAAAAACCGTTAAATTTCAAAATTATAGTGTTCAGCAAATGGCGGCAGATAGAAAAGTTATTCAAACAGAAAGGAATTTACATTTCAAAAATTTAAAGAATATTGAACTGAAATTATATAACTTACATCTAAAATTAATGAAGGTTTTAGGAAACATTGGTTGGCTTAATTTTGAATATAAATTATTGGCAAATCTTAATTTCAGTATGAAGAATAAAACAAAAAGATTAAAGGATAAATTAAAAAGATTGTGCGAAAAGCAAAAAGAAATAAAAGCAACGACACAAAATAATAATAAAAAGGATAATGTGATTAATCTTTCAACTTGTAATCTTAATGAAAAAGAAACCAACTTTCTAAACAAAGGCATAAAAACGTGTGTAGGTTTTTCAAAAAATATTGAAGATTACGTCGTTGACATTGAAATCGCAAGTCAGGATTTAAAAGAAAATGATAAAGCATTGGTTAAAATGAAATGTAGCAAAATCTTGCAAAATTTAAATAAAAACCACCCTAAAGAAAATTACAATAAACATATCATTAAATCATTAAAAGAAAAAGATGTTATATTTACTAAAGCTGATAAAGGGAACAAAGTTGTAATATTAGACAAACACGAGTACAACAACAGAGTGGAACTTTTACTGCAAGGAGAAGATTACATAAGCATTAAGAATGACCCTTTAAAATCGTGCATTATAAATGTAAATAAAACACTTAATGAGGTAAAAGTCATACCTAAAAAGGAACAGCATATGGTTAAAGTCAGTAACCCAGTGTTACCTAGGATGTATGCCTTGCCTAAGATACATAAACCTGGCAATAAAATGAGACCGATTGTAAATTTTATAAATTCACCCACGTATAATTTGGCAAAATGGCTAAACAAAAGGTTTAATACTTTTGATAGATTTAACAGCTTAAGTATAAAAAACTCATTTGAGTTAGTAAACAAGATCAGCAATATAGTATTGTCAAAAAATGATAGGCTTGTTTCCTTTGACGTAACTGCCCTATTTCCCAGTATTCCCAAGGAAAAACTTCTAACGTTTTTAAGAAAATGGTTGAGTTCTAATGATTTGGATAAGGAGTCATTAGAAGATTTTATGAAACTTACAAATCTATGTTTAGATCAAAATTTCTTTACTTTCAATGGAAATGTTTTTCAACAAATTTCAGGAGTAGCCATGGGTAGTCCCCTTTCACCCTTTCTTGCTGATCTATTTATGAGTTTTTTTTGAAATAGAAGTCACTAAATCTTTTCCTTCAATTTTTAAAATATGGTATAGATACGTAGATGACATTTTTGCCATAGTTCCTGAAAGATATATAGACGAGGCTTTAAATATTCTAAATTCACAGGATAAAGCTATAAAGTTCACAATAGAAATTGAAAACAATGGCTACATCCCTTTTCTAGATCTAAAAATAATGAAAAATAACAATAAATTAAGTTTTGGCATCTATAGAAAGTCAACTCACACGGATAATTATATCAAAAATAAAAGTTTTAACCCTATGTCACATAAATTTGCTGTTTTTAATAGTTTGATTTACAGATTGATAAACATACCTCTAAATGAAGAAGAATTTAATGCGGAATATAAACATATTGTAAACACTGCTTTAATTAACGGCTTTAATAAAGATTTTATCATCAGAAGAATGGAAAAATTTAAATATCAAAAAAATGTTAATGATGTTTCCACTCTTAAAAAAGTAAAAGAGGATTATATTTTCAAAAAATTTACTTATCATCCGTGGGCAAATAAAAAGTTCCAAAAGATTTTCAAAGAAGTGGGTATAATACTAGCACCTCATAATAATTACAGTATAAAGAATTTGCTACAGTTTTCTAAAAAAGACGAAATTTCAGACAGCAAAAAATCTGGTATTTATCAAGTTAACTGTTTAGAATGCGATAAGATCTATATTGGTAGAACCAAGCGTAATTTAGAAACCAGAGCGAAAGAACATTTTAGAAATATTAAATATAGACAGACCGAGAAATCGGCAGTGGCTGATCATTTTTGGTCATATAATCATGAAGTAGATCCAGAAGTTAAATTATTGAAACAATTGAAGGAACCGATAGATTTAATGGTTTGGGAGAAGATATTTATTTTGAAAAATAAGGATCGCGTAATGAATTTTGATATCCCTCCTATAGACATCATCAATAAGTTTGTGTTGTCCCCGATAGATGGCAGTTAGATAAGGAGCTATCCTTCAAACTCCGGTAGTGGTCAAGGTCAGTCCGTCAGTTAGTGGGCGAGTGTCAAGCTGAATGGCTGAGGATAAAGCAGATGTTTGCTTTGAAACCGGTCCCAGGAGTCAAATAAGATAAGTGAAGTTGTGTTACTAGTGTTTAGTTATTATTTATAACCTAGTTTACTTCACTGTCAGCAGCTTCAGTTTTTTACATAACTATGGCGGTTATTGTATTTCATAGACACATATACTATTATAAATATCTTATTTGTATCATAACATCAAATTACAGGACACAATAGGTAAAATAAAGGGTAAAAAATTTCTAAGCTGAACACGAAGGCTTTGAATCCAATTTGCAGTGGAAGAGTGGTAAAATAACATGGTTAGTAACTTTTAGCCAACGCTACGTTGCGAGATGATGATGATGATGATGATGATGATGATGATGATGATGATGATGATGATGATGATGATGATGATGATGATGATGATGATGATGATGATGATGATGATGATGATGATGATGATGATGATGATGATGATGATGATGATGATGATGATGATGATGATGATGATGATGATGATGATGAGTATAAAGGCGCTCAGCTGCAGAGGTCATCAGCGCCCTTTTTAAAACAAACTGGTCATGGCAAAAGCCAGATATAAATTCCTCTAAAACACTATAAATATGTCAATAGACTTACAAAAAATACATACGCGTTAAAATAATATACGTTGCGAGGACGCGTATGTCTCTAGTGTTCCACCGCGTAGAGGGTCGCGGGATCGAGTCCCGCCTTGGGCATGGGTATTTATGTGTGTAGTGAATATTTGTGAAACTAGGCAAATAGAAAAGAAAATAAACGGAAATAATGAAAAATCGGTTAAATAAGAAAAAAGAAAAAAATATATATATAACGAATATGGTGGATGTGCAAGTGAAGTGTCGTGCCCTGCTATTGCGTTCTATCCTGGCAGCCATCAATGGCCAAGGTAGCCAACAGGATATACAGTTCAGCAAACAAGTGATTGGCGCACATATGGTAGCTCCTGCAGCCTTTCGACAGGTGCGAAGGGATTATGAGAGAGTCTTGCCTTTAATTGAAAGGACAACAGTGACGTTGACATCCTAAATTATATATAAGGAGTTATTAAAGGATTTCTTGGCAGTACCGGCGATTGTTCTCAAATATCCAAATACTCCCTGGAAAAATATATGGAAACTCTTCGGCTATCGTTTTGTACCATTGGACTGGAAAGTAACCTTGTATCAGTTTGTAAACGAAATCATTCCCACGGAAGCTAAGAAACATAAACACAATATAGTGCCGGCGCCTTGGTGTAAACATTGTGGAGACGTAGATACGCAGCTTCATAGAATAACCAGCTGCGTAATGGCACGCGACATCTGGAAATGGACCAAGAAGCAGACGGGACACACGATTGGGGTAACGTCGGAAAATTCTGTAACCTCAGTTTTGTTTGCTTGGAACTTCCAGAAGGGAGCAACAGAACACCCACAGATATGGTTGACTTTTGGTTTCTACCATTACTGCCTGAGTTTCGAGCAACCGACTTTAATAGAGTTTAAATCATGGCTAAAGGCTGAAAGATATAGGATGAGACGATACCCTAACATATGGAACCTCCTGAATAAGCATTTGGACTTTAATTTATGAGACTTAAAAAAAAATCAGACCCCATCCTTCTTCCCCATCACACTTAGTACATAAACAGACTTTTCTCCTTTCTCCTTTTCCTTAAAAAAATAAAATAAAATAAAAACCACAATTAAAAAAAAAATAAAAAATAATAAAAAATAGGGGAAAAAAGCTAGTACTCAAGGGGGGGGGGAAGGAGATATTACTTTAGGAATAAGTAACCGCACACCTCAGAACCCACCTCGGATGTTTACACATTTCTTTTACAGATTTATACTGTGTTTAGAGCGTGTTTGCTAGTTTTAATACAAATAAATTAACAGCATCAACCTTTACAATTACTGAATAAGCTAAAATCTGAATAATTGATTACAGAAGCGAAAAGAGTCTACCTCATTCTTAGTATTTTTTGACATGGCTGTACAACGAAAACAAGTGTTGGCTGAAGATTTAAATCCAATTGGTTCCTCTCTAAAGATCCATCATTTTGTGTTTCAGTGCTATTGTCAACTGAAGCATGTGTAAGGTTGTTCCTCCAGGGGCATATGTAAATATATGTATGAATGTATCTTAATGAATAAAGTTTTCAAATCGTCTAAAATGCTACTGCAGCTCTTTGTGTTTGGGTATGATGCTTTAGGTATCGACATACATAGTGGTTGCTGTCTCAACGTTAAGTCATATTGGACGATGAACAAAATAGGTGAAGTGATGCTCAAATGAGTCCGGGGTCCATGGAGCTTAGAGTTACCCGACATTCGTCTATCAGAATAAGGGAAATCCCCGGGTAATGCCTTATCGAGGTAACTCACCCTAACCGAGATTCGAACTCGAGACCACTTGAACGTGAGGTAGATAATGTACCATCTATGCTACCGAGGCGGGCTTTCTATCCCATACAACACTTGGGTATTGAGATATTTGTCCCTCCTCTATAAACAGTTCTAGAAATCATCCATTAAAAGGCATTCAAGAAACGCCTGAGTCACATATGTTATTTCAGCACGTTGCATAACTTCAAAGATAAATAGAAGCAGGTGACTCACCTGGTATATATATACATACATACACACATATATATATATATAATCTTTTTTAGCTTCCCCGCTATTAGGAGTTGTTCAGTTCTACTAACGCAGAAAATCGGGGCGAGAAAACCGAAGCACAGACCTGATATAGGTAACAGGGTTGAGGGGCAGACCAACGCCTGGGATGAGAGCGAGAGAAGTGGCTGCTTGTATGAGGGTGAAATGAATGATGGAGCAACTGGTGGAATGATGGTGGGGGAAACTGGAGGACCCGGAGGAAACCCACTCCAGCGCCATGTTGTCCACCAGAAATGCACTTTGCGGTCACCTGGGATCGAGACCTCGGTGAGAGGCGGGTGGTCTATCCACTCTGCCACGGTGCGGGCCTATTGCTGTACAAAGTGCTTCTTCTTGCTTCTTCTTTCAATAACGTATTATAGTTTTCTTTGTTACTTTGCACGACGCATGATTACCTGCTCGGGGGATGTGTCCGTATCTGGCTGAGAGTAACGTAAGATGTGATGCGTATGAAGTAAAATTTTTAGTTTCCATTTTGAAACGGTACTCTCTTCCTCGAGTAGATTGTAGATTAATTGAATGTTAAAGGAATATATATATATATACGTGTACTGAAAGAAATATTTTGTGTAAAATGTCAAGATTGTTGCGAGCTCTGAACGGTAAGGATTTTTCCTCCCCTAAGAAAGTTGACCGCAGCCATAAATTTGATGGGTCACAGCCGGCGTTTCCTTTCAAACATAGTTGACAGGAAGGAGGCGTCTTAGGTGGTCTTGGTGTGTGAGATTTCTCGTAACTGGGACTCCATATGTTTTCTACCGACCAACTAATTAAAAATAATGAGCTGAAGGGGGAAGCGAAGTGTCATATGGCCTAGCCGGGAACAAACAGATATCTGGAATCAGTCGGTGGCTGTGAGTCGGCCGAGTTCGTCGTGCTAATGCACGCAGAAAGAAATCACGTTTATTAAATCAGTCGCTAGCTGGGGGTCGGGCTAGATCGTCGTGCGGCAGCACGAAGTCAGATATCGCGTTCTTTAAGGAACGGGCGAGCTAGTTAAAGAAATCGCGTTCGATTAAAGCTAATTAGTAGTGGGCTTCTAATCCGACGACTTGTGTTATATACACGAGAGTGCTACCACGCAAACGCGAAACCTACCATTCAGAGTTCGTCTAATTAGCATGTATTTCGAGACTAAATGAAATACAATCGATCGTCATAAGAGAATTAACCTGTGTTTCTTTCCAAGTACCCTGATTGATCCACCCAGAACGCCCTGTATCAAGTGATCCTTGCCAAAAATCCCATATTTATAAATATTAGGACAACTCCGAGAGCAGCCGAGGACATCGATATTCGTCAAATTTTGTTAGCGATGCTGACAACTCTGGGAGTCGAGCTCCTGCCAAATAATTGAGCTGAACTGCGCGGCAACACTCACCCTCGACACCCCGACTGCCACAATTTGTATTTAAATAATATGATGCTCCCTCCTCAATGCATTTTAGAGATTGTTCATATAAATAATTATCTCCCGTTTATTAAAAAATATAACTTAAGCATGTGTATCGCTCAAGACTGGTACATATCCAGGCTTTCTATCATGAATCATACCTCACCATCTCAAATCACTGCGCTTCTTCTCATTCTCTCAGCTCCCGTTCCTCAAAATATATCACTATACATCACCCAACGTGTTCTACTTCTCGGAAACTTCTCCAACACTACTTCTCGGAAAGTTAGAGAAACATTGTAAATTGGTGTCAGCTAGATGACAGTCTTATTGGTCATATATAGAGGCAAGGTTTTGTGACAATTATTTATAAAATTCGCATTAATAATTCTAATTGGTGGTGTTTTGTTGTGAATATTATACCATAAATTCGGATTAATTTCGCGCAAACTTTTGGGCAGAATTAATGGGTAGTGACATGGCTGAAATGAAAAGTAACTAGAGTTACGCAACTTTTACAACCCCTCTTTTCCAAATTAAAATACTTTATTTGAAATCAGCAGACAATAGGTAACATGAATAAAACCAAATATCATACATCAGATATCGCCAAACTGCAGCATACAACATGTGATATTTTCGCTTTTCATACTTATTCTGCTGTCTGTCACGACTAAGTTACATTGAAGGGACTTTTCACAGAAATTGCCGTAAGAATCAGCTTTTGCCTTCAATGCCAAGAATGCTGTTACTACATCTAATCTGTTATCATTACCACAATAGGCTTTGCTGTTCAACAATGTCACAAACCTCCTTGTAATAAAGAAGCAAATCAGAATCACAAGCAATACCACTGGTTTTAAATGCATTAGTTGTTTAACTACTGCCATTACATGATTTAAGTCACCTATAATTGATTTAGCAACTAGCCTAGAAGGCTCAAACAAATGACCTAAAGCTTTTATGGCTGTTACATCATCAGTTTATTTTGCCATAATAGAGTTCAATTTAGACAAAGTTATGCGGCAGCAAACTTGTAGATTCTCTTATACTGATTCTCTAACACTGGGATTCATGATATGATTTACAAGTGCACTTACTCTGTTTCCAAAGTGACCACTCTCTGATACTTCACATTTGGCTCTCAGCGAACCAATTCGGGATAAAACAAGATGAGTCACAGGTTTTTGTTTAAATTGAATTTATAATATTAGATCTGTTATCAATATGCGTTTTTCAGAAACAAATGTTGCCTGTACCTTTACAATATTGCAGCACTTGGCATCTTAAGAATGATCGGTTAACAAATATTTTGCAGGAACTGAAAGCTTTTCTTTCTTAGAAAATAAATCGACAATTGCATCAAAATAGCTGGCAATGTAAACTACTGAATCGAACCAGCTAGACCAGCGTGTCAGTACAGGCAATGGGAACAGTTTAGCTTCTAAATCTGGGTGGTTTTCAGTGAAGTATTGTTTGTATTCGTTTTGTAACTTTCGGGTATTTCGGAACACATTGTTAAGCCCTGAGCGATAATATTTTCATGTTAATGTAATGTCTGAGAGTAGCTTCACAGAAGTTTAGTACCTTCTCAGTACCTTTAGTCAATATAATAGGAGCTTTTTTTGCTGTGTACAGTGTGGTTTCCAGTAAATAACATTTCTAATTAGCATATGACACGGAGGAGCCTGGTGCTGTGGTGTCAGTTTATTGTTGCACTGCTTAGCAGTTATTTCACTGCACATGATGCCACTGTATTGGCTTTGTTAAGTTTTAAATTTTATCTTGCTTTCGTTAAATTGGTAAATACTTTTTTTCACGACTTCTAGATTCATGCAATGAAGATATGAGTGTAAGTTGTATTAATGCAATTTGTAATAAATGTAGATTTTTCTATGCAGACTAAAAATAATAGGTATTTTCTCATTTATCGCTAAAATATATTATTCTCGAAAGAAGGTCAAATTCGCGAATATTCGCGAAAAAGTCACTAGATACAAATGCAATTGCCTCTGGTCATATTATTCAGCCTGCCTCTCGTACAGTGGAAGTAGAAAAGTTTGGGTCAAGTGGAAATTTGTGGGAAAATTCTAAGCTTCAAATTAGTGAATGACTAAAAACAGCATAAGTTAATCTCATGCCTGTTTAATCGCTTTGATTAAATTCTTTTTTGTTTGCCCTTGTTCACCATATTTTGGTATTTGTTTGGTTTTAGTACCTGGTCACTATCCCAGTCTCAGAATTAGAAAGCAGAAAGTTTATCCTCCAAAACAAATCCTAGCGATGTTCCGTTGCATTATGTAGGAAACTTTCTTCAAGTCCTCTATTGAAAACCATTCTCATGTGTAGCGGTGTTTCGTAAGTTGTTATTTTTAAAACAGGATGATTTAGAATAACGGGAGCTACGTTAAGCCATGCTAAGCGTTTAATGTTACGTCTCATTGAGCGAAATACTCTGCTTAATGACCACTGAGAGCATTTTTGTAATGTTTTAATTATCGACCACCCTTACATAATTCACAGGTCTGTGTGAATAACAAAACTTATAATTAACATGTACAACGCCGGCTGTGAAAGCCTTAGCATTTATGACAATACACAATATTTGAGGAACACCAAAGTTCACATCACTACCATCTGTGTATCTAACATATTTAATTAAAAGCACCATTAAAAAGTCATAATAAGAAATATAAATCACTCACCTGTAATGTAGAACTGAAATTTTACAATCTTGCTGTGTAAGAGGCTACGTTTTGCCATGGAGACGGATATATGTGATACACAAAACGTTACTAGAATGTTCATTTCATGACCTTCCAGATATAATTAACATGAACAACGCCGGCTGTGAAAGCCTTAGCATTTATGGCAATACACAATATTTGAGGAACATCAAAGTGGCTCCTAGAAATTTGAAGTTAGACCTAGGTCATGGTCACATTACTAAAGTTCTCACTACTACCATCTGTGAATATAACATATTTAATTACAAACACCATTAAAAAGTCATAATAAGAAATATAAATCACTCACCTGTAACGTAAAACTGAAATATTTACAATCTGGTTGTGCAGGACTCAACGTTTTGCCATGGAAACGGATATATACATTAAGAAATCGAATAAATCTTTCACTTTGCACTGATAAATATAATTTGGCATTATTTTATATTATACCGAGAATGATTAATTGCATTTCTAACTGATTAAACCAACGGTATCTGAAGTTAAAGTTGCTATGAACATCTTAAAGATGTGGCACACAAACACAATACTGGAAATTCATGACATGACCTTCCTTATAAATCGTTCCTTGGTCTGGACAGCTGAAAATCGAACAGAATGCTAAACTTTATTTATTTTTGAACGGATTACCATTCTCTTTGGAGGACTTAGCCCCCTCCCCTCCGCCCACAGCACATCAAGGTCTTTGTGAACAAAGCCTGTGGATGTGTGCGGTTAGTCCAGTATGGGTATAGCAGTGAATGTAGTACTGAAACGAATGATTGGCAACATTACCAACCAAATTATTCAACACAAACGTTCGCTCAGGCTGGTCCCCCGGAGATTTGAACCCAGACATGGCGAATGTGACTTGCAGACGCTACTGTGGCACCCCCTCAAATTTTACTGACGCTAATCACAACCTCCTCTTGGAGGATCGTCATCGCCAGCTGCAAGTACATGTTTTTTTAAGGGTCTGCTCCTTGTGTAACAGAGGTTCCTTGCCACACACATTCGCTGTCCTTGTCCCACAGCACATTCCTTACAGGGACAATCTTTACGTTGCTATACTATACTCAGCAATGAAAGGACCACATACAAAACCATTTCGTGATAAAGCTAAGGTTTATGTTATAAATCGCTTTAACAAAATGTCCAGCCAGGAAGCAGGTTTTATTTGTGTATTAAGGTATTAAAGGTAACTTTACTTCACAGTATTTTAATTTCTCCATCTCTTGATAATCTACGAGGAATTTAGCATCCTGTGCTAAAAATAGCTTAAAGCTAACCTGAATGTCACAGTTGAGAATAGTAAGTACATTTTGAGTTCGCCTGTGTTCGTATAATACCGAATTCAAAGTCTAAGGTTATTTGCTAAGGTTATTTAATTTGGTTTATTAAATACCAATATTATAACGCAGCACGAGGCCTTCTATGTTCTTTAAGAACCTTTTCTTCGTTTATTTAACCTACAAATCGGAAACAATTGATAAATATGTGCGACCATTACATAGTAGACAATAAAATAACGACAATTTTCTCTGATAGAGGCGCTCAACTATCCACATACACTTTAAACAGAACTCTTATGGCAATGAAGTCTTGAGAACATATTTTAAATACTTTTCATATTTTTCATGTCCTTTAAGCTGTAAAACAAATCAGATAGATTTTTGTATGTTCTAGATTCGAATTATACAAAAAATAAATGACAGCGCTGCGTTACTATTAAATGTTACGTAAATATTAAATATTCATTGAAGTACAATATGTATAGGTGCAATAGAGATTGAGCAGAAATAAATGAAATGCGTGAGGCTACCACTTAGCACAAATAGCATTGTATGCAAAAGTTTCCCATTAGCTAATAATTCATTGTTTTGTTGCACATGTATGAGTGCGTGTGCGTATGCGTGCCCGTGCGCTCGCGTGTGTGTATGTGTTTCTGTTATACTCTAAAGTGAATTGTTGAATGTTCACACCTTGGTTTATAATAAAATAAAGCGTTTGTGTGTGTGTGTGTGTGTGTGTGTGTGTGTGTGTGTGTGTGTGTGTGTGTGTGTGTGTGTGTGTGTGTGTGTGTGTGTGTGTGTACCTTGTTCAGCTTAAAGCAGGAGAAAGGATATGGCTAGTCAGTTTATGTGTCATCGCGGGGATGCCCGCTTCGGTAGCGTGTTGGTAACATGTCTGCCTCACGTTCAAGAGGTCTCGAGTTCGAATCTCGGTTAGGGTGAGTTACCTGGATAAGATTTTTTCCGTGGTTTTCCCATATCCTTCAAGACGAATGTCGGGTAACTCTAAGCTGTATGGACCCCGGGCTCATTTGAACACCATTTCACCCATTCCATTCATCGTCCGATATGACTTAACGTTGGAGGACGTTAAAAAAATCACGGGGATCGATGTAAACAATACACTGAGCAGGTAATTTAAAAGTCCAGGTTTTAGAGAAGAATTTATCACTAAATGTATGTCATGCACAATTATAAATGATTTGAAAGCAGTAAGAAATGTACAACTGTAATGACCGATTTCACCAACAGGAGTGAAGACTGGTTAAAACATTAGTTGCATTTCACCAATAAATGAGAGTACTGCCTATGAGGAGAAATTATCTTAAGGAGCTATCAGAAGAAAATTTTCTACGGAGGTACAGACTGTCGAAACAAGTTGCTATGAAGGTTACTGCGGAAGTACAAGAGAGGTTAGAACATGCATGGAAAGGAATATGCCGATATCGTCGTTGCTTGAAGTATTAATAACTTTGCGATTTTATAATTTTCTGAATTATGTGGATAATACACTGTCCACCTTCCGTTTTGAAACGTTCAAGTCACTTGTCCTTTGCACCTCGTTTTAAATTTACGTAATACTGACGAAGTTGTTTGGTGCTTGTAACAGTGACATACATTTGAATTAAATTCGTTTCCAATATTTTCCCCACGTGAGACCTTACTCTTTTACATTCCCGGCATCCGTCCTCTTATTTTCCACAATATGCTTACACTTCGTCACCAATTCAATTAATAATTCTTTCTTCACCGATGAGACATTTTCGTCAAGGCTGTTTACGATTTTGTTCACCCGCCATTTTTTCAGGCGTGTGTAGACGAAAATTAAAACAAAAAAGCATCGCAGTACGTTCAGAAAATAATACGACTCATCCACAGCTTTCTAAAGCTGTAATTTTACAAGTTTCTTGGCGTTAACACGTGTTTGTTAACATTTTCAGAAAACAGGTTGGTGAAATGTAAGAAATCTAACAGTAGTGTTAGCGCTGTGACAATTATTACGTTACATTTGTTAACGTTGGTTTTAACATCTGTTGGTGAAATTGGGCATAAGTTCTATAATAAATTATTAGCTGACTTCTACAGTATGTGAGTTGAGTTAAAGTATACCGATTAAGAATACATCAATTCAAACTAAAGTGCAATTTGTGCGAATGATTGTTTTAAATATTTATGATTAGAACTTCAGGGCACGCCGTGGGAATCGACTCTCTCCTAGGCAGCCCAGGTTTGATCCCAGGCGACTGCAAATTGAGAGTCATGGTGGATAGCACGGCGCTGGGACGCGTTTCCTCTTGGTCCTCCGGTTTCCCCTACCATCATTCCACCAATTGCTCCATTAACTATCTTTCCTATCACTCATTTCTTCCTCATACCATCTTCCACTTCTCTCGCTGTCATCACAGGTGTTCGGCTGGTCCCTCAACTCTGGTTCCTCTATCAGGCTCAGTGCTTCAGCTTCCCTCGCACCGACTTTCCGGGCAAGTGGAATCCGTGTCCCCTAACACCGGTATCGGTGGTGTAAGGGAGGGGAAAATAGAATTTCTTTAACAACAAGAAGACTAGTTACTAAAGTAAGCTCTTACGTAAGTCACTTCTACACAATTCCACAGATAACGTTGACACAAAACAAAAATTACTGGTTATTTTAGAATTCAAAACTCCACTCTGTTTCACATAATAATTATTTAATTTTATATAATGCTCACAAAAGATACAAAACTTTGTCAACGATATTCGTAGTATTAACTGGAACATTTCCAACGTAAGAAACATTACGTTTACACGGCCTCACAAAATAACAAAGGAACAGTTCCCGTAATATTCGCTGCTTTCCTCTTTCACCTGTATCGTAACGCAGAACTCCGGTCAAATTTGATATTTCTTTGTTTTGACTTTATTGTGCTCTCTTATAACTGTTGTGAATGTTAGTGATTAGGAATAAATTAGCTATATTGTCATTACTACTATTATTGCTGATGCCTTATTTATTAGCCGGATGATTGAATACGGTTTTAATAATAAATAAAATTATCATTAAATTATAATGAGGAAGTAATGTGAATGAATTTATTATAATGATTATTACGGGTGGATAAGTTCATGAAACGAAGCAATAGTGTTTCAATTCAATTACTAGGATACGAGTAAATATTTAAACTCAGAACTATGTAATAATGTTGCTGGTCTACGTGATTAAAAATGTTACTTCTAAAGGTGCTGTCACGGGATGGGTCATTAGCAGCCCGGTCGGGACCGGTCCAAACCTGGCTCAAACCAGTATTTCCTGGCAATGTCCAAGTGTTGGCAGTTGGTTAGCTAGAGTGGGTTCTGAGAAACTAGCCGGAGGTGAGGCTATATCTGTTTTAGGTAGGGGAGATGATGTTCTAGGGTCAGTCTTCTGGTCTGAGACGTGGTGCAGTGCAGACGTGTCTAGCCGACCCTTGACAAACGTTGAGTTGCGCAGAGAAGTAACAATCAGTAGCGTGTATCTTATGAAGTGAACAATATCTCTCAGCAGTGAAGTAAGCGCCGAAGTATATTTTTGAAATAGTGCTAGCGATTTATTCCACCTTGATAGATTTCAGCCACTCCGTACAGTTTAACCGTGATAGTGGAAAGATACAGTCATTGGATCCAAACATGGCGGCAACTCATGCTGAACTGTGAGCACGGAACGACGCTGAGAAGTAAAGTGATTACAAGGAACTGTGTTTTCATTCGTCAACTTATCTCACGCATTCCCATAGGGGAGGTGATCCGTCCGCTTCAGCTGCCGTGGTGCGGGCGCTGCGGACCCTTAGCACTCGTGGTACCTCTGACGTTACTAGAGGAACCTCGGGCCCAACTGCCGAGCTCCTCCCGCCGGGAAGTTGTTCGGATTGGGTTGGACTCGATGCGGGAGTGTGTTCCCGACAACCACGAGGAATTGGGTACCTCCGGCCAAGCTACGGCCGCCCGGAGGGGGCAGAAGGTTGCCTCATAAGTCCTGGGTACTAGCCTGCAGAGCTAGTAGAAGGTGTGCTAGATCACCAGGTGGCCCCACCGAGGTTTTCGGTAGTCTTCCCTGCGGGGTTGACGTGCGTAAGTGGCGTATTCCCTTCCACCCGTCTTGACGTTGTAGTCGATGGGGGGATGACTTTTTAGACTCAAGGTATTGCCCCATGGAAAGACCCCCGGAGTTTTCCATTGCTCCCAGGTAGAAGGAGGCCCGGTTTCTTGGTCCTACGGGTCCAGGACTAATGGTAGTAGATCCTCTGCACCCAAATAAATAAATATCTCACGCATACCCTGCAGATAGCGTAGTCTCAGCTCTACTGACTAGCCAGGGCAAAGGATTAGACAGCTTATAGAGCTAATCTACTAGACCACCAGACCATCGGGATCCAGGCGGCTGAGATCTCATCAACAGGCAACAAACATGACATTACTAACAAATAACATTTTCTCTGTAAACAGCAACAAGTGGCCTGAATTTTTCGTCACTCAGCTGCATTAGCCAGAAATGATAATGAAAAACTGAGTTATTTGTACCTCACTGTTTTTGCGTAGTATTTTTCGGTATTTTGATTATATAAAATTATATATTTTTATATTAAATCAGATTTATTGGTATATACGCAGTAAAATCCCCTAATTACGCTCCTGTTTACAACAGTATTCCTTTAAAGTTCCTGGACATTCCATATTATTTTTATATAATTTTACTCTTTATAACGCTTCCAAATCACGTTATAGGCGCTGCTTTTCGATTTAAAAAAGTAGTCAATGAAAATATGTTTTGTATATACTTATGTGTCCTGCGCGGTGGCGTAGTGGGCTAAGGCGTTGTGCTTCGTTCGCTGCCACGGAAGGCGCCCGCGATCGATCCCACTCCTAGAGGGTGCGGATTTTAAGCCGGATTGCTGCCTACCTAGCATTGAGAGGAAAATGAGGCACTATGATAGGTAGCGAACCCTGGTCTAGAAAGCCAACTTTCCGGCTGGGGTCGCCGAGATGCTAACCACATCTCCTCGTATCGGTTGGATAATCGCCCACCTTTACCTTGCGTATGTGTGTGTGAGGTCGGCAGTCGGGTTAGTAGGCCTTGGCCCAGTCATGCTTAACGTTATATACTTGTAAGTAGTGTACCGTACAGTGTCTCTGTAGTGTGGTAGTAGAATGTCTGCCCCACGTTCAAGAGGTTCCGAGTTTGAATCTCGGTGAGTGTGAGTTATCTAAATAAGGGTTCTTCCGTTGTTTTTCCTTATCCAGAAAGGTGAATGTAGGGTAGGATTAGGATTACTACGAAGAGAATTCGGCACCGAAACCTGGATCCCGCGTGGCGCATCCTCAGGAGGCAGGATGAAGTGGCAGGAGACAGTGGGCGGCCGAGTACAGGCTCACTGGGCCATTATGTGACAATTTGCGGTGGGTACAATGCAAGAAGATGATTGAGGAGAACAATTGCTAATCAACTGTGAAGATAGAAAAAATTTTTCAACAATCAACAAAATGTTTGAAGGTTCTCTAGTGCACGAATACTTCTCGTTCTCACTGTAGAATATTCTGAATACCTGACGCAACAATCCAAAGCCATTTTCTGATACCAAACGGGCACAGGATGCAGTCTGATTTTTAAAAGAAGATACGTGAAGGTCATCAAGCAAGCGAAGGGTAAGAAGGGAAGCTCGTTGCTATGGAAACGTAAATAAAGGTTGCCAGATTACTCACACTGGTGAATCGCGTACTGCTTAGGTCAGTTATGGCTAATTGTATGCGGGAAACCGAGTTTGCTGGAGTATTCAGTTGCGCTGTGTATTGTTAGCCTACTTTGTTAAAACACAATTAAAATACGTTTTTATGAAAGCAAGACGTAGTGGCGGTAGGATGAGAGATGGGCCCAAGACAAAGATCAGCTTACGGCTGGGATGTTAAATTGCACAGCCAAGCTAGGGAATTTGTCTGTTGTCTTAGGGAATTCTTCCAACAGGAAGATGAGAGTTTGCTCCTTATCAATGAACAGCTTATTCGTTTTGTCCAAAAGCGATAGCCCCACGTCAGTAGATATGCTTGCACGTAAATGAATTCCTGTGGGTCAAAATTCAGGCATTATGGCGGCGTTGATATGAACATGTCAATTAACAAAGTCGTTAATAACAGTATATTGTGATACTAATGTGCCAAACAATACGGAACGAGGAAAGGTTTGGCGAAACGAGGCGCTTGCATCGAGTTTTTTTTTCTTTCAATTCTCGAGATTCCGTTATGTGCTAACTACATGTTTATTGCACATTATTTTTGGCACTATCTGTATTTCTATCAATCTGAATTTTAGTAATTAAGATATTAGCTGAAATATTAATAAACATAACTGAAGATAACTGTTAGATTTTAGAACGTGCATTGCCTATATGTGTTTCTAACCCAGCTAACTACAGAGGGATTAGTTTATTGTCTATTCTAGGGAAGATTTTCACGGGAATTCTAGCAAATAGGTTGCAAAATTGGGTAGAGAAGGAGAATAAACTATCGGAGTTCCAAGCAGGTTTTAGACCGGGCAGGAGAACATCGGACAACATCTTTATTATTAAAACAATTGTACACAAATATCTGAGCAATAAAAGGGGAAGGGTATATATGATATTTATTGATCTATAAAAGGCATTTGATTCTATTAATAGAGATGCATTGTGGATAAAATTAAGCAGTAAGAGGATTAGTCAGGCATTTACAGAAGTAATTAACATGATATACCAAGAGAATCAGTTGTGTATAAAACTACCAGGCAACAAAGTAACTAAATCTATATTGTAACGCGAGCGCTGGAACACCCTGTGAAGCAGCTGGGAGCGGGAGACAGGGAAGGTTCGGTTAGCCACGCCCTCGCCTCCTTTGTCCTATAGTGGTGACAGGCTGTGGTCAGGGGAAAAACATGACTGTGTCGCCTGTTTCTCTACACCTGTTTCTCGAAATTACGTAATCTGGAACATTCCCCTGGTCACTAGAAACCGGCGATATTCCTATATAAAGAGGGTTACAGACGGACAGAGTGGAGTTAGTCAGTGAGTTGGTCAGTTAGTGAGTGAGGAGATAGTCGCAGTTCTTGGTGTAAGAGTTAGTCAGTGACGTGTTAATGTACGAGAAGATTGTGCAACGGAAGACTGTACGTAACTGTGAATGTGTACCGGAGCTTACGTAACCGCGAGGCCAAGTGAAATTGTACGGACGAACTGGTGAATCGTAATTGTGTGCAGCAAGTAATTCTGTGTAATTGGCAAGAGTTTAACTGTAAGTCGGTGGAAATAAAGAACATTGTTGAGTGGTGTAATTGGACTTTTTATTTCACGAACCCACAGAGTCACAATATCGAGTAAGGCAGGAGTACGGCAGGGATGTAAACTTAGTCCAGTATTATTTAATCTTTATATCGATGGAATTTTAGAGGAGATATCAAGTTGTAGGGTACATTCACCAGTTATTAACAATAAAGAAATACCGGGGCTACTGTTTGCAGATGACCTAGTAGTTGGGTCCATATCAAGTGGAGGGCTGAGAAGAGCAATCGAGGCAGCCAATTCTTATTGCAATAAATGGGGTTTGAAAGTGAATGAAAACAAAACAAAGATTATGGTCTTCAAAAAAGGATGCAGGTTGCGTAAGGATGAGAAATGGGAGGTTAATAGAAAAGAAATAGAGATAGTAAGGAGATTTGATTATTTGGGTACAAGGTTGAGTTCAGATGGCAGCTGGAAAGAACCAAAAAATATGTCTGTCGCAAAAGGTAAAATGGCCATGAGAGTGATAATATCATGCTACAGTAAACTACCGGATATAAATGTCAAATGGTTAGAGAGGATCTATACGGCAGTAGTAGAAAATAGAATGTTACATGGATCAGAGGTTTGGGGAATAGATGAGGCTTGGAGAGAGACTGATAGAGTGCATAGATCCTTTTGTAAATACATATTGGGATTACCAATAGCATCACCTAATGGGGCAGCACAATTAGAACTAGGCAGGCATTCTACTAAAATTAAAATCTTGTCAAGGGCAATGAAATATTTATACAGAATCACTAACTTGGAAGATGGCAATATAATTAAATAATGTTTTCATATTCAAAAGAGAAGTAACTGGGTCTTGGGCACATAAAATGTATGACTTGTTGAAGCAGATAGGTATGGGTCATTCTTGGATAAATGCAGAGTATGGGTATAGAGGCTTCTGGAAAGAAGTTAAGCTAAGATTAGAAGATATTGACAGACAAGACATTTTTGCCAATACAAGTGACAAAAGCTCACTAAGATTATATAGAGAAATAAAAACGTGGGGGAGGGAAGGATATATAGATATATGTAGTAAGTTAGGGTGAGAAGGTTTTGCCTGGGCGAGAACAGGAGTGAGAAACTTGAAAGGTATAGGTCAAGAGAGGGAGCTAGATAAATGTCCATTGTGTGGAGAAGAGAATGCAGATTTCCATTGTATATTAAATTGTAGTCAAACAAAGATATGGAGAGATGGCTACGTAAATGGGACAATTTGGGGGGTGAAGTAGTAATTAGAAAAATGTTGTCAGTAAAAGGAGAAAAGAACAGGAGAAATATAGGAAATTATTTAGGGAAAGTTAAAGAGAGATGGCTAAGAACAATTAAGAGAAAAATGTAGAGTGGGATAGGTGAAATGGCAGAAAGTGTAAAAAGGAGCAGAGGGCCTCCATTACACAAAAACCTAGCATTAGGTGTATGGGGACCGAATTACTATTCAATGGTGGGCAACATAACATGATAGGATTTTCAGGATTTAGGAATATATGGCATATTTCAGTATGGATTTTATAATTGTAATCTTGATTTTGTATTTCCATTTGTTGATGTAAAAGGAAATAAACTACTATTACTATTACTATGTGTTTCTATGGAGAAATACTGTGCGGGAATGTCAACTTACGATGTATAGCAACAATAACGGAAAGTATGGAATACTTAGTTACATAGTGCAAAAATTATTTAAAAGATCTCACACGTGGAAACTCTACAACGCAGTGAATGTACGAACAACCATTTTTCTGTTTTTTAAAGTAGCCTAATACAGATTAACTGCGCATATTTTTGTTGAGGTGAGATAACTCGAACCCTTGTTTATGTTTCGAGTGTTGAGAGGATAAAGAAAGGGGATCTGCTGGCTAACATTTCAGCACCCTCGTGGAGAAACAGGTGACCTTTTAAAATTCAGACTGTAGTAAATAGTTGAACTCTGCTTTTTCTTCATTTCTTACTGCCTCAAATCTTAGGCAATGCGTCGGGTCGTATAACTAAAACGTCTCCCTCTTCGGTGAGCTATTGCTACCACATAATGTTCGTACCCTTTCTACATTCAATCCCTCATTTCCTTAATTTGATAGTATTAAAAGTCTGTCACTAGTTGATATATTGAAATTAAATTACTTCCAGCAGTGTGCTTACATCGTTAAATTAACATTTTCTTAATATATATTTCTTTTTTATTTTTGCGTCCGCCTAAGTTAAGTCATATCAGAAGATGAATGAAATAGATGAAATGATGCTCAAATGAGCCCAGCGTCCATAGAGTTCAGAGTTAGCCGATATTCGTCTTTTAGATTAAGGGAAAAATCCGGAAGTAAAGCTTATCTGGTAATTCACCCTGATCGTGATTCGAACTCGGGACCTCTTGAAGGTGAATTTTAAACTATGTATATAATTATCTCACAGAGGGTGTTCAGGATATTTCAAGGTGTTGTCGTATACTAAAGCTGGACCAAATTCTTAGATTTCGTTGAATATTAAATTTAGGATATTTTTATAGGAAATTCTTTAAATATATTATGGTTTTGATTTAAACGAATATTGTGCTTTACAGAAACCCTTGGTCCCTGCCGATGGAAAACGTAAAGCTTCAGTGCGAGTTTACTTCTAGTGACCGCGCCAAGGGGCTGGCTTCGTAGGGAAAAACTGGTCTTACCCCTAACCACAAAGTCATAAACATCTTTGGATACACTTATTGGGTAGAGGGATGAAGAATGTTAGGCTCGTGTTTATAGCTGAGAATAGCCAGGGTTGGCGTTTAAAATAACGTTTAGAATTAAAAAGAATTTCAAGCTGATTTCACTATATGAAATAATCATTTGGTTTACTTATTGATATTTTCAAATAAATTTCAAATAATTAATGTATTCTATAATAATACATAATGTTACAACGCTTTATAACCTAACTGAAAAGAGATATATTACCTATGCTGTTAAGGTATTAGTAATTATATTACCTACAAGAACTACATCATATTATTAGCATAATGTCCAAGGAAAGCTTACTAAAATATTCCGATAACTTGCTGTAGGGCCATCATTACAATTCTAAAAGAGTTAAGTTGCATCAATGTGCATGAATTTGTGAGGGATATTTACTTGAAAATTAAAGAAGCAATTTGGATATTCTGGTAGTTAATAATAAGCAAAGACTGTACTTTAGAGCTTTGTTTATTGCAATTGTGAGCCGATTTATCCTAACACATTTTTCTATATTCTATGGCAGCTAGAGGTAGTGAATCAAATTTCAGTTGAGTTAAAAAAGCAGTAAATAGCTCAAAAGAAAAAAAAAACTCTCTAAGGAATTAAAGAAAAACTAGTAAGGAAAATCTATTACACTTTTTAAATGCTGGAAGGTTTTTACAAGGATGTCTGCTAATTTTACAAGTTTGAATAAAGTTAAGAAGTGCAATTTTTTTTTTTGGGGGGGGGGGGGTCTTCTGTTAAACACAATTTAAATAAATAATCATATACATTCCACATAATATTTAAATATGTCATAAACACTTTGAAACACGAGAAAGTTTAGAAATACTGTTAGGTATGTACTAAAAGTATGAATGTTAGCATATTCGAGGGAAACTTACAAACATGCCCTAAAAGAGGTAGACATTGTCAGGCGACCGTCATTCAATTTTTAAAAGTGAAATATAAAAGTAAGTTAAATTATCCAGAAGAGATGTAATGATATACTGGCTCAGGCAAAACCTTCCAGCAGAACAGTTCCATGCCATTAACTTCTCCAATGTTCTCAATTCTGATATTTACAGTTTAACTGTTCCTTTAAAAAACACACACGTACCAACTACAGAATAGGCAGTCTACTCCCCTAACACAGCTATATTTTACGTTACCTCCTTATCATTCTGAACTGATACTTATTGAAATTATTTGAGCAACCGCAGAAAAGGGAAGGAAGGAAGGAGGGAAGGAGGGAGGGAGGGAAGGAGGGAAGGAGGGAGGAAGGGAGGAAGGAAGGAAGGAAGGAAGGGAGGAAGGAAGCAAGGAAGGAAGGGAGGGAGGGAGGAAGGGAGGAAGGAAGGGAGGAAGGGAGGGAGGGAGGGAGGGAGGCAGGAAGGGAGGAAGGGAGGAAGGGAGGAAGGGAGGAAGGGAGGAAGGGAGGAAGGGAGGAAGGGAGGAAGGGAGGAAGGGAGGAAGGGAGGAAGGGAGGAAGGGAGGAAGGGAGGAAGGGAGGAAGGGAGGAAGGGAGGAAGGGAGGAAGGGAGGAAGGGAGGAAGGGAGGAAGGGAGGAAGGGAGGAAGGGAGGAAGGGAGGAAGGGAGGGAGGGAGGGAGGAAGGAAGGAAGGAAGGAAGGAAGGAAGGAAGGAAGGAAGGAAGGAAGGAAGGAAGGAAGGAAGGAAGGAAGGAAGGAAGGCACACTGTGTGGTTGACAGAAATGTTACTTTCAGAACGGACATAATTCAGCGTTCCGATGACAAATTTACCAGCATTCAGCACAGAATTGGCAAGGATGTTGCAGGCACGCGAAAAATAAAATTGAAGCATATATGCAGAAAGAATCTTTTTTGGATGCAGGCCAGGAAACAGTAATTAACTTGGCAGAGGACGGCGATGATTTATTTCAAGAGGGGATAATGAAGCGCATTGTCAAACAAGGGAAGCAATAAGAGATGAAACTACCTCTCTAAGTATCTAAAACACATCATGAACTGCAACAGCAGATAAGACAGCCAGCATCTTCCCCCCCCCCCCCACTACACCATTCGATACTCCACCACTGCCATCTCATCTGAATCAAACTGTACATGGATAGTATCTGGATTGTCGTCAATATAGATTAATAGAGCAGTAGCTATATACACCATCACGAGTGAAATTGTACTTAAGAGCGAACAGTTGCGTGGTCTCCATAATGTTCATTCCCTGTATCTCGTTCATCATGTCAAAATGCTCCAAACATCAACTCTCTATTATCTATATAACCCTAACGTTGACCACGAAAGCGATTAAAGATCATTTATGATGAGCTTATGGTAACAAATTGAAAAGTCGACTTTGTGTAACGCAAACTGGCAAATAACATTTATCTGTTCTTCCGATTCAACCAATAATGCAGATACTTCAAGGAGTAAACATGTTGTAATTGCAGATCCATTATTGTTTGCGATTCCTCAACTCAAAGAGAGCTCATTCCTTTAATAAATAGAAGACACTTTTTTTTAAAATTTACGTCCTTTAACTTTTTAAGTCATATCAGACGATGAATGTAATGGGTGAAATGATTCTCAAATGGGCCCAGGGTCCATGGAGCTTGGAGTTACTCAACATTCGTCTTTTAGGATAAATGAAAACCCCGGAAAAACCTTATCTAGGTAACTCACCCTGACCGAGATTCGAACTCGGGACCTTTTGAAGGTGAGACAGACACGCTACCATCTACGCTACCGATGCGGACACTTGTTTTACCGAGTTTTGCTTCATTTTATAAATATTTCTATTCTTTTTGTTGAGAGTGCAGCCCCTTTTGAGTTGCATAGAAACAAACTGAACACAACGCCTCCGCTGAAAGAATCAATGTTCAGTATATCAGAGAATCAGTAATACTTCTTTCTGGTTTCTGGATCCCGTTAAAGCTTCCCATTAGTTTTGAGCGCTCACATTGCAGTACACGCATTTAACTATATCGTTCTGGGTTTATATTATCCCTCATTGTGAAGCAGAATTTAAAATTCACTTTTATTCTCAGAGAGTTTAAGGTCAGGCAACCTAGATCAGACTTTGCACGATAAAAAGAAAAGAGAAAGTACTTTTGACGCATTACATCAATATTTACGTGCGTATTCCCCGTTCCTTTGCTCTGATCTTCATTTAGTTTTGTTGCAGCAACTGGACTGCTTTCCAGATCTTTGCCAAACTCTGATGCAATAATACCATCTTCAACTCTGGGAGAAGGAAAACCATGCTTTCCTTCGTTTATTTCCACACCCGCTGAAGATATGGTACCTTAAGGCTTGGCAGCGAAAACTTCCCTTAAAACATCCTGCCCAACAGAGCCTGTATTGATGCTCTGACCTTGCGAACCCATATTTCTGTCAGGCTGTTAGCGTTGGTGTGTTAAGTTTCCTGCTGACCAAGCTGGACTGACAATAAGTACAATATAAGGGCTGGAAGGCCTACTGTTCTGTATACTAATATCTGTCTGTTGTATGGACCCTGCCTCTGCACTGTACTGCCTCCCCTCGCATCATCCTTCCTCCCGGGGAAGTCCCACTTGGGAGCACAACGTTCAATAGACAAAGACGGGTCGCAGAGCCGAATCACCTCCGAAAGAAATACATCTGTCAGTAATATATCTTCCAATGTACAAATGCCTTAGGTGCCAGTATTTCAGGTAACATGCTTAGGAACCCTTGAGACAGATATCCAGAAGTCTTGTTAATTTACTATTTCACCGGAATCTGATTTTTTTTTTTTTTTTTTTTTTTGTAATTTACGTCCTCCAACGTTAAGTCATATCGGACGGTGGATGAATTGGGTGAAATGATGCTCAAATGAGTCCAGGGTCCATGGAGCTTAGAGTTACCCGACATTCGTCATGAAGGATAAGGGAAACCCCGGGGAAAACCTTATCCAGGTAACTCACATCTGTATCTTGATGAATGGATTCCTTAAGTGATCTTTTCTCTGTCTCTGAGGCCGCCTCTTGGAGCTTGCCGTTCATCTGCTTGCGTTCATCTCTTACAGTTTAGCAGTTACGCAGAAGTAACCTTTAATTAAATAGAAGTCAGAAAAATCCAAATAGTTATTTTATTTCACATGCAAATATGATAAACATATGTGGTTGTAATAATAGTTTACAGTCACAGAAAATTTGGAAATACCGACAATAACCCCATTTAAAATATAGTTCTTCCATTCGAAATTTTGAAAGATTTTTATGTTAGAGGCTAAGTGACCTAAGTGAAAATTAAAACTCAGCGGAACGCGACGAATTTGTTTCGGAGTTAAAAGATCCTCACCACGACTTCCTTCGGAAGAGAAGTAAAGCCAGTGGTCCCACGTCGTAGGTTTATGGCAGTCATAGAACCTCAGGCTGATAAAGTGGCCTATGAGAAACTTAAGAAGTCTTTCACACCAAAATAGAATGGTATGCTGAGAATGAAAGCAGTTTAAGGGCGTCCATAATTAGAAACTCAGTTTTTTAATTTCCTAGTGAAGATGTAAAGAAAAGCTTACCACAATTACTTGTTAACCTTGGCCAAGTTTGTATATTGCTATAATATACTCTGCTTTTACATTATTTTGATGCAAATTCTCCAAGGACTAATAACAAAAACAACAAAATCTGTACTGCCCATAGAATTCGATCACATTTTATTCCTCCACTATAATCTTGATACAAAGTCAAAGTAATATAAATATACTTGTTCTATAATGCTCCAGATGTCGAATTATGATATCTACGTATAGTGATCCTTTCTTTTACTTGGAAGTCAACATTTTAAATTGCCTTATTGTCTAAATCCTTTGTGAAGAACACGTTGCTTCAATTTTGAAATGATTATATCTGAAATTATAAAATTAACATTAATATAGATTTAAACAATTTCACATTGTTGTATCCGTTTCAACTTTGTACAACAGGAGCAGGCTCCGCAAAGATATCACACACAGTTCAAATATACATGATCTAATGGCAGTGTAATATTATAGGTTCTGTAGTTTTGATGACTATTTCCTCTGCAGTTCCCAGGAAAGGTATCGCAAACTTTTCTTGATGTCAATTTTAGAGCTCGGTATTTGACTATTTAGCTGTTGAGTTATGAATCTTGGCTTTGAGTATCAAAGCCAGTAGTGATGGTGCGAATACTTATAGCTATTCTGTATTTGTACTGCCTATTTATCTGGTATTTGTAGTTGTTTTCAGTGGATGTTGCACCAATTGAACTGCATTCATCATCGTTTATTCTTGCACCACAAGTAAAGAGTCTACATGGGATGTCATCTAACTTCCGTCATTATGGGCCTCGCTGTGTGCTGCAATGTCTCCATCTTCTTCGTCACCTCAACGATTTTCTAACCTAAAACGAAGAAAATATTTTTAAATATATTTTCATTTCTCTCTATGTGTAACATTATACAGCAGCATTAGATCTAACGATATTTGACTGTTCTCCATGAAGTACGAGTGTTGACTGAAAAGTTTAATAAGAATGTAAGTGTGAAATATTTATTTGTTACCTATTTTGTATCTCAATATAATTAACTTGATCACTATACATTTATACCGCAATTTTGCAATTTATACACAGTATTGAAATTAAAACTTTGCAAAAACTCTTTGACGCAACCACCACTTTAGTCTTTAACACCAAGACGAACCTTAAAGTTAGGCATTAGGCTAAATTCACAGGGTGTTAAATCTAGATAGTATGGTGGATGAGCAGTCAATTATAAGCCTATTATTTATGCATTTTAACTATCATAATAATTACTACGTGTAGGCTGGAGCATTTTCCTGGTATCACTCTTCCTGTGTCATTGTTGCACCTTTTCCATCACTCCATGTAGCAAATGAACCAGTAATGAAACATAAAGGTACGCAGTTATGGTTCTTTTGGTGAACTTAAAATATATATGCTACTTTAAAGTTCCAATGCCTTAAGATGCTTATTCCAAGGCGACTTTAATATTCTAAACATAGATCTAATACATAGCCTCAAGAACAAGAGAGAATTACTCATTATTATAATTCAGTTAACACATTTTCAGGAAGTTGTAATACGCTAATTACACACACATATATAATCTTACAGTAATCCAACCAGGTTAGTGCTGTAGATTGTAGTAGTCAAAATTTTGTGACGGTGGCATGTGTAACCATAATTTAAAAGGTTCCGAGACCAGTTCCTGATATGGATTTGTTTTCTTTCAGAAGGCGAATGTCGCTAAGTTTACTAGACCTTTAATCAGTGGGTAAAAAGGGAAGAAGAAAATAACTATAACAGTTGATCATGTATTTCTACTCAATTGCAAAACTCCATTTTCCAACGGGTTCATCTTTACGTCATTGCATCTATCTCTTTTCTTTCTCTTTTCATAGAAATTGCATGTAACTTTAATAACATATTGTGAATCTTTGAATCAAGCTGTTCTTGTGACGTCACCTCTGGTAGCGAGATAGGAGGTGTGTGACGATCACTCATTCTCTGTGTGTAGCCAGCCTTCGGCTGTGCTAGGCGTATCGCTCCAGGCTTTCTAGAGTTCAGGTCCATTGGGCCACGCTTTTGTAATTCTGTTTTATATGTAAATATCTTTTGTCTTAGTTATGGTTTAGTGTATTAGTGTAATCAATCCTTCATAGGGAAATACCTAAGAATCCCAAACTTTCCTCCCAGGCATGTGTTCTAAATTATCCCATCTGAGCTAGGTACCGAAGTCGGTTCCCGGCTATTCCTGTTGTTAGTGATCCTGGATCAGAATCCATCTGCTTCGTGTTTATTTGGCCCTAACACATAGATATTAAAGAAGAGGGAAAAGTCCCTTCTTAAAGCGAACAAAAAGTGTTCAGTGTCGTGTCTGACATAATTTAAACTAAAAATGATATCGACCTAATCTTGAACAACCTAATCATATCTACTTTTAATTAAAGCATTAATAAAGGTATTCTTTCAAAGAAATTATTCATTATAATCGTGGGGCGCTTCTGCCAAGTATCAGAATAGTCATAGAGGATGTGTATTTATTTTAATCTGAGCTAATAATAATAATAATAATAATAATAATAATAATAATAATAATAATAATAATAATAATAATAATAATAATAATAATAATAATAATAATAATAATAATAATAATAATAATAATAATAATAATAATAACAATAACAATAACAATAACAACAATAACAATAACAATAACAATAACAATAACAATAACAATAACAATAACAATAACAATAACAATAACAATAATAATAATAATAATAATAATAATAATAATAATAATAATAATAATAATAATAATAATAATAATAATAATAATAATAATAATAATAATAATAATAATAATAATAATAATAATAATAATAATAATAATAATAATAATAATAATAATAATAATAATAATAATAATAATAATAATAATAATAATAATAATAATAATAATAATAATAATAATAATAATAATAATAATAATAATAATAATAATAATAATAATAATAATAATAATAATAATAATAATAATAATAATAATAATAATAATAATAATAATGAATATAAAATAAATACATTTACCTCAAAGTCTTTCCTGTCCTGCAGTTGCTGAGGAGTATCCTGAAATGGCTTCGAAACCTTAATGGGTTTTCTGCATCATCCCGCAGCCGATGAGAACTGCCATGCGGTTTCCCTTATTTCTTAGTGGTTTTTCCGTATCATCTGTTGATGAGAAGTGTCACAGGATGACCTCAAGGCTCACTGGAGTTTTCTCTATTGTCTTGTTCTTCATAAGTGCCCTGACCAGAAATACAGGGATCACTGACTTTGTCACAGATACCCTCCATTTCAAAGTGAGCCTTAGTCATTCTTAATTCTGAATTACGTTGTTCATCAGAAAGGTATTCCCAGTAACTTAACGAGTGGCATGACTCAAACTGATCTTCATCCTCATCAGGTTGTTCCATTTTACTTGCAGAACTAAGTTGATTCAAGGTATTATCCTTTATCCCTTCATGTTCAGCAGAAATGCATTCCCAGTAACTTATCGAGTGACATGATTCAAAATGCTCTTCATCCTCATCAGGTAGATCCATTTCATTTACAGATGATGTTTGACGTGTGTAAGGGTGATGAATCACGGTGGTCATCAGTGCCCTTTAAAAAACAAGTCATGGCAAAAGCCAGATATAAACATTTCTAAAAACTATACAAGTATAAATAAACCTATTAAAACCACACACACACACACACACACACACACACACACACACACACACACACACACACACACACACACACACGCACACACACGCGCATATGTATATATAATATTGAAACAACGAAATATAAATCAAAATCGACTAAAAATATAGTTCACTAAATCCTAAAGTCTAATCTAGAAAAGAATTTAAACACCTTCTGCACTGCTGTGTTATCGTCCGCTAGCATTTCTGCAAAGCTGGCCGGCAGCTGCAGAGACGTCCTAAGGTGTGCTAGGGAAAAACACTCTAGCAGCACGTGTCGTACAGATAACGCTTCATTGCAAAACGGACGCAGTGGAGCAGGCTCCTTTTAAAAAGGAAACTATGAGTAAAAAAGCAGTGCCCAATACGCAACCGAGCCAAACCCACCTCGCGTCGAGATGACCGACAGGAGGTAACCCAGAGAATCGGAAGTTCTTTCACAGATCTAAGTTTATTATTGCGGAGAGCGGACCACTCTTCCTGCCAGAAGGTTTGCACAGCTCTGCGCAATACGGCCCTAAAATCTTCCGATGTCACAGATGCTACTCGAAACCTGGGCTTCATGGTAGCCGTCTTGGCTGCCGAATCCGCCATTTCATTCCCCAGCAAGCCTACGTGACCGGGGATCAATGCACACAACACGCTAGCGCCAGAAGCGGGCAAGACGTGGAGGGCATCCTGGATACGCTGCATAATAGGGTGGTAGTTGTACAGCTACCGTAGGCTTTGAAGTGCACTGAGGGCATCACTCAGGATTAAGCAGTCTCCCAACTTTCGTCGACGTACGTGTAAAATGGCCCGGTATATTGCATAAAGCTCTGCAGTAAAAATGGAAGTGCTAGTGGGGAATCCGAATGTATACGGTTCGGTTCCACACACGTAAGCACAACCAACACCATTTGAGTTCTTGGAGCCATCAGTATAAATTACAAAATGGTCCTCATATCGCGATAAAAATTCTAAAAAAAACATATGTGGATACTAGACATAGACATGGTAGATTTATCATATTCAGTCATGCCCAGATCAACATGGGACGCTCTGCACAACCAAGGAGGGTATGTCCTCTCCCCCCTAGGATACATCTTGGGCATTTGAGTATCAAGATGTCTAAGGAGCTCCCGGAAACGAAAACCAGGTGGCTTTGGTTTAATAGAAGTGTTCCTATAACGCGCGTCCATTAAGGTGTTAAAGAACGGCGTAAACGATGGATGTGTTGGCATGCAATTAAGTCCATAGCCATAATTTGCTAATAACATGTTGCGCCTGTACTGCAGAGGAGGTTCTGCAGACGCAGCATACAGGCTTATAACTCGGCTCGTTGGAAATGCACCAACTGCTATACGTATGCCACAATTATGGGCTCTGTCTAATCTCTTCAGCGCAGATGGTCGTGCTCAGCCATAAACGATACTACCATAATTTAATTTGGAACGGATGAGTGCGCGATAAACTCGCAATAACACTTTACGATCCGCTCCCCACGATTTTCCACTTAGTACCCGCCAGATATTTAAAGATCGGTCACATTAAGCTTTCAGTTGTGCTATATCCGACGAACATCTAAGTTTTCTATCAAATATCAATCCAAGGAACCTCGTCTCATCTGCAAAAGGTAGTAGATCAGCGCCTAGCCCCGGCCTTGGAGGTAGTCGACTCTGCTGACTCCAGAAGTTGACACAGATGGTTTTCTCAGCGGAGAATCGGAAGCCGTTTTTTAAACTCCAACTCTTAAGGTTGTGCAAGATGGTCTGAAGACGGCGCTCTAAAAACGGAGTGTGCTGAGATGTACAGTAGACGGCAAAGTCGTCTACAAATATGCATGACGAAGCCCTGGTGATACATATTTCTAGATAGAATTAATCGCAATAGCAAACAACGTAACACTTAGTACCGATCCCTGTGGTACACCGTTCTCTTGAACAAAAATATTCGAAAAAACCGAGCCAACCCTTACTCGGAATACGCGGTCTTTCAAGAATTCCTGAACGAAGAGTGGTAGGCGTCCATGTATATTCCAGGTGTACAGAGTACGTAGCAATCCTGCCCGCCAACACGTATCATAAGCCTTTTCAAGGTCAAAAATTATTCCGACTGTTTGATAGTTTTTAAGAAATCCATTCATAATCTGTGTCGACATGGACACAAGATGATCCACTGTTGAACGGCGTCGTCGAAAACCGCACTAGATGTTATTCAGTAGGTTGTGCGTTTCCAACCACCATACCAACCGCCCATTTATTATGCGTTCCATCACCTTGCATACGCAACTGGTGGGGGAAATAGAACGGTAGCTGGAAGGAGGTGACGGTCCTTGCCAGCTTTCAAGGTAGGTATAACGGTGGCTTCTAGCCACTTGTCAGGAAACGTGGCATCAACCCAAACACGGTTATAGACTTCGAGCAGGAATGCCTTACCTTCAGGTGAGAGATGTTGTAACGTGGATTCCGTGCGGTCCTGGTGCTGGCAGTGACGATGATGAAAGAGCGTGTTCTAATTCTGCCAAGGTGAAGAGGCGGTTATAATCTTCAAGGTTTCTGGAACTAAACACGAAACCTTGAGATTCTACCTGAGTCTTAATTGAGATATACTCAGTAGCATATTTACTTGAGCTAGACACCTGAGCGAAAGCACAGCCGAAGGTGTTAGTCACAACAAACGGATCAACAACAACTCCTGCAGTTGTTTTCAGACCAGCGGTTGGCAAGTGGGTTGATTTTCCGGCCATGCGCCTTAACCTATCCCATACAACAGAGGAAGGTGTACCTCTGTTGAAAGAGGATACAAAGTTTTTCCAGAGGTATTTTTGCTATCCTTAATTATTTTCCTAGACTTTGCACGCGCTCTTTTGTACTCAGTTAGATTACTTAGGGTAGGGTGTCATTGGAATACCCTCAGAGCACGTCTACGAGCACGAATAGCATTCCGGCAGTCGTTGGTCCACCATGGGGGACGGGAAATCGACTAGGCTGAGTAGCCGAACGTGGAATAGATTGTTCTGCAGCGGAAAGAATTTTCCCTGTGAGATGATCAACTAAATCATTCACAGAATCATGCTCGTTGTAACCAAAGACAGCCGACTGAGTGTAAAGTTTCCAGTTGGCAAGATCAAAGTGCCATCTAGGGATACGCGAGGGAGACACATCTTGTGCTAAGAGACTAAGAAGAAATGGGAAGTGGTCGCTGTAATTTAAATCAGAGATGACATTCCACTGTAATGAAACTGCTAACTGGGATGAACACACTGCCAAATCGATGTGCGAATAGGTGTTAAAGGCGTCTGAAAGGAACGTTGGCTCTCCGATGTTCAGGAGAACCAAGTTATTGCTCTCCAAGAATTCTGCAATTAGGTTGCGTCTCGAACATGCCCGATTTGAGCCCCGAAGTGGGTGATGGGCATTAAAGTCTCCCACTATTAGAAATGGTGTTGAAAGTTGGGAAACCATACCTTCAAGGTCAGTTAACGAGAGGTCATCTAATGGCGGTACATATACATTGCAAATGCAAAATTCGATTGATGGCAGCTTAATCCTTACAGCTACAGATTGTATGTCAGATTGTAGCTGTAACGGATCTACATATTAGTCATCCCTGAGGAGCATCATAGTGCCCCCGCGAGCAGGAATGCCCTCTTCTGTTTCAATATCACACCTCAGTGATGTGTAGCGTCTGATTTTAAAGTTGTCTTGTGGTCGTAGCTTAGTCTCTTGTAAGCATACCAACAAGGGGTTATGCTCACTGAGCAAAAGTTCCAGTTCTGGTCGATGTGTTCTTAAACCTCGTATGTTCCATTGTAGGATAGCCATTGGATCTATGGAGATAAGATGTAAACGTTGGTCTAGATTAAGACGACTTCAACGGTGGCCGAATCGTTTACCCTTTTTCTTCGGTGTAGGGCTAACACCTTTTCCGTCCGGTTTATCCTGGCGCTTTTTCGTTGCCGTTCTTGCAGTGTGGTCCGCATCCTCTTGGTCCATCTCTTCGGCGGAGGAGGCCCCTTTCCCTAAAGAGAACTTAGGTTCGAGGGCTTCAAATCTATTGGACACAGAGATCAACGAAGATGACAGTCGTCGATCCGAATCGTCACCAGTAAGCTCCTCAGAAGAAGAGCTTCGGGATATCCCAGAGCCTTCCTTCTTTCTGGGGATACGGGTCGAATCCTCAAGGAAATCTGTCCTCTGGTAGCTGGTCTTAAATACTTTTGGCGGTGGATCGTATACTACAGGCTTGTCATACTTAGATGTCGAAGTCGACGGTTTGGCTGGGGACGGGGCTGAGGTTTTAGTTTCCTTCGTCCGTTTAGGCGATGTATTTGCTGACGCTGGTGATGGTTTTATAGACTTCCGTATTTGTGTCGGGACAAGAATTCTATCTGAGATGGTAGCCTCACCTGCAGTGCAGGTTTGCGTTGCAATTTCTTTTCTCGGAACTGGCTTAGCTAAGACAGAGCTATAAGTACCGGGCCTGGGGACGGAGGGCAGGCGAGTACGCAGGAGTTTCCGGGCGTCCGATAAGGATACCTTCTCCCTTACCCGAATTTCCTGAATTTCCTTTTCTTCCACAAATCGTGGGCAGTTCCTGGAACTAGATGGATACCACCCGGCACAGTATATACATTTAATGGGCGAGCAGCACTCACCATCGTGTAATGCCAAACCACAGTTGACGCATGCTGGAGATCCGTTACACAGTTGACTAGTGTGACCAAAACGCTGACACTTGTAGCACCGCAGAGGGTTTGGGTTCGTGAAATAACAAGACGAGGTTACAAAACACAAAAACTACACCTTATTTTCCTCGCAATACACGGTTCACCATTACAAAATTGCTAGAACCTCAAAACTGTTTTATTTTTCCAACTCTACACTCAACTGTCTCGCTTCCGGTAACGATCGGTCCCGAAGTTTCCCGAATCTCCACCGGCCATCATTTTTCATCGGCTTCGCGAGTCTACCGCCAGGGTGACACTGCTCCCTCCTCAAGGCTGGTCGTCCCGAACAGCGCCTTCGTAGCGGGCCAGGCGATCCAGGTGTACCACCAACATCTTTCCTCGGGGAACCTTCTGGATACGGTAGACCACGTCGCTAAACCTCTTCACCACACGGTACGGTCCTTTCCATGGTTGCTGAAGCTTTGGGCAGCGTCCCTTTGTCTGGGTCGGGCGGTACAACCAGACCAGGTCACCTTGCTGGAACCCTTGGCTGTTGGCTTGCCTGTCATACCTGGTCTTCATGCGGTCGCTCGCCTTCTGGATGTTCTGGCGAGCCATCTCGTGCATGTCGTGGAGGTGGTCCACCAGGTTCTCCACATCCCTCAAGATTGGCCCCAAGTCTGCGTCCGCCAGCTGCTCCCTCCTCAGGCCTGCGCTATCCCAGCCATCCGCAGGCACTGCCGTTACTACTCGAACTGCTGCGGCACGCTTCTTCCCCTCCACTCTTGTGCATTAGCCCCACTCCTCTGGACAGGGTCTTCGGGACATAGCGTCCGCGTTACCGTGACTCTTCCCTCTGCGATGTTCCGAGGTGACGTCGTACTCCTGCTGCCTCTGGACCCCACCTGCTGTCTGGCCTTCCGGTCGTGCCGTCACTATCACTTCGCTCCTCGCGGGGACAGTCACGTCTTCGCTCAAGACGACCCTGCCAATTCCAAGGCGCTCTTCTGGTTGACGGAGTATAACCTCTTCTCCGTTGAGCCTCAGGACCTTCCTGCCGACGTCGACCGTCGCCTCGTGGCTCCTGAGGGCATCCAGTCCCAGAATCGCCTCCTCAGCCACCTTCGCGACGAACACCCACAGACGCACGGCACTACGTCCCAAATACCGCTCCAGTAGGGCCTCCTTCTCCACAGGCATGGTGTCGCCCGATGCCAACACAAGCTGGTATGGTCGGCTCGGCTTCCTCGTCGGCAAACCATTCGCCACGTCAGGTCTGATGATGGTCACGGCTGCCCCAGTGTGCACTAGCACGTGGCACGGCTTTCCTCCTACCCAGCCGTCCGCGATGAGGCTGTCATCCATACGCTGGCTGACGGCGCGCAGCGTCACTTGAGGGGATGGTGGTGATGGCGCCGACGTGTCCCTCTCCACGCCGGGCCTTACTCGTTCTTCCCGCTGCCCTTCCTGGTGTGGGCAGTCTCTCTGCAGGTGTCCGGGCTGTCCACACCCCCAACACAGGCCACTAGATGTTCGCCGGCATCCCTCAGCTGGTCTTCTGTCTCCAGCGTAGCGGACACTCCTCGTTCTCGACGTCGGGATAGATGCTACCTTGGCCGCCTCCATCCTTAATGCCACTGTCAGCGCCTCGTGGATGGTTTTATAATCGCCGAGCATTAGGCGCTGACGAATCTCCGTGTCCCGTACCCCGTCGACAAAGTTGTAGGCGGCTTCCCGGGATACGAACTCCAGTGGCAGGTCAACCAAGGCCTTGCTAGCTAGCTGCTCAATCGCTATGGCTAACTCCTGCAGCGTCTCCCCCGGCTGCTGTGACCTTGCCTTTAATTGGCTGCAGTACGCTGCGGCTAAGCGGTGGTTCCCGAAACGATTCTCCAGGGCCTCCCAGATGTCCTTGGGCACCGCCGTTGTCTGCACCGTGTTTAGGACTTCCGCGGCCCGTCCCTGGAGGCTGGCTATTAGCTGTGTGACCTCCTCCTCCAGTGACCATCTGTTGTGCTTGGCCACTGTGTCGAACTGCCGGCGGAAGACCTCAAATGTTGACGCGCCGTCATATTTCGGCGGTTTGACGCGCGCAGATGTTGTGTCGCGTCCCGGCGCGTCGGCCTTCAAATCCTTCAGTTTCCTGCCGACGACGTCCTCTACTATGGCGTTCAGGGACTTGACGCTGCTGTCGGCCTTTCCCTCCAGGTCGTCAACGCGGCTCGCCAGGTCCTCGACGTGCTCGTCCACTTGGCCCATCCACTTGACCAGCTCCGTCACGTTATCCCTCACGCCGGCCAACTGTTCTTCAAACTTCACGGCAAGGTCCTCGTTTGCAGCTTTCATCTCCGTGGCCAGGCTGTCGTTCGCTGCTCTCATTTCTGTGGTCAGTTCGGCCATCTTTGCGGTCATTGTCGTGGCCAAGTTGATATTTGCCACTTCCGTCTTCGCTGTTATTTCCGCGGCCAGGTTGTTATTTGCCGCTTCCGTCTTCGCTGTTATTTCCGCGGCCAGGTTGTTATTTGCTGCTTCCGTCTTCGCTGTTATTTCGGCCTTCAGTTCTTGCATCTTTTCGGCGATGTTGTCGTTGGCCGTCTTCATTTCTTCCATTTTCTCTAAAATCTTTGCCAATGCAGCTTCCATTGTCGTATATCCCACTGCTGACACCAGTTGTGACTTTGTGGGTTCGTGAAATAACAAGACGAGGTTACAAAGCACAAAAACTACACTTTATTTTCCTCGCAATACACCGTTCACCGTTACAAAATTGCTAGCAACCTCAAAACTGTTTTATTTTTCCAACTCTACACTCAACTGTCTCGCTTCCGGTAACGATCGGTCCCGAAGTTTCCCGAATCTCCACCGGCCATCATTTTTCATCGTCTTCGTGAGTCTACCGCCAGGGTGACAATAGGGCCTAACCTCAATACACTCATATACTGCGTTAATCTTTTGAGGAAGATCTACACGATCAAACGTAAGGAACAGGGTACGAGTAGGCAACAATTCCACACGTTCTCTGCGCTGTACTCGGTACACACAAGTAACTCCCTGGTCTTTCAGGTTCTCCTGGATCTCCTCGTTGGACATACTGTCCAACGCATGTGTGGTTGCCACCCCGCGCGAGGAGTTCAGGGTCTTATGTATTGTAATGGTTATAGGATAACTGCCTAGCATGCTTGCCTTCAATAATGATGCTGGCTGGGAGACAGATTGCGCCTCAATCAGGAGCGTGCCGTTTCGCGATCGTATACAAGATTTGACCGGACCAGCAATTTTGTCTAATCCCCTCTGGATGGTAAAAGGGTTAACTGTCGTAAACTTCTGGCCTTCTTCAGTTCGACTGACTACCAAGTAGCGAGGACCACAAGACTTGACTACTTCTTTTCCATTGCTACCACAATTTTTTGAATTGTTTTTAATGTAGGGTTTACCATAATAGTTGGAGTATGTTTCATCCCCCAGTGCTCCCCACCCACCACGGAGCACAACAAGGGGTTATCCCACTGGGATTATAGTGAGCTCGCCGTCCCACTCACCCTGGAGTTTGGTACAATACCTAGTCCTAGCCGATTGATTAGGGGTGGGTTAGTCCCTAACCTCCCGTTTAGGCGAAACAGAAGACAAATTAGTGTATTAGAAATGCGCATCCTCCCCGAATTCAGAAGAACACTGGTACGAGCTCAGATACGCATCCCTCAACCACCAGGGCAAACCTTTCCACCGACACGGTTCTCCACGCATGGCCTACACGTGGGTGGGTCTGTTGACTGTCTCCCTCAACCACGAAGAGGAGACCACACGAGGGAGACTGTTGGCTCGGGACCCCGGGTGCGCCAAACCCGTACCTACCGATGTAGGCCCCTGGGGGGTTATAGTATACAGGCAATGTGAACAACATTATGGAAAACAAAGCAGGGATAATTATATGTGATACAAAATGAAACACTTTTTAAATCAGCTTTCACTTGGCTTATGCCAGTACGTCTCAAACTTTTTGCAATGGAAACCATTCATTGTTATTTATTAAATACACATACGGAAATTAATTGTTCTTTCACACTGGCCGTGTGTAGGCTAAATTGTGGAAACGTAGAGTCAGACTGAAAAATTCAATGCCATAGCCGGGATTTGAACCACGGATCTTCTGGTTTCCGTCCAGCCGCACTACCATTGTGCTACTATGGCCAACGTGCCGATATGACGTTAAATTCTCCAACTGACTGGTATTTTCCCGGTAAACCACTTAGGAGTTCTCATAAACACATGAAACAACTACCTTAATGGCGACCTATTATATTGTAAGTACTTTAAGGCCCGGACTTTATAGTTAACCACTATTAGGTCAAATAATGGAAATTAATTCCATTCAAGTGTCATGACGGCAAGTTGGCCATGGTAGCTCAATGGGTTAGAGCGACTGAACGGAAACCAGGAGATCCGTGGTTCAAATCCCGGCCATAGCATTGAATTTTTAATGCTAACTCTATCTATAACCACAAATGTTCAAAACTACCTTCAAAGCACTTTCAAAGTGGTGGTAAAGGTACCCTAAATACCTGCGAAGGTACGTATGCTACCGCTAACATGTCCTGAAAACACCTGTCTTCAGCGCAACATTTTATAAAACCCTTCTTTTTACAAATTGTCCTTGTAGTACTCCGGCCTTTGTAATGGTATATGCTGCGACAGACAACGTTCACACTGTGTAATTGCCTTTTTATGCTACATGTGACTTTTGTACACTTTTTGTTGAAGCAGTTATTTTAGCTAGAATTCCACTGAAAATTATTAAAAGATTATAGTAAAAAGGGAACGAGGTTAGAAAGATCAACTGAAAGTGAAATATTGTTTGTAGAGATAGAAGCAAAGGAAAACGAATATTATTAATGGGTTTCAATAATGATATTATTATCGTACATTTTAAAGAAGCATTGTTTAAATGTTATAATTGTCTAGAAGTGATTTAAGGAAAATATTTAAAAATATTACCAAACATGGTAACAAACGCTTTTCAGTGAAAATATGACATGGACAATAAAATTGTGTTGAATTGCCATAGCAACGACAGGGCCAATAACTTGGGACTAGCCGGATTTGCCGTTCTTCTTTGCACAGACTTCATTAAGGTCGGACGCAAATGTTTTTCGGTCCGTAATCTTGCAAACAGATGCTGTGGAGAATAAAGTATTTCTTTTACAATATCGACGTTTACAAAAGTGTATTTTAATTTGGTGCTACGACGAGTTATGCAAATTTATTAAACTTAATTAAAATATAAATTTCTAAAACAGAGTCGTAACGATTATTTCATTTTTTTTAACAAAATACTCATGGCTTCCTCTCCAGGATCCACGCTCAAGTTAAGATCATGCATATACGAGAGCAACTGAGGTAACTGTGATTTCCAGAGATTCGTAACCTACGCCAAGGACCGGAATTTGCAGCATCAACACACGCGGAGATCATTGCAGCATCTGCATCCCACTTGCAATCCTGTCGCAAAAGGTTTCCCAACCTGGGGCTTCGAGATAGTCAACGTGCCGCATATCATCACTATCCCATTTGCAATTCCTATCGCATGTCAACTGCTGCGTATGATAGGTTGTTTCTTCAGGGGCGTGTTTAAAGGTGTGTGTGAATGTACATTAAGGAATAAATTTGAAAACTCGTCTAAAATACTACTGCAGCTCTCTGTGTCTGGGTATGAGGTTTTTGATATCGCCGTACACAGTGATTGCTTTCTGTCCCATACAACACCTAGGTACCGAGTTATCTGTCCCTCCTCTATAATCTGTTCTGCAAATCATCTATCTTTTATATATAATATATATATATATTAATATAATATATTTAATATATACAACCCAATTAATCAACTAATTCTTTATTTTAGATTAAAGATTAAGATATTTTAATTGATTAATCGAGTCGATTTAAATTAATCGATTACAATAAATATTAATCAAAACTCTTTTAGCCAAATTTGGCCCCTTTTGTTTTGATGTATTGCTTCCAACCTAAACAGCCTTTCCAACACATCAGGCTTTTATTAGACACGTAATGTTCTTTGAACTTTGAGATAATATAACTCCTGATAGCTAAAGGAAATCACACTGAACCCAGAGAGAGTCTAAATAACACGTTTGTTGTGAAATATTTGAGGCGATCCTTGCGCGTTAGGAACCTGGTTGAGTCCTCCCAGCACTCAACACCTCATAAAATAGGGAAGATGACGGGTGAGGGTTACGGATGGGGGAGGTTTCCTGGACAGGTCGGCGTTTTCCTCGGCGTTCGCTCTGCATGGACTCTCTTCTATGTTCCAGGGTGTGGGATACGTCCTGACTGGATGTGGTGTGATCAGCAAAGAAAACACCTCGACTGTTCCATGATTAATTTATTCGCTACAGTAATCAGATACCTCACTCGCCACCTGTAAAGTTGCTGTTTGTAGACTCGTGTGTTGTTATTGGCGGTAACGAAAGAGTTCTTTGCACGTGTTAAGTATTCAGTGTATTCCTACCGCACTGGTATATACGACGTGGTTCCACTACGCCCCGACCTAGAGAGAGTGTCTCTGCTATCAAAATCACGGATCCACTATCTCCTGGATTCCCCCCTCTATCGTTACATTTTGAATTTTTGTGTGAATCACGCGTGTAAGTTCTAAACTGTAATTGCTTGTTTTCAATTTCGAGTTTAAACCATCATATGAATTTTGTATGTGTGCATGACCGAACGTTGGTAGGAAGTTTCCCACAGGGTCCACTTATTTAATTCCGAGGCAGGTACGCTGCAAAATTTTAGGAATTCGGATAATCTAAGACTCTATTGTATCGATCACGTACGTATTGGCATGGAAGAGAGACAGAGCGGCAGACCGTCCTTCCATATTGTTCGGAGGCATTGTTTTCCTTGGGGTGGACCTGTTATAAAAGAAAGCCGACCGACCATGTGTTCTCAACCTTGAGGGACCTCATATTCCTGTTTCTCTGTACTAGCTATGTATTTCCTTTCGACGCAAAATAATCAGTATAGAATATCTATGCTAACCTAATATTATTTTGATAGAACATATATTAAGCGACTTTATGTTTATGACCAAGGGCAACTGTTACATATTCCAAGAGGTACATAGCTACATACAAATGCTGACAGAGAGGTTGTTTCTTTCCTTACAGCTTGTGTGTGACAACATATGGTATACAACTGATAATTTATCGCTTGCTAGCACAAACTGAACTGTACAATCTTGAACCAAACACTTGATTACGCAGCTGTGGAAACAATAGCTAATCTCTCTTCTCAGGGCTGCTGGTGGTGTAACTGCTGTAAATTGCAGTAAGCCAGTAACGTTTCTGAGTTCGTGATAGTGAGTGAAAGTTTTGTGTTAAAGAGTGAAAATAAGGAAAAAGTTATAAAAAACAACTGCACGTCAGTCTCACAAATCTTAGTAGATAATGATATAATTTTACTAAATAATTACTTACAAAATAGTGTAGATCTAATTCAATACAGATATAAAGCATGTGCACTTGATGCAAACACAAATTTTGAATCTAAATATTTAAAAGTTTCATAAATAATAAAATATACAGAGTATTAAAGTACTTTATATAATCCTTGCACCTAATTTTTGAACAGATAATATCTCGATTAATCGATATATTAATTAACGCGGTTATTCGATTAAAGTTTTTCATCGATCCTCTGTATGTAGCTGAGAGATAACGTAAGATACAATGCGTATTAAGTAATATTTTTAGTGTCCATTTGTATTTAAATAAAGAATATGATGCTCCCTCCGCAATGCACTGTTCAGAGATTGTTGATACAAACACTTATCTTCCATTTATAATATAACTTAAGCACGTGTATCACTCTAGGCTGATATATAATCAGGCATTGTGTCATGAATCATACATCACTATCTCAACTCATTGCGCTTCTTCTCATTCTCTCAGCTCCCTCTTCTCAAAATATATCACCATGGATCAACCATAATCCTCCTCCTGGACATATGGTTCTTCACTTCGGATCACCACGCCATCGTCTCCATTCTTAGAGCCATGTCGGACATCCTGCCCAATGTAAACTAAGCCAACCTATTTCCTAATACACATGTGCTCTCAAAAATATCCAAAATATCAGCATCAATATCCTAAATCTCTTTTCGAAACCGCCCCAAATTACTTTAAAAGAGCTCAAAGTGCCTTATTGCTGTATCAAATGCTGGCAAAGTGCCTGAAATACCAGTTCCAGTCTTCAAAGTGCCCAATAAACAATGCGCCGTTAACAGGTAATGCACACATACACATATACACACATACACACCAGGTGAGCCACCTGCCCCTATTTATTGTTGAATTTATGCAACGTGCTAAGCGACATAGTATATGACCTAGGCCTTTCTTGAGTGCGTTCTAAGGGATGATTTCTGGAACAGTTTATAGAGGAGGGCTACATAGCTCAGTGCATAACTGTTGTATGGGACAGAAAGCAGTCACTATGTAAGTCGATTCCAGAAACATTATACCCATATAGAGCTTCTGTTGTAATTTTAGACGAGTTTGTAAACTTCTATTCACTAACGTACTCCATTCTCACACTACTTTAAATACTCCCTTGAAGGCAAAACCTATCACATGCATCAGTTGACAATAAAATTGGAGCACAAAATGGCAGATATACACAGTGGGGCCAATTGGGTTTAAATCTTAAGTCAACACGTGTTTTTATTGTACAGCCATGTGAAAATGTGCTAAGAGTTAGGTAGATTGTTAGCGCTTCTGTCACAAATTACGGCAGTTTTGAGCTCATACAGTAACTGTAACTGTAACGGCGGATGCAGTTTTTTTTTATTTGCGTTAAAACTACCAAAACGAGCTCAAAACACTGTATGAAGCTGTAAAAAGAGCGTGAAAAGCCGAGCTGAGTTCTGAGGTCTGCCGTTACTTGTACAGAAACCCCTACTCATAAAGGTAGCCTTGGCTAAATGTTATTATGCAGGTTACTTCACCACTCTGCCACTGCAAGTTAGGTTCAGATCCTTGTTATTCAGCTCAGAAGTTTTATTACCCTTTATTTTACTTCTTGTGGCCTGTAATTTGATATTATGATACAAATAATATTTTTATAGCATTATACATGCTCATGAATACAATAATAGCCATGTTTTCCGCTCTGGCAGAAAGATATAAATTTATAGTTCCTAGAAGATATTTTATTATGGTCGGTATTGTGCTTGATCCATACAACCAAATTTCAAACACTTCACAATGCAAAGTGGTTTAGCTGTTTGCGCTTGTGTCAATGCTTGGCGTGAATGAATACACCATCTAGGTATTCAGTATTTGAAACCTTTCAAATACTGTCGGGGATTGTCATTTTGAACATTTACTGCGTCGATGAAATCCACACTCTTTGACAATTTATTTTTCTATTTAACCGAGAATTTAACACTTTCACAACTCCTTTGTAAGTAGAGAAAGTGAAAGAAAATATTTAAGCATGAAACAAAAACTTAGATTTAATGTCATTGACATACTCCTAAAAATGAAACCTAACTACGTAACTTGGTTTACAACGCCGGATACGGTGCAGATTATAAATGGTCACAAAGCTAAGTATGACCCCTAATTATTGGAACATCATTCTTGTGTCTTTGGCTCACATGATAATCAGTAGTAACAATAAATAAATTAGTAACTAAAATACAGACAGTAAAGTCTAAAAAAAAAAAAAACTAAAATAAAATAAAATAAAAATCTGTATAATACCCTGGCACCTAATTTCTTAAACCAGGGCTAATATGCCAGATTTTTAACATTTATTCATACTACATTCATACATAGAACACAATTCATAGATACATTTTTACACGTAAAAATTACAATTAACAAAAGATGCAATTATTATGCATTATAAAACATTAAAACATTAAAAACTATATTTAAAATTACTTAAACATTTAAAAAATTAATATATAATATATTCAATATATATGTGTATATAATAAACAAAGTTTTAATCAAAAGTAATCTAAATAAAACATACAATAGTATTTCATTCATATCAACACCACACACACAAAACTAATATTACAAACTATTAACAACAAATATATATAATTAAATTATTATTATTATTATTATTATTATTATTATTATTATTATTATTATTATTATTATTATTATTATTATTATTATTATTATTATTATTATTATTATTATTATTATTATTATTATTATTATTATTATTATTATTATTATTATTATTATTATTATTATTATTATTATTATTATTATTATTATTATTATTATTATTATTATTATTATTATTATTATTATTATTATTATTATTATTATTATTATTATTATTATTATTATTATTATTATTATTATTGTTAATATTATTATTATTATTATTATTATTATTATTATTATTATTATTATTATTATTATTATTATTATTATTATTATTATTATTATTATTATTATTATTATTATTATTATTATTATTATTATTATTATTATTATTATTATTATTATTATTATTATTATTATTAATTATTATTATTATTATTATTATTATTATTATTATTATTATTATTATTATTATTATTATTATTATTATTATTATTATTATTATTATTATTATTATTATTATTATTATTATTATTATTATTATTATTATTATTATTATTATTATTATTATTATTATTATTATTATACAGACAATAAAGACTGGGAGAAAGAAGAAAAACCAAACCAATGTGACGTAGTTTGAAACCTAGTCCTGGCATCACCACATTCCAGCAGCTATCTCGGGCAGTTGCCACGTGCGTTATGTCGCTATTTGGGAAAGCCTTCTTTTATCACCTTGCTAGTATTATGTGCAAGAAAAACCGCCGTTTATTAAAAGCTTTTCGCAGCTTCTTGGTTCTTATTCAGGACTGTAAGTATTAATGCTGGGTGCGTATATTAACAGATAGAAGGGCAGAGCTGCAATAACGGCTTTTGTGCTAAAGAGGTCAATGTTTTTACATTGGACTCTAAACTGCCAGTTTCACAGATAAGAAAAATATGGGAAGCTGACACACCTGGTGTAACTAAAGTCACGATTTTAGTGGCTAGTTAAAATTTGTAATGGATGATTTGAACACTACTTCTTGGACAGTTGAAACATTGGAACGGGGTGTCAGCTAGATGACGGTCTTATTTCTCACATGTATTCAGCCCTGCGCTTGTGTACAGTGTCCGTGGAAAAATTCTAAGCTTCAACTTAGTGACTGACTGAAAGCAGCACATAACAATTTCATTTCTGTTTAATCCCTTTGATTAACTGTGTAATGTTTTGTTCAGTTACTTTTGTATTTGCTCTTATTTACTATATTTAGTTATTTTGTTTGTTTGTAGTGCTTGGACAATACCTCAGTCTCAGAATTAGAAAGCAGACGGATTTCTTTCAAAACAAATCTAAGCGATTTTCCTTCGCATTTTGTTGGAAACTTTCTTCAAGCCCTTTATTGAAAACCTATTGCATGTTTAGTGGTGTTTCGTAAGTTGTTAATTTTAAAACAGAATAGTTTAGAATAACCGGAGCTACGTTAAGCCAAGTTAAGAGTTTAATGTTACGTCTCTTTGTGCGAAATACTCTCCTTCATGACTAGAGGCAAGCGTTTTTGTTATTAGCGATTTTTTTCGTGAATTCTTGAGAATGTTTCCTTTTTCGAGAATAATATTTTTTCAGCGATAAATACTTTAATTTAACATTCTGTTTGCATAGCATGAAGTTAGAAGTCATGAAAAAATATTTACAAATTTAACGAAAGCAAGATAAAATTTAACACTTAACAAAGCCAATAAAGTGATCATCATGCGCACTAAATTGTGCAGGAATAAACTGACACCACAGCACGCAGGTGGTCCGTGATACTGAGTGCTGTTTGCCGTATGCTAACTGGAAATGTTAGTTTACACCGTGCACAGCAAAAAAAAAAAAAAAAAAAAAAAAAAAAAAAAAAAAAAAAAAAAAAAACCTATTATGCTGGCTAAAAATACTGAAAAGATTGAACTTCCTAAAGGTTACTGTCTTACATTATATCAGTATGAAAATATTCTCCCTCAGGGCATAACATTGTGTTCCGAAATGCTCGAAAGTTAAACAATGAATACAAACAATTCCTCACTGAAGAACACCCGAACTTAGAAGCTAAAACTGTTCCCATTGCCTGTACTGACACACTGATCTAGCTGGTTTAATTCAGTAGTTTACATTGCTAGCTATTATGATACAATTGTCGATTTCTTTCCTGAAAAAAGAAAAGCTTTCAGTTCCAGCGAAAATTTGTTAAATGGTCATTTTAGCGATGCTAAGCGCTCCAATACTCTAAAGGTACAGGCAACATTTGTTTCTGAAAATTGCAGATCGATAAGAGATCCAATATTAGAATATCGATCTAAACAAACACCTGTGGCTCATCCTGTTTTTTTTTTTTTCCTAATTAATTCTCTGAGAGCCAAATGTGAAATATTAGCTAGTGGTCACTTTGGAAACAGAGTAAGTGCACTTGAGATCATATAATGGATCCCAGTGTTAGAGAAGCTGTAGAAGTACTCCTGCCGTTCTAAGAAGTACACTGTTCCTGTGAGCAATTCCGCGAACAAAACATACAAAACAAAACCTATTGGTAAGCTACTATGGTGCATACAACTTGTTTGAATGTAATATGGCGTAACACATGGGCGAAAGTGTCGTCTGTCACGCTTGTGCAAGTGGTCGCGGAACAATACAAAACTGTGTTTCTAAGACTGATTTAGTATAAAAGTTTGCTGCCGTATGTCTTTGTCTGAATTGAACTCCATTACGGCAAAATAAACTGATGATGTAATAACCATAAAAGCTTTAGATAATTTGTTTGAGCCTTCTAGGCTAGTTACTAAATCAATATTTAAATCATGTAATGGCAGCACTTAAACAACTAAATGCATTTAAAACCAGTGGTATTACCTGTGATTCTGATTTACTTCTTTGTTACAAAGAGCTTTGCGACAGTGTTGAACAGGGAAGCCATGCTAGTAACCATAACTGATTAGTTGTAGTAACAGCACTCTTGGTATTAAAGGCAAAAGCTGATTCTTATTGCAATTTCTGTGAAAAGTCCCTTCAATGTCTTTGGTTGCCGATGTCAAACTCTGACAATGAACTTGTATGCTGCAGTTTGGCGGTCTGATTGTGATATTTGATTTTATTCATGTTACCTACTCGCTGCAGATTTTAAATAAAATATTTTAATTTGGAAAAGAGGGGTTTTAACAGTTTTGCTACTCTAGTTACCTGTTACTTTTCATTTCAGCCATGTCATTACTGATTAATTATTCCCGAAAATGTGCACGAAATTAATGCGAATTTATGGTAAAAAAAATTAAAATTATTAATTCTAATTTTATAAATAATTCTCACCACAAAATCTTGTCTCTGTTCATGACCATTGAGAGAATTTTTGTAATGTTTTAATGATCGACCACCATTACATGCTTCAAAGATCTATGCGAATAACAGAAATCATAATTAACACACACAACGCCGGCCGTAAAAGCCTTAGCATTTATGGCAATACACAATATCTGAGGAAGACCAAAGTAACTCCTAGAAATTTGAAGTTAGACCTAGGTCATGGTCACATTACTAAAGTTCTCATTACTACCATCTGTGAATCTAACATATTTAATTATAAGCACCATTAAAAATTTCTAATAAGAAATATAAATCACTCACCTGTAATGTGGAACTGAAATTTTGCTATCTTGTTGTGTAACAGGCAACGTTTTGCCATGGAGACCGATCTATAAATTAATAAATCGAATAAATATTTCGCTTTACACAGATAAATATAATTTGGTATTATTTTTATATTATACCGAGAATGATTACTTACATTTCTAACTTATTAAACCAAGAATGTTAGGAGTTAAATTTTCTATCAACATCTTAAAGATGTGGTACACAAACAGGATACTAGAATTTTCATGTCATGACCTTCCTTACAATTCCTTCCTTGGTCTGGACAGCTGAAAATCGACAGAATACGAAACTTTGTTTTTCAACGGATTACCAACCCCTTTGGAAGACTTATCCCTCCACATCAAGGACTATGTAAACAATAGCTGTGGAAGTGCACGATTATGCCAATATCGGTATAGCAGTGAAGAAAGAACTGACTTTTTTTTAAAATTTACGTCCTCCAACGTTGTCATATCGGACGATGGGTGGAATGGATGAACTGATGCTGATATGAGCCCAGGGTCCATAGAGCTTAGAGTTACCCGACAACCGACTTTCAATATAAGGGAAAATCCCGGAAAAACCTTATCCAGTTAACTCACCCTGACCGAGATTCGACCTCGGGACCTCTTGAACGTGAGGCGGACACGCTACCATCGATGCTACCGAAAATCCAGTAATGAAACAAATGTTTGGAAACTTTCCCGACCAAATTATTCAAACCAACCATTTGCTCAGGCTGGTCCTTCGGGGATTTGAACCCAGACATGCCAAACCTAAGTTGCTGACGTTACTGCGGTGTCACCTCAATATTTACTAACGCTAAACACCAGAGTTAGGATTTTAGGTGGAAATTTCAGATAAAAAAGGAAGAAGAAGGCTGCTCAAGTAAGGTAAAAAAGGGAGAAAAAGGTGCTGGTTTATTCAACTAATTCAACAATTTCTCTTTCCTCTATTCTAATTTATTGAATTACAAACAAGTACATCAAATGCTCATTCATCAGAACAAAGAAGAATACTGGTAGGATTTCAAAGTTCATTACTCGGTCCTTATTTTTCCATATGAATATGTTTCCGTATGTTGTCAGTTTATTTGATAACCAGTAGATAACCAGATAACCGGTAGATAAATTTGACAAAGAAGTTTATAGTTCCGACCTCCAGAGAGAAGAGAGCAGACAACAGGAATAGGTTGAAAATAGAGGCGATGGCTTCCGAAACTATTCTGTCAATAGTATAAAAATGTAAGTGACGAAGCATTAAAAAACCGACTACAAACTGCTTTTTCAATTAATTTTTACGTCATTGTTACTATAATCCTCCAATCACGCATGAGTTTCATCTATGTCTATGAAATCTTGTTTGAATTCATGAACCTGAACAATAAGTTGAGCACTAGACACCTTTGGTATGGTATAATATGGTAATACACTCGTTTAGTAATGTAACAAATGACTAACACCAGTTTACTTACTAGCTCAATGTGACTGTTAAGACAACTCACTCACTTGCTGTCCACACTCTTATATAACACCGCAACAGTTAACAGAATGTTCTCAGTCATGTAGTCTAAGCCATCTCTAGTAGCTTCGAGCAGAACTCAGAGTCAATTCTTGGAACTACAAGTGTACGGCTACTGCTGTCTGCGTGACCTTGGAATTCGCGCGAACAGATGATGTCTGTCACAGTAACAAACTCACATTCACGAACAGTAGGCTTACTGATTCTGGTGAAATTAAAAGGAAAGAATGATATGCAATGATTTGCAATATTGCGGGCTGCTTTATAGCGGTAAAGCAAGAAAAAGAGGATTTGTTGTACACTATTTTCTATTATTGTAGGTGTGCTTTCAACTCCAGTGAGGCGTTTACTAAAAGAGTTAGGTTCACTCTTCACATATGCATAGTCAGCTGAAGAGATGTTTATTAAAAGTTAAATATTTTATATTGATTAAAATCATACACAGCAAAATGGAAGGAAACTTAAAATAAACAAGGGAAAGGGGATTATGGATATGGTTGGGGGAAGAAGGGAGAAAGGTACCCAAAAAGGGAAAAAATGTCCATGAAAGTTGCTCACCTAAAAATCCTAACCCTCCTAATCACAGCCTCCCCTTGGAGGATCGTCAGACTCAGCTGCAAGTTCTCAGCAATGGAAGAACCACTTACAAAGCTACTTTCTGATAAAGCCAAGCTTTATATTATAATTCGCTTTAACAAAATGTCCGACCAGGAAGAAGGTTTTATTTATTGTTAAGAGCATTAAAAGTAACTTAACGTCACAGTACTTTAATTTCTCCATCGCTTGTTAATCTACGCGGAACTTAGCATCCTGCGCTTAAAATAGCTGGAACCTAACCTGAGCATTACAGTTTGGAATAGCAAATATATTCTGTGTTCGCCTGTGCTCGTATAAAGGCGAATTCACAGACGATATTTGCTAAGGCTATTCTATTTTGATTACGCACAGAACATATACAATATATACTTATAAACACTAGGGTTTATGAATATCAATATCATAACGTAGCACATGACCTTCTATGTTGTTTAAGAACCTTTTCTTTGTTTATTTAAATTACAAGTGAAAAATAGTTGCTAATTAGGTGCGACCATTACTTAGTAGGCAATGACAGTAATGTTAATTTTTTCCGATAGGAGCGCTCAACTATCCACATACTTTTTAAACAGAACTCTTATGACAATGAAGTCTTGAGATTATATTTCAAACATTTTTAATGCATTTCATGTCCGTTAAGCTGTATAACAATTAGACTTGTCTATTCTAGATTCGAATTATACAAAAAATTAATGGTAGTGCTGCTGTTACTATTAAATACTGTGTAAATAATAAGTATTCATTGAAGTACAATATGTATAGGTATAAGAGAAATTGAGCAGAAATACATTAAATGTATGAGGCTACCACTGAGCACAAATAGCACTTTATGCAGTATGCAAAAGTTTTCCATTAATTACTAGTTAATTGTGTATTGCAAGTGTGTGTGTGTGTGTGTGTGTGTGTGTGTGTGTGTGTGTGTGTGTGTGTGTGTGTGTGTGTGTGTGTGTGTGGGTAGGTGTGACTAATGTAAATTGTACATACAATGTTTGACTCTTGGTTTATAATGAAACTAGCTGATCCGGCGAACTTCGTACCGCCAATAAAAGTTGTCTGTACTTATCTATACAAATAAAACAAATTCGGATTAGTTAGTTATTTATTCTATAATTAGGGTGAAGTTTAAATACAATACAGTTAAGCATTCTGATAAAAAATACTTTTATTTTTTGTGGAGCGTAAATGTGTAAAAATAATGGTTATCCGACGCGCGAACTTGTGACGTACAATTGTCCATAAGAGAAACAGGGTAACAGGGAAACTCCAAGTTGATTCCGCAAACTTCCAACAACTACCCTTGCGATTTATTTATGGTCATCGTAAAGGTCAAACACATGAACAATTGTAGATGCTTAAAATTAAAAGATAAATCCGTTGGAATCATCGGAATACGCGGTTTCAAGATATCCTCTCCTTTGTACGTTTCCTTGATAATTATTGCCTCGATGACGATATTCATTAGCTTTTCACGGTTAGTCTCGTTCCATAACACAGTCGTGGTTGGTTAATGTTACGTAGCATGATCACATCTTTAAAAAAAGAATTATGAGGTGGGAGTCCAGTCAATTCTAATGAATTTAAGAACTCTGTGGGATAGCTGACTACGTCATGTTGGTTTATAACTGTATGAACGGATTTGTACGAAAACAACTTCCCAGAAGAAAATTCTGTATGGTCACATTGAGATCAACATCTGTGTTTTTTTTTTTTTTTTTTTTTTTTTTTTTTTTTTTTTTGCCACCAATATTGCTCGTTCACTCAGCCAATTATCGTTAGTGTACTGCTGCGTTATGTCCGGGAAAACACGCGGAATAATCTCCTCTTTCGAGTCTGTGAAGTGACAGAAATCTGTAGGTAATGTAACTAATGCGGTTGAGATGTCAATGGCGACTTCATGTCGGGGATCTGTGAAATATCTTTGAATACTTTGGCAAGGAGGGGAGTATGTTTGTAATGCTTTTGTTTGTTGAAAATAAAAGGTGTGTGTGTGTGTGTGTGTGTGTGTGTGTGTGTGTGTGTGTGTGTGTGTGTGTGTGTGTGTGTGTGTGTGTGTGTGTGTGTGTGTGTGTGTGTGTGTGTGTGTGTGTGTGTGTGTGTGTGTGTGTGTGTGTGTGTGTGTGTTCCATAACAGTTAGTGTGTTTTCTTTTATATTTAGTTATTAATCGGGTCCATTATCATTTCAGGTTTTTTCCTTCACCTTTTAAACTTTCCTTGGACTTACACAAATATTTCCAAACCGAAATTAGGCAAATACAAAATAAATATAAAAACACTCCCTATAAAAATGCCACCGTTTATCGCAGTCTTAATAGGACAACCCCCATTGAACAAGTGAAGGGCCTAGTGCTGGAATGGTTTCTCTCGGAAGGCCCCGTCAAGAGTTGGCGGTAACCCCTTCCAACGACACTTATTCCGCTTGCTAGGGAAATCGGTTGAGCCGTTCTCGAGTTTTTGTGAAAATAAAAAACGTCAATTCATTTTTATGTGTATAGAAAAAGTGATTTTTTAAGCGTACCTTGTTCAGCTTAAAGCAACGAAAGGATATGTCTTGTCACTTTATTTGCTTCCAATTAACTAAATCAGAAAACATGCATAAGCATTTGTGATCTAAGAGCAGCAGGTACTATTTTTAATCATATCAAGAAGGATTAATTGCTCAACTTTTTATTTAATTCCATACATGACCTTCAATGCAAGCACATTTTTAGGCGTTACCGATATTGATTACGTAGTAATTATGAATTTTGAGCAAGTGTTGGCATTTAAATGTCAGTATTGTGTCAATGCTTTGGGATGTTTATAAAACGTTAGGTTAATTGTACTCAACTAACTACTATATAGTCTAATTTCTTAATTAGTTTAATGTTTTAAATATAATTCATGATTAATCCCGTATATCGCTACGGTAAAGTGTGCCACAATCTCATTTTAAAAGATTTCACTTATAGTCTACCGAGATTGGTTCAAAGTGATGGGTACTTCCAACTGGATTCGTCAACAGTGAATGTCAGTCCTATTAAGCATATAGGTAGATTTAGAAACACAGTTTTATTTACTTTGAGGTCACACGGAATCAAACCACTTTTGTCTTGAAGATACACTAGCCCGATCGGCCAAACAAGGCACCTTGTACAACGGTTATCTCTCTTATGTAGTTGTATCTTTTGGGCACAAAATGAACTGATTCATTTGTATCTCAAGTACGAAATAATAAACAGTGATTTAGGTGTTTTCGACAAAGAAGAAGAAAAGCCAGGCACGCCAATTACGGCATATCTCTTCTCATTTCAACAAACGCATTGATAGAAAAAAGATAACTTGTCTAAGCCTAGGAGAAGACATTGTGATTTCACTAACAGGGAACATATGCTGAACAACCAAGATGGAGTATGTACAAAAACAGGACTTAAAATTAATCATAGGAAGATAAAATTGATGACAAACGTCACAGTCTCATAAACAGTTAATCGACTCAAGAAATCTGTACCTGTGGGGCTCTCTTCTAGGAGGGAGGGGTGATGAGACAGTATATAAGGCTTGTCCGGACTAAGAAGGCGCTTAAAAATACATATTTGAACTTCCCGGCACTGTATCATAAAACCGACTCTTCTCCAACGGGCTTGCACATCCCATGGTGGGCCCGGGACTCAGAGATGTTCCTCGATGAGGAATTTATGGTAAAAAACGCAAAACACCACCAATTAAAATTATTTATACAAATTTTATAAATAATTTTCACCATAAAATCTCGCCTCTGTTCATGACCATTGAGAGCATTTTTGTAATGTATTAATGATCGACCACCATTACATGCTTCAAAGATCTATGCGAATAACAGAAATCATAATTAACATACACAACGCCGGCCGTAAAAGCCTTAGCATTTATGGCAATACACAATATCTGAGGAAGACCAAAGTGACTCCTAGAAATTTGAAGTTAGACCTAGGTCATGGTCACATTACTAAAGTTCTCATTACTACCATCTGTGAATCTAACATATTTAATTACGAACACCATTAAAAAGTTATAATAAGAAATATAAATCACTCACCTGTAATGTGGAACTGAAATTTTGCAATCTTGTTGTGTAAGAGGCAACGTGTTGCCATGCAAACGGATTTCTTCATTAAGAAATGGAATAAATATTTCGCTTTACACTGATAAATATAATTTTTTTATATTATACCGAGAATGATGAGTTACATTTCCAACTTATTAAACCAACGATATCAAGTTTAAATTTGCTATCAACATCTTAAAGATGTGTTACAGAAAATGATACTAGAATTTTCATGCCATGACCTTCCTTACAATTCCTTCCTTGGTCTGGACAGCTGAAAATCGACAGAATGCGAAACTTTGTTTTTCAACGGATTACTAACCTCTTTGGAGGACTTATCCCCCCCACATCAAGGACTATGTAAACAATAGCTGTGGAAGTGTACGATTATGCCGGTATCGGTATAGCAGTGAAGAAAGAACTGATCTTTCTTTTAAATTTACGTCCACCAACGTTAAGTCATATCGGTCGATATCAACCTAGGCCAAATATAAAGGATTTCAAACAACTCAATTCATCAAGTATCAGCATTGTAATTAACGTAATGTGGTTACAAACATTACTTCTTTTTCGAGTACGATAGTACATGGTACATGCACTTTAAACAATAGGGCAGCAATAAGACGGCGGTGGTTCAATGCAGTAGTGGTGTAAGTTTATAAAAAGGAAGTCACTTACTACATATAGTGGTATTTTCGGATTCATTGCCGCTTCTGCAAAGGAAAATACTCAAGAAAATCCAAGTTCATAAATAGAAAAAAGGCTACGAATTTTACGTTTCCTGTAAGTGAATAAATAAAGTTGAAGCTGAAATGCCACTGTTATTTCCCCTGTACCAGTCCCCGTCATGGTAATGTCATTTTATAGTCACCTCCAATTAAGAATTTTCATTACATATCATTTCTAGGTTTAAAGCATTTACCATCTCTTATGTTCTACATTCCTGTTCAAAATTCATTTGATTAGTTCGATATTATTGACTGAATTTAACAGCAGCGATAATAAAAGTGGAAAATACAGTATTCTAGAGCCTTTACAATCAACATTATATAGGAAGAAAACAGTAAAATTGAATAAGGTCCGAGTTTAGAACAAATTGCGGCGAGAAAATAAATACGCGTTCAAGGACAGCTGACATCAGGAAACGAGTCATATTTTACCACGCAAAAGGACCTTTCGCGACAGCAATTCCAAGCGCTCCAGAGGTCCAGAGGTCCAGAGGTAGTCCTGGTCGGGCGGGGCAATTTCCCCGTCCGGGTGTCTTTTGCCGCAGTACCTAGCCGCTTTGCGGCTTAACCTGCGAAGTGAGTCAAGTGTGATTGCTATTTGATCTGCTGGCGGTAGGTTTTGAGTGTTTCAACTTAGGTTTCAACTGGATTGCCCTTGAGTTGTCCTCTGAAGGCGGGTTTGTTGTTACTTTCTCCCGTTGGGGGAGGATCTGTTTTAGAACTTTTACCCCGTTTTGAGTACGGGTGTCCTGACGCTCGAGCCATCAGGCGTTATGTAGATCGAGTATTTTTGGGTTTCCCTTGGGTTACCCAAGGGGCCCCAAGACGTCTCTGGGGAGTTTGTATGATGGCAAGCGTCTTTGCTCCCTCTGGTCATACCTGCCCAGTGAGTTCACCAAAGGGTTGCCATGGGTTTGAATTTTGTCGTACATTGAACGAGCCCTCTCTCGAATGACGTCGACAGTGTACGGAATGTTCGAATGTTCGTGAAGGATATGGGCGGGAAATCTCCAGTCAGTATCGTAGATGACCCTTAGCGCCCTGTTCTGCAGCGTCTGGAGTCTGACGAAAGTGGTATTCGCCACTGTTCCCCAGATCTCACAGCCGTACAGGATCATGGGCGGGATGATCGCCCGATACAGCTGGAGTTTGAGACGGAGTGGCATGGTTGAGCGGAATATAGGATATAGGTTCCTGAGCGCGACGTGCCCAAGCTGTACCTTGCCCTTGACGTGCGGAGCGTAAGTTAATTTGCGGTCCAGCGTCACTCCGAGATACTTCGCCGTTTGAACCCATGGGATTCCACGACGCCGTAAAACGAAGTTCTGCTGCAACCGATTGGCTCTGGTTTTTGCCAGGAGAATCGCAGAGCTTTTCTCCGGGTTAATCGCCATTCGCCATTTTGCGCTCCATTCGCCAATGTCCCGGAGCTGGGTTTGGATCTGCCGAAAGCTATACTTTGGGTTTCTGTTGACTGCGAAGATCATTAGATCGTCCGCATATTGACAGGTGTGGGTATTGTGGTGTGTAGGTATGTCAGCCATGTAAGCTGCAAAGAGTGCCGGCGACAGCACGCTGCCTTCCGGCACCCCAGCGCCAATGGGCCGCTCTGTGGACAGCTTCCCCTCCATCTTTACTCGGAAGCTTCGGTTTCCGAGGAAACCGGCCACCAAGGAAATGTATGGACGGGGAATTTCATGCTCCAGGAGTTTGTAAATTAGTCCTTCATGCCAGGTAGTGGCGAATGCAAATTCCCTGGCAGATATACGAGGGTTGGAGCAAAAGGTCATGGCAACTATTCTTTTTTTCCTTGAAGATACCAGTCCAGTTGGAAAATGAGACATATACAGACGAAAGGACAAGATGTTAATTATATGTGTGGACCATGAATATCACTGAAATATCGTAACACACTAATCTATCAGGGTAGTATATAGTGAAATACAGTATACAGGGCAAAATTTTACGATGCAAAGAATGACAACACAGTACACATACAAATGACACGACAAACCTGGGCCTAAAGACCCTCAAAGTAGTCCCCTGCTGCGAACGATGTGGGAGACGCTGAATATTATCTGCCTCAGCATTTGCCGTACCATGTGTGAATCGGGTCACCTGTTCCCACACAGCATTAGCAATGTCCTTTAGTGTTGCAAACCCCCTACCACGTAGTTGTTCCTGAATCTTTCAAATGAGATCAAAGTCACGTAATGTTGGCAGAGTACGGTGGTTGCTCCTATTTTTCCCATCCCCAACGCCACAGTAGCTGCTCTACCCACTCTGCTTTATGTAGTTTTGCATTGTCGTGCAGGATTATTGCACTGTCCACAAGATCCGGACGTTTCTTCCGAACGCCACGTAGTACATGTTGCACCAGGAAGTCTCTGTAGTACTGTGCGGTCACTGTTCTGCGATTTAGAACAAAGTGGCAAACAATGACATCCCTGACGTCATACGCGACGATCACCATCAATTTGACTGGGGAAGGATTCTGGCGGAACTTCTGCTTCCTTGGTCATCCAGCATGTGAGCACACCGCAGACTGACGTTTCAGTTCTGGTTCGTATACCCTGGCCCAAAATTCATCGATGGCGTTCATTCGTGACAAAAATTGATCTCCGTCCTGTTGTCAACGTGCAAGGTGGTCGGATCATATTGCATAACTCACCCACCTTTGAACTTCCGTCAGTGCATTCGCTACCCACCGCGATGCGATTTTGCATAGTTGCAGCTATTATGCAATATCCTGTGGACGGTGCGTCTCCTGATGCCACTTGCCATCTCTAACTCCAGTATCGTCCATCGCATGTCTTTATCCAGAGGCTGCTCGATGACGGCAAGTGTCAAGTCGGTCCGCATACTGACAGGTCTTCCCGAACGTTGCTCATCACTGGTTGACACACGTCCTTGCTGAAACTTTCCTACCCACTGTGCTACTGTACTGTATGGTAGGGCATTATTTCCAAGGGCTTCCACTAATTCACTGTGACATTCCATTGCATTTCTCCCTCGGAGAACGGCTATTTTGATGTAAGTGCGCTGCTCAACACGGGCTACCTTCATCTCGCACGACACGCACCAACTATACTCCGCCACAGGAGAGAAAGTCTCCGAGGGGCGAGACGCAGGAGGTTGGCCGAAAGTCCCCACACCCTCCCTGGATAGTTTATGACACCCCATATCAGTACAGTTATAGACCATTCAAAAACATTCTGATGGCTTCTACTTTTGTGAATGAATCTTCTCGGCTTTAATGTACAGAGTGAATAGAGCGCATGTTTTTTTAACGGTCTGCTCCTTGTATAGCAAGCGTTCTTTGCCACACACATTCGCTGTCCTTGTCCCACAGCACATTCCTTACAGGGATTTTCTTTGCGTTGCTATACTATATTTGTTCTTCGTCCTCCAAATTTGGTTCCTGTTCCCCTTCTTCATTGTTACAACTTTCAAAATTTCCCTCATGTTCACTATCTGAATCTTCTAAATTACTCTAATTAAATCTTCTTAATCTTCTAAATTAATTATCAACATATCACTAATTTCATCTAATAGTCCATCTTTCTCCCAATAACAATGTTCTATATCTTCAACGTGTTCGCAAGCTCCCCACCAATTTTGTTCGGACGCTTTACCTACTACACTGTCACACAACACTTTTACGTCACTATGCTTAAATGATATGTTGTGTTTCGCGACATCACTTTTATCTGTGCCCATATAAGTTCTATAGCATTTAAATCACAATGATACGGAAGTAGCCATATTACTGCGTGGCCGTGCATTTGCACTGTGCGAAATATTTCATAAATTTTGAATTCGTATTTTTACAGCTTTATTAATTCGTTAAGTACAGCTTTGGTGGAACGCGAATCAAACTCAATATTATTGTCACGGAGCCATGACTGCATTACTGATTTAAGTGATGATGACATCGGAGCCTTGTTGATTTGAGTAGAATGAAGATGCGTCGTCTATTACCATAGCACTATTGGGGGAATGTTAGGTAACAACTGATTAATAAACAAATTTTTAAATGTTTCACTATCCATTTCTTCTGATAGTCTTTGCTTGATTTTGAATTAAAACTCAGAAGTGCGTTGGGAATGAGCAATGTCGAACACCCCGCGTGTAAGAAAATGTTGTCCTTTGCCTATTGGGATGCACAGTGGAAATTCAAAATCGTTCTCCTCGCTTTGCCATACATTTTTGTTGCATGATTTATATTGATTCAGCTTTCATCTAAGTAAATAATAGGAGCACCGAAAGTGCTTACCTCTTGTATTTTTCCTAGAAACGCGAATCTTTATGCAAAGATGTCTAGCCATTCCATCAGAAACTTTCCTACGCGTGAGTTCTTTACAAATCTAAATTTCATTTGATGCAGTACTTTTCGCAAGCTCCATAAACTCAATTGAACATTTTTTCCTTCTAGAACTTTATTTATGTCTTCCAAGCGGGACAGAATAGCAATCCGATAGAGTGAATAAATAGATTGCCTTATTGCAGCGGCACAGAGAGTCTATTGCTGTTTTTGTGTGTTTTGCATTCGGCCGGTTTTTAACAGGAGTCTCTATAAAATTACCATTTACTTGCACTTGGTTTTGTCCTTTAAGTATTCTTTTCCCAGTACGAGATGAAACACCTGTAGCTGCAGCAGTTTCTTGTATTATGCTAGTTGGCTTTCCGCATTTTAGGGCCTTGCCTTCGTCTGTAAAAATAGGTATGAACCTTAATCACAATTTCCCTACAATCTGATCTTGTAGCTGTTCCCTTTGTTCCCATGCCTCCTAGAACTATGGCACACACTAGCACTATTCCCAAAATTATGTTTAAAGTAATTACAAAATGTTCAATTTCTAAAACTATTTTTATCGTTTCAAACACGTTAACAGCCGATACTTCACTTGCAACACCACAGATGCCTGCTTGTGCTTACCCTCACACACAGTAGGTAATTAGGGAATACAATAGCGCTTTAAAAGGGACTGGCCATTTCAAGCAAAGAAACCCAGCAGCCGTGCTAGACAAGGATAGTGCAAAAAGTGCCAAGTTGAATCTCGTGCATTATACTAGTAATCACAGAGTCATCTGTTGTTCTGCATACACACAATGCCTGCAGAACTTCTACACGACAAATTAATACGTTTGTGATCCGTTCACGTATCTACAAGAAAAAAAATATTTGCCACGACTTCTGCTCCAACTCTCATATGTATATATAGTTGATGATTATCTCCCTGCGAGTTAGTAACCTAGGTGACAGGGACGCCTTCTCAGACGATGGTCAAGCTTGAGCTTGTATCTCAAGGATAGAGGTACAGTAACCGTATGTTAATGGTTTCATGGGGGGTTGTGGTTGGTATTTTAAAACGGGAGTACGACAAATTGCGCGTTCAATTTATATCTATGATTTTTTTTTTTTAATTTCTTAGGTTCTCAAATGTACTATAAGTATAGGTGCTGTTAAATAGTAGCAATTTCAATTTCTGTTTCTTTAAATGCCCGTCTAAGTATATTAAAATAAAATAATTCTGGTTAATTAACGTAAAATGAAAGTTTGAGATTTTGTACAAGAGGAACTACTGCATACCACCCTAAATTCGATATTGATATTTCACCTTTTTGAAGTACCCTGGATACTAAAAGAAGCATGTTTTAAAATGTAATTATAAATACGTGTCTGTAGCTCCCATGACGCCTGTGAATAACAAATTTGGTAACATGTAATAGAGATATAAAATTGTGGACAAAAAGAAGTAATTACACCTGATACACACTGATATTAATAGGAGACGCCGTTGTTCACTGGACTAGAAATGTCCACGATCACTATATTAAAAGCTCCTGTAGAGTGTGATCTTGAAGTTACTACTCTGTTCATGGACGACACAGAATGACTGTGGCTTCATGGAAATTTTTATCTCAAAGCCATTTCATTTACCAGCTACCACACTATCAATTGACAGCCGCAATCTTCAAATATCCTCTTCATTCCTACACTTGTAAAGGGTCTCCACTTTCTCTTATAATCCGATTCTGACTTTGTTTCCAACTTAAGTAATATATTCTTCCGCCTTCAGTACCTTCAATAAAATCGAAACGCAATCATTTGGTGCAACTTGACCGCTGAAATTGACTGGCTCGGCACCGGCGCTCAAAATTGACCTGGTTTGACTTTGATCATTGTCGATGAGCCATTAAATTGTTATTTTTTGTTGTGTACTTACAGGCAGCAGAAGTATTACATTCCACTCAACAAGTCGATATATGGGGAATAAATGTTTTAATACATCCTCAATCCAAATAAAAGTCATTTTTAGAAACAGGTCTGTGTGCATCTGTCCCTCTGAACAGAATAGCTCAAAAAGAATAAGTTAGTTGAATATCAAACTAGCTTTTAAATTTAGCATTTTCAAAGGATGCAACATGAAGATTTCAAACTATTCTTCACATGAAAACAGAATATTATAAGAACGAAATATCAAATTTTGATTTTCTCAAAAATTGTACAAGCGATTTTGAATTAAAATTGCGTATTCTAAAGATTTTTATGACGAATGAAATGTATATTTCATACCGTGGCTATGCAAAGAAAGTGGAATTTTAAAGTCATCACATAGTGACCAGCTCTTTAAAAATGTTATTTTCAATTAAAGCCTACTTATTCTCCTAATCCCATTGTACCTAACTTATAAGTACTCTAAGGGCTCAAGCTCTGTGTGGTTGGAAAGACTGTGCACAAGTTTACGTTGAATAAGAATGGCTGTACAGAGGGGCGGGGAGTGCAAAGGCCAGATGGACAGTGGCGCTTCAGTCTTTTCAATGCGTGCATAAAATTGAACAGTGTAAATAAATGCCAAAACCACAGTATCTGACCGTTTTACTATAGTGTACATTTAAATTCAACTAAATTCGTGTAACTCTTACCTCTATGTACGCTGTACTCATTTCAACATCATTTCATTCGTCGTCCGATATGACTTAACGTTGGAGGAATTCCCTTATCTTGAAAGATCAATATCTGGTAGTTCTAAGCTCCATGTACCCTGGAGTCATATGACCATTATTTCATTCATCGTCCTGTATAGCTTAGTGTTGGAGATTTTCACTTATCCTGAAAGATGAATGTCTGGTAACTCTAAGCTCTATGTACCCTGGAGTCATATGACCATTATTTCATTCATCGACCTATATAACTTAGTGTTGGAGGTTTTCACTTATCCTGAAAGATGAATGCGTGGTAGTTCTAAGCTCCATGTATCCTGGAGTCATATGACCAATATTTCATTCATCGTCCTGTATAACTTAGTGTTAGAGGTTTTCACTTATCCTGAAAGATGAATAAGGTCCAATAGCTTAAATAAACGACGGTTTTTCATGCATATAATACTAGCAAGGTCATAAACGAATGCTTCCACACAGAACGACACAGAATACGTGGCAGCTGGCCGAGAGGATTAGTTGTTGAAATGTGGTAATGCAATGGTTAGGTTTGAAACGATGTCACGTTGCTTTGGTACTTTTTCCTTTCTCCTAATCTTTCTTGTTTGTATTTTAGTTGCTAATTTATTTGTTATGGGCATACCATGGCTGAATGGTTTGACTGCTTGGCTCTCCCCTAGGCGGCCCGGGTTCGACCCCAGGCGACCACAAAGTGGGATTTCTGGTGGACCACATGGCGCTGGGGTGGGTTTTCTCCGGTTCTCCGATTTCCCGCACCATCATTCCACCAATTTCTCCATCAATCATTCATCTTAAGCGTTGGGCCGACCGCTCAACCATGATTTCATCTCTCAGGTCAGATGCTCCGGCTCCCTCACTCTGAGGGAACCCAAGCATCTCCTAACGTCAGCATTGACGAGAAAGGGAGAAAAAATATTTATTGTTACTATTGGTTTTCTTATGAGTCTAAGATACAAGAATTACAATCCGATAATTAGGAATCATGCTTAGCTTTGTGACCCTTTATAATCTGTATCATATCTAGTGTTGGAAAGCATGTGTCGTAGTTAGCCTTCATTTTGTAGGAGCATGTCAACGAAATTAAATCTAATAGTTTTTGTTTCATACTTAAGTCTTATGTTTCACTTCTACTAACAAAAGAAGTTGTGAATGAGTAAAGTTCTCGATTAATCAGAAGAATAAATTGTCCAAGAGTGTGGGTTTCATCAACGCAGTAAATTTTCAAAATGACGGCCCACGGAAGTATTTGAAAAGTTTTAAATGCTGAATAACTAGATAATGCGCGTTCATTCACACCAAGCATAGAAGCAGCCGCAAATAGCTAAAGCCACACTGCATTTGTGACGTGTTTGATACTTGGTAAACGGGTCAAGCACTTTCACCACCATAATAAGATATCTACTACGAACTATAAATGTATCTCTGTCTGCCAGTGGAAAACATAAAGGTTATTGTATTTCACAACCACATATAATGAAATAAAAATATTATTCGTATCATAATATTAAATTATAGGCCACAAGAGGTAAAATAAAGGGTAACAAAATTTCTGAGCCAAACAAAGAGAATTTCAACCAACTTGAAGTAGTAGAGTGGTGAAATAACTTGTACAATACTGTTGCCGATCGCATTGTTGGATGGAGCCACCGCAGAGCCAGCGCCGGGCATTCGTTGGCAGGAAAGAAAGAGACAGACAGCGGTGCGTGAGTTGGACGCTTGACGAGAGAAAGAAAGAAATAGAGAGAAAGTGACAGAGATATTTTGGAATTTCCCGGTGCCATCGTGATTGTTTTGAACGATCGGTGGCTTTCTAGAACAATGGCTGGAGGTATAAAAGCCAGCGAAGTGTTAGTTGCTAGTCAGCTGCTAGTGAATTGTTAATTGTGTGTATGCAGCTGTGTGGTATTTTGAAGTGTACCTTAGTGAATTCTTTCGCTTGTTTACGTGTGGTGAGAATAAAGAAACGACATTGAAGATTAAGTTTGTGTATGTTACGTAATTTTGCTGCTGCTAGGGTTGTACAAAGCGTCATTTTACTGAAATAATGAGCATTTTAAATTTCTGCAAACAAGACTTTTAATTCTACGAATCCACAAAGTCACATTTGGTGTCAGGAGTGAAACACGAGGATGCAAGCTGCATTAACCAAGATTTTAGACGAGCAGAAATAAATGAGAACAGTAAACGACGCCCTCGCTGCGGAAATGAAAACGGCAAATAGCAATCTGGCCGCGACGATGACTGAAATGAAGGCCGAAATAACTGAAATGAAGGCTGCGAATGAGACCATCGCCGCCAAATTTGAAGAATAGTTGGCCGGCGTGAGGGATGACGTAACCGAATGGGGCAAGCGGATGGGCCAAGTGAACGAGCGCGTTGAAGACCTGGCAAACCACGTTAACAACCTAGAGGGAAAGGCCGACAGCAACACCAAGTCTCTGAACGCCATGGTGGAGGACATCGTCGGCAGAAGGTTGAAGAATTTGAAGGCCGACGTGCCGGGACGCGAAACATCTGCGCGCATCAAACCACCTAAGTACGACGGCACGCCAACTTTCTGAGTCTTCCGCCGCCAGTTCGACACAGTGGCCAAGCACATGTAGTCGCCAGAAGAAGAGGCTGCACAGCTAATAGCCAGCCTCCAGGGACGGACCACAGAAGTGCTGAACGCGGTCCAGACAGCGGCGTCACCCAAGGACATCTGGGAGGCCCTGGAGAACCGTTTCGGGGACCACAGTTTGGCTGCAGCCTACCGCAGCCAGGTGAAGTCTTGGACGCAGCAGCCGGGGCAGACGCTGCAGGAGTTCGCCCTGGCAATCGAACAGCGGCCCAGCATAACCTAGGTCGACCTCCTACCCGAATTCGTAACCCGAGAAGCTGCCTACACCTTCGTTATCGGGGTAAAAGATGCCGAGATACGTCAGCGCCTAATGTTCGGCAACTACAAGACCATCCACGAGGCGTTAACGACCACATTGAGGTAGCCGCCAATGTGACGGCTACCTGAACTTCGAGAACAAGGAGTATCCGCTACAATGGAGAACGAACACCAGCCGGAATGCCTAGAGACAGACTGCCCAAACCAGGAAGAGCAGCCGGAAAACGAGTAAGGGTCGGCGTAGCGAGGGGCACGTCGGCGCCGTCACCACCATCTCCTCGAGTGACACTACGCGTCGTCAGCTGACGTATGGATGACAGCCTCATATCGGACGGTTGGGTGAAAGGGAGGCAATGCGCGTGCTTGTGGACACCGGGGTAGCCGTGACAATCATCAGGCCTGAAGTAGCCAGGGGTTTGCCGTCGAAGTGCCTGACGTCTGTGGGTGTTCGTCACGGAGGTGACTGAGGAGGTGATACTGGGAACGGATGCCCTCAGGAGCCGCAAGGCGACGATCGAAGTCGGCAGAAAGGTCCTGCGGCTCAGTGGAAAAGAGGTGATACTGCGGCACTCCGAAGAAAGCCTTGGAATCTGCAGGTCATTCTGAGGGAAGATGTGGTTGTCCCTGCGAGAAGAGAGGTGGTGGTGACGGCGCTACTGGAAGGCCAGCGGACAAAGAACTTCATGCTTGACCAGAAGACGCATGTGCATGGACTCTGTGTAGCCAGGACATTGTTGCCGTACCGAGGAGTAAAATGTCTGCCTCACGCTCAAGAGGTCCCGAATTCGAATTCGGTCAGGGTGAGTTACCTACCTGGATAAGGCTTTTTCCGGGGTTTTCCCTTATCCTGAAAGACGAATGCCGGGTAACTCTAAGTTCTATGGATCCCGGGCTCATTTGAGCATCATTTCACCCATTCCATTCATCGTCCGATATGACTTAACGTTGGAGGACGTAAATTTAAACAAAAATAATAATTATTAGCATTTTTGACATGGCTGTACAACGGAAACACGTGTTGGCTGAAGATTTGAATCCAAATGGTCCCAGCCATTTTGTGTTCCAATGTTATTGTCAACTGATTCATGTGATAGGTTGTTCCTCCAGGAGCGTCTTTAAAGGTGTGTGTGTGTGTGTGTGTGTGTGTGTGTGTGTGTGTGTGTGTGTGTGTGTGTGTATGTGTGTGTGTGAATGTACATTAATGAATACAACTTTGGAAGCTCATCTATGGTTGCTATTGGAGCTCTCTGGGTCTGGGTATGATGTTTTTGGAATCCACGTACATAGTGATTGCTTTCTGTCCCAAACAACTCTTATGCACTGAGTTATATACCCCTCCTCTATAATTTGTCGTGCAGATCATCCATTAGAAGTTATTTAAGAAAGGCGTAACTCACACATGTCATTTAGTATGTTGCATAACTTTTAAAAATAAATAGGGGCAGATGACTCATCTGATATATCACTGCAGTATTGTAAAGGTTTTATAGCCGACATTTCACATCACAAACAATAAACAGGCATTCGCATACAACGTTTCTCTTCACTTCTAAATGAAAATTTCTGTAAAACAAACAGGTGTAGTTTCGCTATTTGAAATTAGTAATTGAGTACCCCAACTGGCCGGGCAGGTTAATGAGTTGTTTCCGGTGCTTAACGAGGGTGAGAGGCGTGAGGTCCAAGACATTTACAACCCTTACTATTATATGCTCGTCCATTTGGCGATACCTATAACGTATGACCCCGTCATTACTAACCTGTTGTAATGATTTTTGTGGCTCGTTTCGCGGGGCGACTTCGGTGTCCCTCATCGATGTGAAACCAATTTCTGACGCACTGGCTCAGATGTTCCGGCCAAATGTTAGTAATTAAATATTATAAAGTTTCAAACTATACGACCGTACAAAGAAGTGCCGCACATTGCACGTGTAATACCGTGATTCACTCGTAATTTTAAATGCCATGCTTACCTGGATGCTGTAAAAGA